>WEKX01008655.1:0-36396 GCA_013390025.1 Pitta sordida | reverse complement strand
CCCTATGGAGAGCGACTGCGGGAACTAAGTNGACTGCGGGAACTAAGTTTGTTCAGCCTAGAGAAGAGAAGACTCAGAGGTGTCCTGATTGCTGTTTACAACTACCTGAAGGGAGGTTGCAGTTGGGTGGGTGTGACGACACCAGAACAAGAGGATGTAGCCTTAAGGAAGATTTAGAGTGGATGTTAGGAAGAGGTTTTTCACAGAGAGAGTGTTCTCTCAGTGGAATGGTCTGCCCAGGGAGGTGATAGAATTGCCACCCCTGGAGGTGTTTGAGAGAAGATTCGATGAGGAGCTTAGTGACATGACCTAGTTGGTGGGAGGCTTGGATGGATGGAGCGTGGTGCCCATGGTTCCACGCTTGTGGACCTGATCCATGGGTAGGATTTTGCTTGGGTGGTTGGACTAGATGATCCTGTGGGTCCCTTCCAGCTCAGAATAACCTGTGGACCTGTAATGCTAAGAGTTGAAAAGAAATAGCAGCAAAGCAGTAATCTAGAGAGAGGACTGATGGGATTGAGATAAGTAGGTCTTGTAGTTTGTGGCAAAAGTAGAAAAAGACTGGGAAAATGAACTAAGAAAGATGATTCTGTTCTGATTTGCCCAAAGAATTGTTTTGTCATGGATAGTATGTGGACCCTGTATCCTGACAAAGAATGAGGTTGCTGCCCTTTGAAGCTGCACTTCCCTTCTTTTTACGATTAATATCTTCATCTTTCCTTGTTTTTAGGTAGTTCGCTACTTGGCTGGATGTGGATTGCAGAGTTGTCCTTTGTTGATTTTTAAAGGCTACCCAGACATTGGATGGAATCCAGTTGAAGGAGAACGATACTTGGATTTTCTTCGTTTTGCTGTTTTTTGCAATGGTAGGGTAGAAACTGATACATTTTATAACTTCCTCCAATATTCCAATAAGTTTGTAATTTTAAATAGTAATATAAGCCAACTTCAAAGTTTACTATGAATTTAAAGGAGAATTTGCAGACAGAATATAAATATTCAAGACATACATTAACTTAGATGCCAATTTCAGAAGTTACACAGTCATATATATATATATATACCTACCTCATTTTTTAGGTCCAGATTTAGTCTTTGAAATGCCCACATGTCCTTTGAAACAGAGGAGAGTCCTAAATCTTTTTCAGATGAACTCATGCTAGATAGAGAAGCAAACCCCTATGTTTTTATGAAGATTTAGATAGTCCATTTTTAATGTTGAGCAGTTATATTGGTCCCTTCATTAACCTTTGCACTTGCCTATCACTTTACTACAAATCAGTCATTTCAGTGGTGCTTTACTACACAGTTAAGGCTTTGGCTCTATTTAATTCTGAATTAAAACAGATGTTTTATTTCAAAGCTTTGATTGCAGTAATAGAGGTATATGTGTATTTATGTAACCTTATCATGATATTTAAACTGTTTTGTAGTTAAAAGTATGTACTTATGCCTGCATTCTGCACTTTTCTGTACCTTTTTCTGACTGTATTTCAGAAGTGTTTTTGATATAATCCTGTATCTTCATCTTTGTTCCGTGTGGTAGGAGAGAGTGTGGAGGAGAATGCTAATGTTGTAGTCAGACTGCTTATTCGTCGACCTGAATGTTTTGGTCCAGCTCTAAGAGGAGAAGGAGGCAATGGGTTACTTGCTGCTATGGAGGAGGCAATACAAATATCGGAAGATCCAACAAGAGATGGACCTTCCCCAAGTAATGGATCTAGTAAAACCCTGTAGGTGCAGTAGAATTGCTTACATTGCCATAATTGCAATAATATTTGATTACTTGTTTTGTAATCTTAGGTGTGAAATGACTTGTCTTAACACATGAGTTATCAGTTGGTTCCCCCTTAAATTCTGTGATGAGTAGAAATTTATCTTCTGCTAAACCGTGCTTTCTCCCCACTGTTAATTTAAGTAACACTTTCTAAATGTTGAAAATCTTTAGAATTCTGTTTGTTTTTTGTCAGTCAATTAAGAATCTGATGCAAATGATATCTAATGCAAAATGAGACACATAATAGTAGCAATGGTTACAAATTAGGTATCATTGCAATCTCTTAGGGACAAAATACATTCTGTCTTAGTCTGCTCTAAGTCCACTAATTAACAGAACTCATTCTGTGTCAGCTCTTACACCTAAGAGCAGATTTCCTTTATTTATTACTTTTGTAAAAAACTTCCTTGTATTTTTTTTTCATCTTCTAATTGTAGTAACATTTAACTAATTGCAGAGAAATTGAAGAACAAGAAGATGACACTATTCACATGGGAAATGCAATCATGACCTTTTATGCTGCTTTGATTGATCTCCTAGGACGTTGTGCCCCTGAAATGCATGTAAGTTTTGTATGTCTTGATGCATTTGTAAGTAAAGACATAAGTTGTTTTACCTATCAGTGGTTTGCTGTTTGTTTTTTTCACACTAGCTTATTATCAAGGCAGTAGTATGGCTATGTAGTTTCTTGGTGTACATAATATGTTCAGCTAATTTGCAAGGGGAAAAATCTATTCAGAAGCTGTTCTTTTTAAAGTAATTACTCCATTGGTGGTCTGCTTTCTGGTTGTTTTTTTTCCTGATTGTCCATTGTGACAATCAAATTCCTCAGATTTTCCTATTTATTGTCATGGTGTAGTGTGATGCATTTTTTGTAAACCGTGGTGTTACTCTTCATATACTTACTTAAACAGACTGTTTTTTGTGATAGTGTAAATATTATCTGGTAATCTTTTACATTCAATTTTAATTCAATGTACAGGTTAATATCTTGATGATCTTCAAGGTCTTTTCCAACCTTATCAACGCTGATACTGTGATCTCGTAATATTTATTAACACTGGCAAACCTCTCAAACATGTCACTGAGATACAAAGATACAAAGAATTAAGACATATTATAAAAAACAAACCCTTGCCTCCTACTTTGTAAGAGCTTGAAACTCTTTGAAAGTATTTGTTGTTTATGACTCCATATGCATTTCTATTCTTCAAAAATTTAATTATATGTAGTTTTTCCTATCACCCTGAACTATATCATAATTAATATAGATTGGTATAGATCAGTAGCTGACTATTGCAGACATTGATAACTTGAGAGAGATATATCCACTTAATAAATCAGTGTATGAATGTTTGTTTGGCAGGGATACTTGAAAGTGTTCCCTTTTCACCAGAACATAAAAACTGACTTTTAAAATCTGAAAATCTGCTTCTACTTCCATCCACTACTCCCACCATAGGCTACATTTTAATGCTTTTTTCACCTCTTTTACCTAATATTAAATTCTGAAATTAGTCTTATTTAATAACCAAACAACTAGATTTTTAGATTCTGTACATGCTCATCCAGAATAAAGCAAACAGATGTGGATTGTGTGAAATTTACATTGTTAATTACAATTCAGTTTCGGGAGCAGTTATTCTTGAGTAGGTTCAGGAAATTCCCAAACCATAAAATCATATTGAAGGTTAAAGGAAAACCTTGTTAATTTTTTATTTGTTCTTTCCTAAGCTAATCCATGCTGGTAAAGGGGAAGCCATTAGAATCAGATCAATTCTACGGTCTTTGATTCCACTGGAAGATTTGGTTGGTGTAATTAGTATTCCTTTCCACATGCCAACCATAGCTAAAGGTAAGATGATTGTTCTGCGTTTTNAAAATTAAGGTACATTTTCTCAATAGCATAATTGTTAGCATTTGTTGTTCTAATCCTATCAATTGTCTCTACCAGGTCTTACTAAGACACCAGAGTTGTTCTTCAGCAACTTTGGTGAAGTCATAGGTGTGACTTACATAGGCCAATGTATTTCTTTTGTGTTTTCTGCCTATATAGAATTGGTTGAAATAGTGGGAGCCATGTGAGCATCATAAAAGGGAAGGAATTACATCTACTTTTTAGTATGTCTGGAGAGAGAACATTATAATTGCAACTTGGCTTGTCTAGAGGTTCACAGCACAAGACTGTCCACTAGATTGCTGTAGAAGACATAAAATGATTAATCATTCTGTTACACCATTATTTGTTTATGTTTCAAATGGTATGAGATCAATAAATGATATTTCAGTAGCAGAGTACAGCTCATAGATATAGAATTGTTTATTTACTTTTCAAAATGAAATTATGAAAAATTTAAAATATTTCAATGGGTTCTTTTCAGAGATTTCAAAAGTTTTCAGATGCAGAGAACTTTTTAGTGCATTCTAATTCTTTGTAGTACATTACAGATATGCTCACCAGTGTTGTATTTCCAGAATATTATCTTGATGATCTTCATAATTTTTGTTTTCTGTCTGCATCTTCTAAGAACTAAGTAGTTCTAAAAATTAATTACTATGTTTTGAGTAATTAGCATATCAGAATATCACCTGGGAAGAATCCCTTAATACACAAAGCAGGAACAGAAAAGCATGTATAGCCTTCGACATCTCTGGGTACAATTTACCTTATGCATTCTTTCTCGTTTAACTACAAATATATTGCCTTTTTGTAATTAAACCATGGGGAAGATGCTTAGGTATTAACAGAGGCTCCAAACCTCTGATAAGTAGCCACAGGACTGCTGATGAAGGATGATCCTTGTCATTGAAGTTTTATTTCTTCCTTTTAGATGGTACTGTGGTGGAACCTGACATGTCTGCGGGGTTTTGCCCAGATCACAAGGCAGCCATGGTTTTGTTCCTTGACAGGGTCTATGGAATTGAGGACCAGGATTTTCTTCTACACCTTCTTGAAGTTGGCTTTCTGCCAGATCTTCGTGCTGCTGCTTCTTTAGACACAGTAAGACTTTTAGTCTGATTTTATTTTGGTTCCTTTTTCTTACTGAACACTAAAGCATTTTTCATCTCTCAAAAAATCATTTTTTATGTCTTCGTATGTTCTGCAGTTTTCAAATGCTAGATGAACCGTGCATTGCAGCTGAGCTTTGATATTACTTAAAGATGCATTGTCCAGAATAATGCTTTTTTAGGGCCCCCACTGATACTATCCATATCCATAAAAGGTGCAATGCCTTTCCCCAGGAGGCTTTCTGAGCTTGTGCTATCAAATAAAAATCAGATAAGCTGACATTGAAGCATGTAATTGAGAGCCCCTTTCCAAAGACACACAGAAAGTGTTCATCTCTATGCATTTGTTAGGGACACCTACATTGTTATTTAGAAAATAACTAAATTTTTGCTTTAATGATTTGATTTTGGATTGTAATTTCACCACTTTCCTGGGCAGCCTGTTCCACTACTTGACAATGCTTTCGATGAAGAAATTTTTCCTGATATCTAATCTAAATCTCCCCTGGTGCAACTTGAAGCCCTTTTCTCTTGTCAAGTCTTGTTACTTCAGAGAAAAGGCTGACTCTGACCTCACTACAACTCCCTTTCAGGAAGTTCTCAACTCCCTTTCAGGAAGTTGTAGAGTGATAAGCTCTTTCCTGATCCTTCTTTTCTCCTCCAGGCTAAATAACCCCATCTCCCTTGGCCATTCCTCTTAAAATTTGTGCTCCAGGCACTTCAGCAGCTCCATTATGCTTCTCTGGACATGCTTCAGCACCTCAATGGCTTTCTTGTAGTGAGAAATCCCAAACTCGAGCAGCCTCACCAATGCTGGGTACAGAGGAGTGATCACTTCTCTGGTTCTGCTGGCCACACTATTGCTGATATAGGCCAGGATGCTATTATTCTTCTTGGCCACCTGAGCACATGCTTAGCTGTTGGCTCATGCTCAGCTGTTGAACAGCAGCCACAGTTGCTTTATATCCAGATATTAAAGAATGGAGGACGATTTTTTCCTCACGTGAAACTTGACCAAAAACATACTGAGTGGCATTAACTGATTTTAGAGTGTTCTGTTAAGCAACTATTGAGTTCTTCAGTATAGTCTTGAAAATAATATATTTTTTTGAATAGCCACAAAACAAAAGTGTTCCATGAGACTTTAGAAACAGGAGAATAAGCTAGGCATGTAGCTTCAGGTAGGTATCAAATCTTCATTTCTGTGTTTGGAAATTTCCCTCATTATAAGTACTACAAAAGTAAAACAAACAACCAGGTTTTTTCATTTGTAACAACATTGATGAGACAAGTCTAATTTCTTTCCCGTTTAATTCATAGGCTGCTTTAAGTGCTACGGATATGGCTTTGGCTCTGAATCGATACCTTTGCACAGCAGTCTTGCCTCTCTTGACCAGATGTGCTCCTCTTTTTGCTGGCACAGAGCACCATGCTTCCCTCATTGATTCCTTATTGCATACTGTGTACAGACTCTCAAAGGGATGCTCTCTTACCAAAGCTCAGCGAGATTCTATTGAAGAGTGTTTGCTGTCTATCTGTGGGTAAGAAAATGTTCCTGGCTGTACAGGAATGCTAAATGATCAAGTAACCTGTGATATTCATAATGCAGGAATTCACAACTGTGTCACCAGTAACATAATTAAGGGTATTTTGTTTTGGGTTTTTTCCTGGCAGATGATTGTGATAGTTTTTAATATACTGTGTTTGCAGCTTTATTAATTACCCATATACAGTTCTTGGTTATTTTGTTATCACCAAATTTTAAATTAAAACCTTGACTTTTAGCTAACAAGATGTACTGCAAAAAACCCCAAAGCTCTGGAACTGAGGGATTAGATGTACACTGATTTTCCATTTAACTATTTTTAGTGGAACAGACTGGCAGTATGGTTGATGATCAGTAACTTATATAGTTCTATGTAGATTTTTATTTATGGTATGTTACATTTGAAATCGTAATCAATGACTAATATTTGAATACTTTATTTGTGACACCTATAGAACAAATTTTGTCTGGGTGTCTGCAGACTCAAAACCAATTCAAGATTCTATAAGCCTACAGGCTCAGTTACCAGAAGTTGACTAGGCACTTATGAATTCAATTTTGAACTAAGGTTAACAGTTAGGCTTTCTGTTCAAGAGAGGTGGGGTTTTTGGTTCGGTTTGTTTTCATATTTTTTTTTCATAGTGTGGAATTATGTTCAGAAATGACAGTCATATAATATTGTAAAGTACTACATAGAATTTCTTCTAAAAATATCACATTGACCATTTTATGTATATGTTACCTTCTATAAGATCCAATAAAATACCTGTCTAACATACATACAACATTTCTTCTGTCATTCCAGTTGGTGCCAACTGCTGTGTGTCTTGTTTAGCACATCTAAAGAGATAATGCTCTTATGTCTTTATTAGTTTCTAGGATATTTTAAGAGCCATTGAGATATATTACAAGAAATTAACATTATATCCCTTTCTTATGGGCATGGTGATCCTACCTACACAATATCAAAATTCAGTATTTTTTTCCTGCTTTTCTCTGTTTATAGATCAGGTATTTTTTCAGCTTTTTGAAGCATTTGATTTGTATCTTACTCAGAATATTTTCTTTGGTATGGACTTTTTTGCTTTCTTCTGGATACCTTTTTTTAGTGCCACAAGTAAAATCCTATGACTTTATGAATTTGAAGAATTTTAATGGCATAGAAATGATATGTCCCTATAATGTATCTGTTAATTATTTGAATGTAACTATGCTGGTACATACTTTTGAAATGGTTTGTCTGCATTTAGGCAGTTGCGGCCTTCCATGATGCAGCATTTACTGAGAAGATTAGTATTTGATGTTCCTCTGTTAAACGAACATGCAAAGATGCCTCTCAAGGTAAAAGTATATATTACTATTTCACAGCATTCCTTGTATCAAAATGCAACACGAAGTAGTTCCATGGAGAAGATTCTCTATAATCTTACCTATGCTATCTCCACTCTGCCATAGTCCAAGACCATAGTTCTTAAAGATAAATTGTTGCTTTGGAAAGAATTCAGTCTAATTTATATCTATCCATGTGGAATTATGCAAAGCAAGTCTAATGTTTGCTCCTCCTTTTATTGTCTCCTGTTTGCTTTAGCATATGTTAAGAAACATATGGCTTCCCACTATCTAATGTTTTTCAGCAGTCTTTTTAATGCTTTCCTGCACACCTTTGAATTACATATTTAATATTTTCTGAATTTAAGACATTTTTATGGTTTTAGAGCATATCCTAATCCCTGTCCTCAGAAGAGGAATTAAAATCGCTAGTCTCAAAGCCAGGATCTGCTTCCGAAGTACTGCCAAGGACTTCAGAATTTGGTTTGGGTCTCCCAAGAAGTCCTCAGTCAGACTAAAGATGCCAGAACAGCCATTCTTCAGGGTCTGTGTGAGAAAAGCTGTTGATAATTTAGCATACTGCCCTGAAGTGGATGTTTCTAATACATTATGACATTTTATGTACTGCTGAAACCAAATAGTAGCTTGGTACTTCCTGCATGGCTATAGCCCTTCAGTTTTTTTTAAATGAAAGGAACAAACTCAGTTCCTTGACATCTGTTCATCTAAAAGATTGGGCTTTATGATAATGAGGGTCATGACGGCAGTGAGTTTCCCATGTTGATGAACTGAACAGTAAGGAAATAATAATTGGATCCTTTTACTGTCAGACTTTGTGTGAATATAGACGTGAGAAGAACCATGGTGTTAGACTGGGCAAATGATTTTGTGCATTGACACTTAACAAATAAAAGGAGTTTCTGTGAAAAGTAAACTCTTCATCTGAAGATACACATATAACTTTTAAAAGGTTTTGCTGACAATAAACTGATTTTCAGTGATTTAGTAAGGGACTCCTACCCATATCTACTAATATATTTCTAATTTGAAAGTACTCTTGTATTCCTTATGGGTTTGTATAACCTGGCAAACAGATTATAGTAATCTAAGACGGCAGCTGTAAATTGATTAGGCACCTGAAAAATTAATTTTGAATGAGAAGAGAGGAGGAAGTAATGAAGGCTAATCAGGATACAGTGCTACCTATTATGGATACATTTGCTGGTTTCTATAGTTAAAAATTGCTTCTGTTTAAACAGCAAGTGAGTTCAAATCTGTTACATTTTTCCTGTATAATGTAGTACAAAATTTATAGAATAGGGCTGTGTTTATAGTTCCTTCTAATTGATATTCAGTGCTTCATCAGGGACTTCTCTAAGCCTACATTTACTGTCTTGACTAGATTTAAAAACATATACATATTAGTATTCACATATGGTCCAAAAGCAAGCTCGTCTGGCCATTGTGTAGTAGAATATAGTTTGAACAAAAAATTTCAATTACATACTTGATTCTTAGAGTCCTTATTTCTAAGACCCTGGTGTTTCTGAATAAATGGTAGAACTTCGATCTCTTTACATCCTATGTGTGTAAGTTCTTTTCTTTAATCATCCACCAATTTAAATAATAAATAGATATTAGTTGATTATTTAAATCTGAAGGTACAAAAATGTATTAAATTGATTGGTTTTTGTTTGGTTTGGGTTTTTTTCCTGATCTATTGAAAGTATAAAAAAAAACCCCGTGCAATAAAAGATTATATTTTTGGTTATCAAAATCATCACTCCTATCCATCAGGATTTTTTTTTTTTAATTCCTGTTTTTATTTATGCACATGTATACATTTATGTTATGAATCTCTGCATTTTCGCATCTTGGCATTGGTTCTGATTGGAAGAAGGGAATCCTGTAAGCTCTTCAGTGACTGTGACTCGCAATATTTTGCCAAAAAGCTTTGCAAAATGGTATGGAAACCAAGATCCCAAACCTGCTAATTCTGTGTATATATGAACTAGTGATTTTAAAAAATAGATACACAACATGGTTTATTGATATAGAAATCTTTCTGGTAACATCTGTGCCATGGTTGAGTGCCAGAACGGAAGAAGCCCAACAATTTTATTTTATTTGCTTTCAAAATATGTTCTGGTTTAGTTGCTGACAAATCATTATGAAAGATGCTGGAAGTATTATTGTTTGCCAAGTGGATGGGGTAACTTCGGTGCTGCCTCAGAAGAAGAACTTCATTTATCCAGAAAGTTGTTCTGGGGTATTTTTGATGCTTTATCTCAAAAGGTAAGAAATTTTAATATCCATATATTACTATAAAATCCTTACTGTGTAATCTTTTTGCTTTAATATTTCATTTATACCTAGCTTTTATCAATTCTGTATTATCCACTTTGAAGGAAAAGATACAGACTTTAGTAAATTTAAATTTTTCTCTTATAGCTTCTACTTTAATGTAGGTGTGCCATTTTGTCTGCTCATTAGAAAAAATGATATCACTAAAGCAGTACTCCTAAGATATATCTGATCAGACCTGTACTGTTCTCTGCTTAGTAGTTGTAGTTTCAGCACCCTTGAATCAATTCTGTATTGGACAAAAGTTTAATAATACACCTTGCTATGTATCTGTTCTTCATGCTGTGACTACTTTTACCAACCTGCTTAAAATTTAATGAGTTTCATTTCCAATCTAAGTATTTAAGAATGCTGTGCATATTCCTGTGCTAAGTGCTATTCTCAGGCATATGAAAAACGCCTAGTGTTACCATTGAAGTCAGCACTTTTCTTTTTACTTGGCCAAGAGGAAGACTTGATCCTAATTTTATCTATACACTTTGGACAGTCAGGTTTCTTTATTTTCAGAACAAAAGTTCAATTTTGCATAGAGTAAGAAAACAATTTTCTGGCTGTGTGTTTTCACATATACAGCCGGCCCTCCAATACCATGGTACTGCAGGTCCTGCCCATGCCCTGCACAGCCCTCCATCCACAATGATTGGCAGCTCACTAATATGCAAATTTGGCCCCAGTCGCACTGCCCCTCAGCTCCAGAGAGCTGCGGGGTGTTCCTGGAAGTTCCCCCCGCGATTGGGGGAGTGAAGCAGGTCTCCTCTGCCCTGTGTGGCAGCTGCAGCAGGCAGAGGTGCACCGCGGGGCTGTATGTACTTCTGAGCCCTCCTTGCCGTGTTCCCTCCCAGGGGACACGCCTGGCATGGCGGAGCAGGGGCTGAGACTGGCTGTGCATAGCTCTGCCAGCACATAAACATGTGAGAGCAGCGGCTTGGTGGCTGCCTTGTCACCATGGTGACACTGCCGATGGCGCACTGGCAGAGCAGCATCCTGGTGCTGGGGAGAGGTGCTGAAGACACACTGCATTCTCCAGGAATTCTGCAGGCTGCGGTACACACCATGCAGGGGCCTTACTAGCAGAGTTTAAACCGACTTTTGACACTGGCACTAAACTTACGTATTTAGGTAGAGTCAAGCCCAAAGTGAACAAACTTTTTCCAGAAATTGAGCTTAAAAATGATGTGAATTTCAAACTCCTGCTTTCAAATAAACCAAGCAAGCAGAAAAAACAAAACCCAAATGACAAATAGGCAATTAAGATGGAATGCGCCTAGCTTTTACTGAATGCAAATTGGGCAGGGAGTACAGAAAACCCATTTACAGTACATCTTGGCCAGCACTGCCCACCCTATGGGGGGGGCTCCTCCTCCATCATCCCCTTATTCAGAGGCAGCCGAGACTGCTTGTAAAAAAATTAAAGACAACCAGAGCATCACCTCGTTTTGCTTCTGAGTGGGGAGGTGGTCCACAAGCGCCGGCACTGCCATGACCTGTGGAAAGAAACACTTGTGGTATCCATCCCTCACCTTGCCACCACCCCAGCCCCTGGAAGGGGGGGATGGTGGTGGTAGTGTCCAGTACAAACAACATGTAGAAAATCATGCAGTACTGGAACTTTGGTAGCTGATTTGGCCCTCAGCAGTGCAAGACCTTCAGTGTTGGCTCAAATCTAGGATGGTAAGACCTATTGCAGGTCCTACTCAACCATTATTCTCTTCCAGCAACATCCCTGGTCCAGTGGTCCTCTACTAATTTCTTTTTTCATTTTTGTTTAAATTAACTGGGAGTGGCCAACGGGGACAAGTTCTCATCCTGGTGGCTGGGTCTGGGGTGGGACAAAACCCCCTCCCAGTCTCCCACCATCCCCACTCCTTTTCAGGCAGCGCTGCCTGATCAGGATATGTGCAGCCGCTTTCTCTCTGGGGACAGGCGGTAGGGCGGAAGCCCCTCCCAATGGGATGGGGCAGTGCCCCTCCGGCCCTGCTCCTTCTCAGGCAGTACTGCCTGGACAGGATATGTACAGCTGCTTCCATTTGGGTGCAAGCTGCGGGGTGAAACTCCCTCCTGATGGCAAAGGGGCAGTATCCCACCAGCTCTGCTGTCTCTCCCGCGGCGCTGCCGGCACAATGCAGCCAGGAGCAGCTGCGCCCAGGTGCTCTGATCAGTGAGCTTGAGCCGGCATGAGCGGGCACAGCCGCACCCGGGCACTCCGAGCAGTGAGCCTGGGCCAATATGGGCTGGCAGAGCAGTGTGCTGGTGGTGGTCAGTGCAGTGGCTTGGGGAGGGCGGGGGGGGCAGGAACAAATTTACATATTCACGAGTGCCTACTTTGAATATTCATGAGTGTCAGGTTGCTCGTGTGCAGTCGTGAAATGGACCTCTCCAATCATGGAAAAATCACGCCGTGAGGAGGTGAAGCTGCCATCTGGGAGACACAAAGTGGAGAGAGCTGACTGCAGCTGTATCAGTTTCAGCAGTGATGTTGGAAGTTCCCATTCACTACTCATTTTCTATCCCCTGTGTATTCCACAGAAGTATGAACAAGAACTTTTCAAATTGGCTTTGCCTTGTCTGAGCGCAGTTGCAGGGGCCTTACCTCCAGATTATATGGAATCAAATTATGTCAATATGATGGAAAAACAGTCTTCAATGGATTCAGATGGGAACTTTAATCCTCAACCTGTTGATACCTCAAAGTAAGGAATTATTTAATTGCAACTAGGGGTTTTTTATCATGAATGTGTGAAAGAGGGAGGGAGGCTGTTGTTTGGTATAATGGGAACTTACAGCTTCTCTTCTGAATGCTTATCTTCTGGATAAAATTGAGACCTTAACTTTATATTTTTATTTTTGTATTTATTTTAAATTGTGTAAAGCAATAACTGTCAACTTACATAACTAATTTCTTGGTCAACATAGAGTATTTTTAGTGCATTTTTGCCTTGAAGATACAACTGTCCGGTTCTCTTTCTATGTCACAAACAAATTTTTTGTATTGTCCTGCAAACAAATCAGCATATTTTTAGGAGCTGAAAAAGTAAACTAATCTACATAATTCCTGTCATTATTAACATGCACCAAGACACAAGTGTGTGTGAATGACAGTGAACATACAGAAAATTATGTTTGGTCATGCATTCATATCATCTTTTTGCTATCAAGAATTGGGAACCGGGTAGAAAGATACTCTCTTGAGGCAGTCAGACTCTGACTATGCTTTTTTTAAGTATGTTAGCCAGACAAAGCATGTATCTGAATAGAAATGCTCTGCTCTGCTTTTTGGCTATAGCCAGTGTGCCATTTTCTGTTGTATGGAATAGTTTTACGGAAGTGTGGCTATGCATTGTATCTTGAAAAATTTATCTAGTAAGACATTTACTTCAATTGCTTCTGTGAGCTTCCTGCCTGTATTCAGGACATGGAATGCTGTACTATCACTGTCAGCACATTGATACCTTCATTACCACATGCTTGTACATGTATGCACATCGAAATATGACAGTAAATATCATAATCCAGTCTAAAATACAGAAATCTCATCAGTGACCATGAAAATTCATTTGTCTTAGATGTATTTAAAATATATGAAGGTTCAACAAAATTTAGTAAGAATATTATACTATTATTTACCTAACTGAATATTGCTTTTTCTGGTGTTATTTCAGAGAAGAATTATAGTCAGAATGTATTTGAAAATGTTATTTAACATTACCCAAATCGTAGGTCCCTTCATTGCCATAGGAGTCAACGGTTCTGTTATGTTTCAAGACAAAGAAAGCACTACTGCTAGAAGTGTCACCTCCAAAATATCTTGCATTCTTTTAACATACAAATCGTGCATTATATTGCTTACTGCTAGACCTTTTACGTGAAGCTATGGGTAATAGGTTGTAATTGTCAGTTCATTGCATTTTAGAATTATTTGAAATATTTTAGCACGAGTAGAGTTCCCCTCAAAATACACTCTTTCAAACAATAAAAAACCTCATGATAGTGCTGGACGAATATATTCTGACCTTTTTGTGTGATTAGACTCTTGCAAACTGTTAGTCTGACATCATTTCTTTTTACTTTTTGCATTTCTGCTTTTTCCCCACTTTATGAGTGAAAATTAAAGTCCTGACTCTTGTACTTTACAGTAGATGGCACTCTAACACTTCTGATACACAAATTCTTTGCGTTAGAAGATTTTGCTATTTCAGGAGTGATCAAGAATGCAGATGAAGAGAAGTACTGATAAGGGATAGATTATTTTTGGAAGAAGATTCTAGTGCTTGTTTGACAATTAGGAATCACTCCTTTTTCTTTACTATTCAGTAACCTGAACTTGTGCATTGTCTTGTGAACCTGTTGAAGGGCTAGTATATTAATTTTTGTGGGGTTTTATTATTTTAAATAAGGATTTTAATGTTTTTAATATTCACTGGTGTGTTGGAAAAGAAACCTTAGGCATATAATTTTTGAATTCTCATTAGTTAGAGTGGTGCACACACATAATACAACTTGCAGGACTATACAAAATATATGCTGTGCTTCTAAAAGGACTATTAGTACACTTAATTTATAATGGACATGCAATAAGTTGCTACCATATTTCTGAAACTAGAGGTCATATTTGTATCTTTAATACTAAAAAAATGAATGATAGTAAAAGAAATATGTGGCAAAAAAACATGAGTGCTCACTATCATTACTGATTTTTCCCTGTACACATTTCAAAGAAGTAAAATTCCTAGGACAGCTGTGGTTGTCATTCAGTGCCTATTAAATAATTCAGATTTCTTCCTTGATTTAACTAGGCTTTGGAGCAAACTGTATGTGAAGAAAAAGAACACAGTAAGATCCATTGAATGGATGTATTTATTGTTAATGATTTGTTTTGAAGTTTTCTTCACAATAAAAACATTCACATTTTATCATGTCTGATGTAATGCTAATTTTGTCTTCACTTTCAGCATTACAATCCCTGAAAAGCTAGAATATTTCATTAACAAATATGCAGAACATGCTCATGACAAATGGTCAATGGAAAAGGTAAGATCTGTATTCCTGTTAAAGCAAAATGAGGTTTTTGTATTTGAGTTCATCTAATCATTAAAATATTTTAGTCTGGGTGTTATAAATTTTCATAGTGCTCCCAGTTAGAGTGTAGGTAAGGTATAAATATTATTTTCTTGAAATATATGTGGAGGAAAGTTCTCTAAGTGTGTCTAAGTATTTCAGAATAGTGTTTCATCATTTCATTATCTTAATTGTTGACTTTTGAGTGAATACACTTGCTAATTGTTTAACAGTTTTATGGACTGGAAATTTTATTTTTTAACAGCTCTTTAGCATTTTTATTCCTTTGTGCTGTTTGTTTGTCCAGTGTTAAAAGCAGTTGCTCAATTGTAGCTTGGTATTCTGCTCTATATAAACCTTTAGAAGAAAAAATTTAGTGGTGTGACAGCTTTGAGTAATCATTAATTTGCAAAAAGATGCTGCATGATTCACTTTTTAATGTGTAGATAATATAAATGTTGGTTGAGAAAGCTTTAAGAAAATACTAGAAAGAAAGCTTTAAGAGAACAGCTCTACAGAAACATTCTTCATTTAATTTGTACCAACAAAAATGGAATTTTTCGTAATTTTTTGGTTTTCCCCATTTTTTCCTTTCCTGTTGTTTTTTTCAGTTTGCCAATGGATGGACGTATGGTGAAACATTTTCTGAATCTGCGAAAGTGCAACCTTTAATGAAACAATATAAGTTACTATCTGAAAAGGTAAGGAATTAGTTCATTCATCCAGGGTGGTTGAAATATCACTGAAAGTATCATCTTTTGTTTACATAATTAAAATAAAATTAAACTATGTCAGCAAATGTCTTGTTGTTGCCTTCCCCCAAATCTTAAAAGGATATAGAAGGTTTTTATTGTATTATAAATAGGCCACTCAACCTTTTTTCTTGCATGGCTGAGTTTATGTGGCATAACTCTTGAAGAAACTGAAGTTTGATAATGCCAGTAAATTTTTATAGTGATGTCATAGAGGAATGCCTTCTGGTTTAGTGAAAACTTAGGGTTAGGCTCTGTCTTGTGTCCAGCAGAAGGCCACAGGGATGATTAGACATCTGGAGAACTTGGGAAATGAGGCAAGGCCGATGGAACCAGATTTGTTCATCTAAAGGAAGAAAAAAGCTGATGGAGACATAATCTCGGTTTGCTAATAACTAAGTGCTAGAGAGATGTGTGTATTCTCTTCACAGTGACAGGATAAGAGGAAATAGATGTAACTTTCTTCAGCAGAAATGCTTTTTGGAAATCCTTATCCTAACAATTTAAACATGGGAATAGTTTGCTCAAGGAAGTGATGAAATCAGCTGCATATTGGTGGCAAGCCCTAGATAACCTAATCTTGATAACCACTGATAGCCCAGTAAGTTAGGTTTTCCAGTCTCAAAACCAGGTAGAGACAAATGATGTCCAGAGATCCAGTCCAACATAGACACTTCTATAATTCTATGATTTTGCTTTCTTGGTTTATGTTGCAGACAAAATAGTGTGTTACTCCTGAAAATTACTGTTCTAGCCTTTCATGGCTGAGAATGCCATTGACGCAGTTGTCCTTGAGATCATCAGTTTCCTGCAGGGTCAGAATTTTTCTGTCCACCTCTGAAATGATAAACAAACTTCTAGAATATCTTCTATGATTTATTTCCCTCATTTCAGGAATGTTGGGCCGTAAGGTTTGATTTCAGTACATTTCTTTGCTTCTCAGTATAACCAGAAAGAAGTCCAATAATTTGTTGTTGCTTTTTGGGGGTTTTCCTAGCTGTACAGCTACATAAGAAACTAGTTAATTATTGCATGTGCATTCTTCTAGGAGAAAGAAATTTATCGATGGCCAATCAAAGAATCACTAAAAACTATGCTGGCATGGGGATGGCGCATTGAAAGAACACGGGAGGGAGATTCCATGGCCCTGTATAATCGGACACGTCGCATATCTCAAACCAGTCAGGTGAGTCATTTTGCTAAAAACTTATTAAAAAAGGTGTGCAAAATCTGCTCTCTGGTCTTTGATTTTACAAGTGATGAACATAGAAACATGTGTAAGCATTTTTCACAGGCAGTTGTACAATTCTGAGGATTGGTTTGAATTTCTCTTCACTGAAGCTGGAAGCTTATTTCCCTGTTCCAAAGTAATATGCTAATCAACATTTTCAACCCTTGCCCCCCTAAACTAGACAAAACTGAAATAAAAATGTATTTGTTCACTTGATTTAAAGCTAACCATTATATTTAGGGAAATAACTTACAACAGTTGGTGATTCCGTATTAATAGTGAATATTAATATGAATTTAGTCTGCTATTTTTGTGGAACTTGATGGCTATGACACCTGCTGGCACACTGCCCACCCTTCCCCGCCCCATGAGGGGTGAAAGACGAGGGAAGCCAGAAAGTATTTTAATAGGAAAAAACCCCGCAATATACTGAAGCCATAATAGGTGAAGTACAAAGTAGCGAGGGATTACTGTATCTCATGTAATATCAGACATAGGAACAATAATGTGGACACTGTTCTTTCTACCTTATCGCTCTCTACAACTACCTGAAAGGGAGGTGTAGCCAGCTGGGTGTCGGTCACTTCTCTCTGGCTACAAGTGATAGAACGAGAGGACACAGTCTTAAACTGCGTCAGGGGAAATTTAAACTGGGCATTAGAAGGAACTTTTTCACAGAGAGGGTGATCTCTCAGTGGAATGGGCTGCCCAAGGAGGTGGTGGAGTCACCGTCTCTAGAGGTCTTTAAGAAAAGGTTGGATGATGTACTTGGTGGCATGACGTAGATATTAGAGTAGTGTGTTATCGGTAAGATGGTGTGTTGGTAGCAGGATGGCAACAGGTTAGGTAACAGGTTTGGCTAGGTTAGGTAATAGGTGATAGGTTGGACTCGATGATCTCTATGGTCTTTTCCAACCTTACTGATTCTGTGATTCTGTAAAGAAAGATTTATCTGTGTGTGACATGTATCTATTACTGCAGAATCCATAGAGGAAAGCCTAGCAGTGCCTCTTTCCTTGCCACACTTCTCGTGTCAGTGGCTTGTCATCCAGGGAACCTCTGTCATATTTTTATTCTTATTTGACCATTTGTGTCAATATAATGAGCAAATATGTGACAAATTTAGGTAGTAGAGAGAAGGAATGACAAAATGATAACAAAATTTTCTGAATGGGCAGGAAGGACAGATGGCAAAAGATAAGTATTTAGTAGATTCTAGTCTTAGATGTAGAAATAGAGTTGAAAAGCCATATTAAAAATTTTATTTTTCCATAATTCACTTTATTAGATTGTCTGAGTTTTTACTTGCTGAGGAAAAAGAAAAGATGTCTAGAAAATGCAGACATTTGATCAAGTTTTATTGAGTGCAAGTGAAATTTGCATTTGAATGAGAGGTGTTTGGTCTGATGACTGTCTCCCTTTGGGAACAAACTTTGTTGACCTGTGCCTAATTCTCACTTAAATCTACCACTTTGATTTATTTTTAGTTGGGCTACATAGGATCCTTTTGCTCTCCAGAGATATACAAATAACTTTTTCCTTAACTTCTTTCATTACTTTCAGTATCTTGCTAATGATAACTTCTTCATACTAACTGCTGGTGTAACTCCACTTTTTTGCACACTTGTCATTCAGATCTCTGTAGATACAGCCCATGGTTACACTCCTCGAGCAATTGACATGAGCAATGTCACCCTCTCCAGAGACTTACATGTAAGTCAGAAACACTTAAAACGCCTATCCTTTTATTTTTTTACAATTATAATTTTCTGTTTTCCTAGTTATTTTAAACAGTTTTCTACCAAATATTACTTTCTTTGATATGCTTTGGTTATGGTGGGGTATTTTTTTGTTATATACATCATTGCTCTTTGATCCTCTGTTGCTTAAAAAGCATGGTTTGTGTTGAAAATCTTCGAAATTTTTCATAGTCTTGGATTGATTTGCTCAGCTCTTGATGTGAACATTTCTTGTTTTGAGGCAAGACCTGTTTACAAGAGTTAGCAGCATCATTTTTTTCTGTTTATCATTCAATTGGGGGTATTATTTTGACAGATCTATCAGTAGATTGCTTTTTTTTTTTAAAGTATATTTTAGTTGATAAATTATATTTCTGTCATTAGTTTGTACTTTTTTCATGGTGTTTGATGAAGCATATTTCTAGTTTATACAGTCTACTCTGTTGCTGTGACTATGATTACAGTGTTATATAGGCTTACACTAAATAGTTTTAAATTAGCATGAGTCTAGTGATTGGTACACAGTGTTCAGAGCTGGCTATAATAGACTCCAAAGTTAGGGCCAATACTGAGCTTTGCCATGGTGCAGGGAAACAAGAAGCAGGAGTAGATTAATTGGCTAATTATACTAGTATATACTAGTATATAGTATACTGTGCTTTTGATCACATTCTCACACTGGATTTTCCCTATGATTTCTGTCTTGTTCTTTCCAGTTTTATATTTCTAAGCATTTTAGATGGCTGAATAGCTTTACAACACTAAGAACTTTCTGGCAATTAGCTGTCATTAGATTGCTGTAAGTGATAATTGAATAACTACTTCTATCATTATACTCTTATCTTAATCTGATGCCAAAGATTCCTTACAATTAGATTTCATTTTGATGTAAACTTAATATAGTTGAAAGACTATACACACATTGTTTAATGCTCATGAAACAGCTCATGATGTGAACATCATCATAGTGTTTTGTTGCAATAAACCAAGCCCAGATAAAAGTAATCATCCTGTTGCAAAAAATGACATTACAACTTCTGTTAGTCCCATACCCCATATCTTCCAACACTTGTCATTAATTAAAATTCTTTTGCAGGCCTTAGCTATAAAGCAGAGCTTGTTTGCTTTATGTTTTATTTTCCCTATGAAGAGACGTCTTCTTTGAGACTGTCTTCAGAATACGTTACTTACAAGCTAAGAAAATTTAATTAAAATGCAATTTTAGCTATTAATTGTCCTGATACAGACACTCAGGAAATATCCAAATATGTTAGATTTTAAAATTAAGTGTATGTAATTTTGAACATTTAAATAAATGTTTAATATCTTTCAAGTTGAAGTTCAGGCTTAGATAAGTTGTTAGAACAAAGTTAGTTGTTTTGAACAAAGCTGTGTTGCTTTTTCTTCTTTTTGTTTTGGTTTTCAAACTTGTACATAAGAATTAGTGTTATTCAATTTTTACATCGTCCTATGCAAATACTATGCTAGCAGGGATTGTGATCATAACTAAAACTGTAACTCTGCAAAGTATTTTCCAATTTTGTCTTAAGTCACCTGGTCGCATCCTGGCTTTATGAGTAGGTAAGTCTTGCTCTGAGAATGTCTTCAGAGCACCCTGGTTTTCAAGAAAATAAAACACAAGCTTCCTAGGTCCTAATTGGGATTATCAAAACACTGGGATCAGAGTGTGCATGATAGAAAGCATCTTCCATACAGAAGAGATATGTGTAATAATGTATTCATTGGAGGAAAGTTTATGAAACAAACTGTATTATGGACAGAATCACAGAATATGCTGAGTTGGAAGGGACCCACACGGATCATCAGGTCCAACGGGGCAGTGCTGCAGCGACTCAGCGACGAGCGGCTGCCTTGGGCTTGTAGGGCTCATGCCGGGAGCCCTCAGGGGACTGTGTGACTTTCTACCTGTGGGTTCTTAAACCATTAACTCTCCTGGGAGCACGGTGGACCAGAGCACGGCGAACAGGGGCAAGGCAAACAGGGACATTAACTGCGGGGGGCTTGGGCAACTGTGGGGGGCTTAGGCAACTGCGGGGGGCTTGTAAATAAGCAATCAAGAGGGAGTTAGCACAGCAGTTCACGCGGGCAGGGCAAGCGGGCAGGGTAGCAGAAGCTGTCTTGGCAGGTACTGTCTCTCCTTCCTCCCCCTGTCAGTCATGGCCAGAATCAGACTGCTGAAAGCCACGGCCAAAGCCACAAGGAAGGCTCAGACCCAAACTACCCCTGTGTCAGTGGATGTGGCTGTTCAGATTACCTGGCTTCAGGGAATGCCTGAGCCTGATTGTTGACCAGGAGGACAGCCTGCAAAACACCCGTGTCCAGTGTGAGCTGGTAAATGACTTGCTCTCCATGATAACAGAGCTAAAGGAAGAGGTGGAAAGGCTGAGAAATGATTAAGGGAATGCAAGGGAAGTAGAATTGGGGAACAGTGCGCTACCAACCTCTGAGGACTCTTGGGAGCCAGAACATCCACATGCACCTCATTGCCCAACACGAGGTAGGAGAAAGTAACCTCGAGGATGAGGGGGAGTGGGAACAGGTCTCCTCCCATGGGGGTAAGGCATCCCTCTCCTTTCAGATGCCACCCTATGAGTTACCCCTAGAGAACAAGTTTGGGAGTTTGACTAGATGATCCATGTGGGTCCCTTGTAACTCGTAATATCCTGTAATCCTGTGAACTTCCAAGAGATCAAAACTAGTTATTTATTCTCAATGAGAAAATTGTCTTTCTTGAGAGTTAACCATTGCAAGACAAATCTCTAAGCTCTCCATTTTCCTTAGGCGATGGCTGAGATGATGGCTGAAAACTACCATAATATATGGGCAAAGAAAAAGAAAATGGAGCTCGAAGCAAAAGGTAATACTAACTATAAGTATTTTCAGTGTTTTAACTTCACTATGTCTAGATTAGGTTATGCATTGAGAAAACAGATAAACAAAAGAACAGCAAATTGATATTTTTACTGCCTGAAAGTTTTTATAGTACCAAGTGTAAATATTCTTTTTTAAGCAGTTTACCAGTTCAAATACATCAGAGGAAGAGAACTCAAAGGTTGTAAATAAATTTAAGCTACATTAATGCATTTTCCTTATAGCTTTAATCTTTCAGAACTAATGGAAATTTTTAGAACTTGTAGCTTAAAAAAATTAATCTAAGAATGTGTCTCCAATATTTTATAGAGGGAATGTCTTCCTTTTAAAAAATATTATTACAGTAATCCCTTGAATATGGCAGGGGGTCGGTTTCAGAAAGTTCCTGCAATGAGTGAAATCCGTGAAGTATCAGTAAGCATGGTAACTGTGGTAAAGCTGAGGAAAGAAAACCTGTGATGTATTGAAGCCATGAATGGTGAACTGCAAAGTAGTGAGGGATTACTGTATTATTAGAGACTTGCTGTAGTAATTCTACTGAGATAAGTCTCGTTATTACCCTTATAATTTCCTGGTGTTTTGGAGCAATTATCATAGGAATTTATCCTGTTCTGTTATGTGATAGTGATTTTAGAAGCTGAAATCACAAGAATGTTGCTTTTTATGCATATATTTTCATTAATAAGAGCCCTGTTATTTTCCTGCCAAATCAAGTATCTATGTTCAAGGAGGTATTGATACATCTGATATTTGTAAGCAATACCAGTGGAGTTTATTCTATTCAACTTTGATAAGCATTATTTTAAATCAGTTGGACAGTTCTGTGAACTATATTTGAAAAATGTATTCTATTTTTCTATCTTTAATTTATTACTATAAAGTAGAACTGTATCACTGTAATACATTTTGAATATGTGTATATCTTGCTAAACTCAATGAACCACGTCAGAATGTTTAAAAGCAGGACTGTTTACGTTTATACATTTGTTTATATCTATCTTGGTTTTCTTATAATTTAATGTATTATTTATTGAAATATTTTGAGTTTAATTACATGAAGTTGTGACCATAATATATGTTTGTAACAGTTAGGAACTTTTTCCTACTTTAAAAGTTTTTGCAGTAAGCTCAGCATATTTACCTGGCGCTTGGTAACTATGTTAGAACTATGCAACCACATCTAAAGTTTCCATCTAAATATTTTTTAAGGTCTGTGTAAAGAAACAGACAAATGTATTGTTGTTATTTCAGACTAGATTTTACTGTAACATGCTATGCATTATTATAACAGTGCTTTACATATTGGGAATTACCATGACATCAGAAAGCTCTTTAATTTTTAATTCTCTCAATGTTCCATAGTAGGAGGAGGCAACCATCCTCTTCTTGTTCCTTATGATACACTCACTGCCAAAGAAAAAGCAAAGGACAGAGAAAAAGCACAGGATATTCTGAAGTTTCTGCAGATTAATGGATATATTGTCTCCAGGTAATTCTCTGTTCAGTATTAGTGTCACGGAAGGTTTCTAATAGTCCTCAGGAGTGGGGTTTAACTGTAATCATTTTTAGGTTTCGGTGCCTAGGAATAAGGATGAGCTCCTTCATATAGAATATTGTAGGGAAGAAATGTATTACAAAGTTAGTAGCAGGGTTTTTGGAAGGCATAGGCAGAGTTCTTCAGAATCTTTACATGTCTTCTGTCTCTCTTCTCAACATTGCAGTCTGTTTTTTCTTTCTGGTGTGTCTCCATATATCCAGCTGTTAGTAAACTTGTTAAGTGATAAAATTAAGTCTCCATTACAGGTTAATCACATGCCCCTCTCTAAAGTAATTTCTAGGCAATTGCTTTGATAATACAATTTTATTTCTAAAATGTACTACTAATTTCTTTCAATTTCATTTGCAGTATTATTAAGATGTTTTAAAACTGAAAAGTGATTATTTTTAATTTTTTTAACCAATCTACAGTGCAAATGTAAAAATGAATAGTCTGCAGAATAACATGCATAATTAATTTTGGTTTTAATATGACGCACTTGTCCACTAAATGTAGCATGAATAAAATTTTAAGTAATTTGGAGTTTTCTCTACCTCATCAGCATAGCTTAAGAAATATGAATCACTAGAATGGACTGAAAGCATATCTGAGGTTTGTATGACTTGAACATTAGCAAGTGATTGAACTAGTAACAGAAATCAATTTAAGTAATCATTGGGAATCAATTAGCATAGCATACCTACTTAAAATCTACTGACTTCCATTCTTTCCTACCATATATGAAATTTAGTCTGTTTATAGAGTTCCACAGCTAATCTAATAATTTTGGTAAAATCATTCAGGGTAACTGGAATAATTCAGTGTACTTCCCTTCAATGGAATAGGATTTACAAAGAGGGATGTCAGTCAGCAAAAGTTTCTTTTCTTATCTCATGTCAAAATGATGAAAGACCCCTCAGCTGTATTCAAGATTATGCATTCCTTTCTCACTAACCCTTTTCATTTCTGTTAAACACATGTGAGGAGTGGCTTTTGGTTTTTTTGAGTGGAAGGCTTAAGAAAGATGGTAAGATAACCTTTAACTTGAACACGCTTGTCAACTAGTAAATAACTCCTGCTGCATCTACATCCTCCTGTATTAGTCAAATGCAGACCTTTCTATGAAGTTAAATTCAATGTACTTGCTGCTCTTGTGTCAGTTGTGCTGTTCAAACAAACAAGGACTTGATTCATGTTTTAACTCAATCTGCTTACCACTGTACTTTCTGCCACATATGCCTTGAACACATTTTTTCATAGTCTTTATTTGACAGTGACCATTCAAGTCTGCTGCAGCCTCATGTAAACTGAGTTTAGGGAAGATAGAAACACTTTCTCACTGCCAAGCACATGGCACTCTGGCACATGGCTTGAGACCCACAGTCCCACTCCAACTGTTTATTCTGAAGCCCTCACTTTTCTTACTGACACTTCTTCCTGATATTAGCTGGATTTTTCTGGAACATAATTCTTACCCCATGGGCAGGCATCTGGGACTCCCAGTTGCTGCCGTTGCAGACACTGCCTTATGCCCCTGACTGTCTGACTCAAATTGCTAGTACCAAATCCACTTGTGACAGTCTCTAAGTGCAGAAGCTGCCACTCTGGGCTCAGGATCCATAGAACCCATAGAGACATTCCCAAAAGCTATGGCCTCTCCAAATACTCATGCCTGAGACCATCATTCACACAAGTCATCACAGGTCTGGGGTTATGTGCACACCAAGTATGACTCCAGTTGGTGGCTAACTATCCACTCACGCTGGTTTTGCCAGTAGCTGGCACTTATTCCTTGCAGCACACACATATGCATGGGATAGTGAGTGGTATTACACAGAGGGATAGGTACAAAAGTATTTAATAAGTATGTCATCTAGTGATTAGGTACAGGGCTCAGTCAGACGACTGTATTGACTGGCTACAGCTTACATGTGAGCAGCTCTTTTGTCTCTTCTCCTCTCTACTCTTAATACTTCCCCACTACACAGTCCATTGTTGGTTTATGTGGTCTCACTGATCTTCCTCAAATACTCCAAATCCTTACTTTTAGGAGTAACAGATACAGGCAATCCCTCGCCAAGGTTGTGCCTGAAGTTTCTTAGTGGTCTCTTAATTAGTAATTGGCGACTTCTATTCTTCAGTGTTGTCTCATCCCTTGTCTATTGGGTTTATATCTCTGTATGTTCTTGTTTATGGCTTCTCTTTTATTACCCACTTGAGGACCTTGATCAAATAACCTTAATGAAGTCGACCTTATTCTACCCTTTCTGGTATCAACACCTGACATAAGTATTTTTGTTCCAGAATCTCTTTTTCTGAAACTGAGTCCTACAATCATTAATGTTACAATTTAGAGCATGTGTACTACACAGGCAGTTATATTCAGTATATATAGAGTAGGGTATACTTTTTAAACTCACAACATAACTGAGTACTAATGTAGTTGGTGCTTCTGACAGGGGAGTGGGGGGATGTGGCTGGCTCCTTTGTTGGTTAAACATGGCTTTGTCATGTGCCATTCATTAAGTCCTGATCCTGCATAATCAAGGCTTATGTCAATGCCAACTTTTTGCTAGCAGACATCAGCTCATGTCATGGATTCACATTCTAGAGAGTCATACTTGTCAAAAGAAGGTGTGCTTTTCTCATCAGACTAGTAACTGTGGTGGAATATGCAGGAAGAGCAATTTCTTCACTCTGTTTTGGTTTTCTTCTGATTTTTTACAAATGCTACCTAGCTATTCAAAGTTTTTCTACTGCAGACAGATTTTTGAGGAAAAATGGGAATCACAGAATTAGTAAGGTTGGAAAAGACCATAGAGATCATCGAGTCCAACCTATCACCTGTTACCTAACCTCTTGTCATCCTGCTACCAACACCTATCCCAGCAATAACACACTACCTAATATCTAGGTCATGCCACCAAGTACATCATCCAACCTTTTCTTAAACACCTCTAGGGACAGTGACTTGACCACCTCCTTGGGCAGCCCATTCCACTGAGAGATCACCCTCTCTGTGAAAAAGTTCTGCCTAATGTCAAGTCTGAATCTCCCCTGACGCAGTTTAAGACCATGTGCTCTTGTTCTATCACTGGTAGCTGGAGAGAAGAGACCGATCCCCACCTGGCTACAACTCCCTCTCAGGTAGTTGTAGGAGCGATGAGGTCTCCCCTCAGCCTCCTCTTCTCCAGACATATACAACGTGACATATATAATGACATATACTAGATTTAATTCTAGTTCGATTGTTTAAATCAAAGTGTTTTGGCAACTTCAAAACTCCCCTCATCCAAGAAGCAAACTCTGGAGCAAAATTTGAGATAGTAATGCCTTACAAGTAATGGAAAAAAATTATAATAATAGTGAGTTAATCTGACTGATAAATCTTGTTTTTCTGTAACATTTTACTTGGAAAATCTTAGCTATGTCTTAAACAAATTGCTCAAAAACTAATAAAGCATAAAAATACTGTTTATGTCAAATGCAAAATAATTCCTTTATTAATAAGCACTTAATCATTACCAGAAAAATGTCAGAGTAGACGTAAGTCTGCTTTAAGTCCCTGTGCACGTGTGAAAATTTACTTCCTTCTTTTTACAGAGGACTTAAGGACCTGGAATTAGACACACCTTCCATTGAAAAACGCTTTGCCTACAGTTTCCTTCAGCAGCTTATAAGATACGTGGATGAAGCCCATCAGTATATTCTGGAGTTTGGTATAGTACCCCTTGCTCATTTTTTTTACAATAACTACTAACTAAGATATCCAATGTTGTAAAAACAACTTGAAAACTTTAAAAAGGGCACTTCCTGGATTAGTTTTCTCCTTAATTTCCTATAGTTGGTGAGGATTTGGAATTTTGGAAAGTTATATAGTTGCCATTCATTCCAGTTTCCCATATTCATTTATCAGATTAAAAGTGTTCAGCCAAAATTTATAATGTCTTTCATTTTTTTAAAAAGAAAACTAGCTACCCCCTTGCATTTATGTAAAAATTATAATTTGTCACATAGCACATTAATAATTACTATTCATATGTAAACCCTTTTTTAGAGAACAAATTCATTTGTACCATTCTGAAATTTTTCTCTGGAGAAGGTAGTAGAGGGACGTCTTTAACAAACTCTTATAATAAGAATGTTCTTTCACAAACACCTGGTATGTTTTGTCAACATTGTTATGAAGGATTTAACTTTATATGCTTTTGGTCAAGATTATAAAAATGAGAAAGTTGGATGACTCAAGTCATTTTCTTACATGAGAATTAAAAGGCAAAAAAGCATGTCCAAAGGCAGTGTCTGTNTTTCTTAAACTGGGGAGCCCAGAACTGGACACAGTACTGAAGATGTGGTCTGACCAGTATCAAGCACAGGGGAAGAATAACTTCCCTAGTCCTACTGGCCTCACTGCTCTTGATACAGACCAGATGTAACCATTAATTTTGTTCTTTAGACAAAGTCCACAAATAAGGAGTAAAAATGCATTAATTTTTATGAATTTGATGATAGGCTTCTAAAGAAGAGAATCTGTTGTTAGGCTCCCAAATTGTCACCTATGTGAGGTAAAGACAAACATAGCACCAGATCTTTATCTGACAGAAATATCCATATCTCTTTGGACTATGAGATACCTCACTTTTAAGAAGATTTGGACAATTATTCTGTCCACAGTTTACATATTTGCTGTTTCTTTTCTTCGCTTGAGGAAGTCCTAAAATGCTACTTTAACTAGTGTATATACTGTTTGAGTTATCCTAAATCTACATCAAAAGATGATCAATATTATTTGTTTATAGCATACACTTTCTAAGAAAAATTCAGAATAGATTTTAATTCAGATATGTGACAGAGAGCTTAATTTTCTTCTCTTTGCAGATGGTGGCAGCAGAGGCAAAGGAGAACAATTCCCCTATGAGCAAGAAATCAAGTTTTTTGCCAAAGTACAGTATATCTTTGCTTATTCTTTGTTCATGAATAAATAATTGAAGTGAGAAAGTACTTTTTAGTGACTGTTATTGTTTTAGTTGCATTCTTCTGCATGAAATTCATTATTTTATTAATTATAAACAGTGCTAATAAAAATAGGTAGAAGATAATGTGGGATGAAGTATAGATGTGGAAAAATAACAAGATTATATTTTTATTCTCATTATTTCCTTGCTCAGTAATACACAGCTTACTCATATGATGTTATTTGTAAGTTCCCTACATTTTCTGTTTTCTGCTCTTTATCTCTTTTTGAATTTTTTTCAGAAAGTAAATACGACCAATAGTTATTTGAATTAACATAGCTATGTATCTGTCAGTGTCACGTTAGTTATTTCTTTCCTTATTTTAAAACCATGCTGTTGTCCTCATTCTGGAGTCACAGAATGGCTGAAATTGGAAGGGCCCTTTGCTCAGTAGTGGCACTTATGGCAGGTTGCACACAGCCATGTCCAGAGAGCTTTTGAGTATCTCCAAGGTAGAGACTCCACAATCTCTCTGGGCAACCTATGTCAGTGCTCAGTAAGCCTGACAGTAAAAAAAATGCTTCCTGATGGTCAGAGGTAACCTACCATGCTTCAATTTGTGCCCACTGACTCTGGTGCTGTTACAGATAAGAGCCTGGCTCCATCTTCTTTACACCATCCCTTCAGAGATTTATACAAATTGATGAGCTCCTCCCTGAACCTTCTGTTCTCCAGGGTAAAGAGTCCCAGCTTCCTCAATCTCTCATAATTTGAAAGATTCTCTAGTTCCTTAATCATCTTTGTGACCCTTCGCTGGCCTCTCTCCAGTATGTCAGCATTTCACTTGTACTGGGTAATACACATGAACCAGACACAGCACTTCAGATGTGGTCCCACCACTGCTGAGTAGAGAGGAAGAATCCTTCCCCTGGACCTGCTGACAGTGCTCTGTCTAATGCAATCCAGGATGCTGTTGGCTGCCTTTGCAGTAAGGTTCCATTGTTGCCTCAAGGTCTGTTCATAGCCCACTAAGGACTCCTGGTCCTCCTCTGCAAAGCTGCCTTTTACCTGATCAGCCCTCAATGTGTACTGGTGTCTGGACTTATTCCTCCCTATGTACACGACTTTGCAAATCCCCTTCCTCCTGACAGTCATGAGATTCCTCTCAGCCCAATTTGCCTTTCAGTGTCAAGATTTCATACATCATAAAGGAAGAAAATCTGCTTATGACTTTCACACGTAAAAGCTTGAATGATATTTGCATGTTCAAAGTGCCTTTTGAATTCAGTAATGAATAAATAAAGGCAACTTTGTTGCCTTTGTTTGAATATTGTAATTTCAATACCTTGGAGTACTTCCATGTGGTATTATTTGCCAAGTTCATTGACTCAGAAGCTAACATTCCACTTTCTTATGAACCATGCTCCTAAAATGAAGCAATTTCAAGTTTTCTTATTGGAATTTTATTTTGGCTATCCTCCTAGCTGACACCTGAAGTAGGCACTGAGTAATAATCACCACATGAGGTAAACAGGAAAACTTCTATGGATGAGCCCTTAATGAAGTTGTTTCAAGAGTTTTAATTGACAGCATCTAGGAGTAAGTGCTGTTAGTGAGCTGAAAGTTTTAGGTGAATTTTTCTTAAACCCCTATTAAAAGGAACAAATAACAATAGTTGGATTTGGGAAAAATCTGAAATTGTAATATTAAATTATACTTTTTGCTTTGTACTCCCCCTAGATACGCCCACAGATCAAGTTCGAGAGATAATGTAAATTTTTTTTGTGTTGCTGCTCTTGATGACATATTAAGTGCCTTGAATACTAAATAAGTTTATAGAGGAATAGACATTAAAGAAAAAACACATAGAGATTTTAATTAAAAGAGAAAACCTGTTTGAAATCTCCTGTCTTTAGTTGTGACTTACAAAGAATAATGCAGAACATAGTAAAGAAAGTCCTGAGATAACTACATCTTTCTGATGTAATTGCAGGTTGTCCTCCCTTTGATTGATCAGTATTTTAAAAATCATCGTCTGTATTTCTTGTCTTCAGCAAGTAGGCCTCTCAGCAGTGGAGGCCATGCCTCTAATAAAGAGAAAGAAATGGTGACAAGGTAAAGCTTATAATAATATTAATGTTATGCATATATATGTTTTTCTTTAGACAGCATCAGTTGATTGTGTGAAAGTGAGAGGTGGGAGGCAGGAAAATATATTTATGAACTCACAAATTAATCTTTTTTCACTTTCCTGTTAGAAAATTTTATTGTATAATTTGGAGAGGAGTACAGAATTATTATTATTATTTTTATTATTATATGCTCTTTAAAAGGCAATGATGATGGTTTTAGCATGCAGGGAACTTAAATTTAGCGTTATGTCTAACAGTAGAGCAGTTACGTGCTCTGTGGCACAGGATGTACAATTCTTTATGAATTTTCACTGTTGGAAATAGATGTATACTGAAATAATTATTGTGGCAAAATTAAATGGTAGGTATAAAAGTCAAACTTATTTATAGTTGAATTTCAGTAAATGTCATTATTACCATCCACTGTAAAATGTAAAAATGAGGTAATTGCATTCTTTCTACTCTTCAGTTTTCTAAATATTACACAATAACAGTAGTGACATCACAGGCATATTTACTTGATTCTTTCCCTGAAGTTACCCTTTTTTAAGACCATCTCTCTAAGATATGTTTTCACTTAATTTAAGTTCTGATTGAATTGAAACCCACATTTCCCATTTAGTAAGCTGGACTACAGGCTTCACACAGAACCTATTGAATACCTGTAATGTATGGAGGTGTCATGGGTGCCTTCTTGGCTCTTTTTGGGCATGAGTTGCTGTATTCAGAGGCTGACAACCATTTGGCGGTTATACAAGCACAGAGTTTGCAAGATTGTGTGAATACTGAGTAAAGTTTCTAGCAACAATACTAAGCATAAGTAAGTAGTGACTGTCTGGACCCTATGTCATCTCCTGAACTAGTTTGATCTGTCAGCTTATCTGAATGATGTTCTTTGAGGAACTTCAAAATTGTATTGATATGCATGCATATAAATATTTTTCCACTCTTATGAGGTGCTGTTTTTCTTCTGTAATGTCCTGCATAACAGTATTTTTACAGTTGTTAAGTCATGGCAATAAACCTCACACTTCTGGAATGTCAAATATATCAACATACTGCCTGAGTGGAGATACGGAATTTCTGCACATATGCTCTGTAGCTGAGTGAGATTCCTAAACATATAGCCCTGCAAAAAGATCAGAGCTGCTGCTGTACTTGACTGGGTTACCTGTCGTTCAGATGGGTCAGCCAAAGAGAAGAATACACGCATAAGGAAACCTTGGACAATTGATAGCTCTAAGTAGTCCTTATGAGCACTTTATTTCTTAATTATCAAAAAGCAAAGATTATAGAAACAACATTGAATGAACCATTTCCTGAATGGTTATTTTGGGCCATTTTAATAGCTTCCCAACATTTTTTGTGTGTTTTTCTGTTGGTTGGTTTGGGGGTTTTGTTTGTTTGTTTTCCCTATAGTATTATAGGAAGCTTACCAAAACTGAGTTTTGGATTTTCTGTTGAGTTTTCTCTTTAGATTTGAGTGTACCTCCTACATAGGATTTACTTCAAGCTAAGGGCAGTTCCTGACTGTTTGCTTTCTCCAGTGAAGATAAGCATGCACTCGTTAAGCTATGAAAGAGTATAATTTTGGATATTGATAATGCAGTGACAATGTTAACCTATGCCAAAACCATTCCATGTTCAACAAATACAGTAAATCCAGATCTGTTTTTCTGGCAAATTTGGGTCAGATTTCTTCCTGTAACGTGGTGGCATAATATTCCATCATACTTCTAACCATCCTCTTCATGATTGGGCTTTTTTTGCTTCTCATCCAGCAGATCGTCTCACAAGTTCTTGAACTACTGCAGTTGTATCAAATTGGTTCTGAACATTAGTCTAAGTACCAGTCATGTGGATTGATTGATTGATTGATTGAACCTAAATTATTACACTGGAAATAATAGGTTCAGTTTTTGTGAAAGAATAGCATCTATTGAATGGTACAGTCAGTTGAATAAATTTTGTATGTCAGAACATAAAGTACATTGTGAGCTATTTGTGTCTTTGCTAGAATGGACACAATATCTATATGATGCTCATATGCTTCTATACAGCTTTACCTTTTGGACTTGGTGAACCAGGGTCTTCAAAAAGGAATGTATAGGAGATGTCTGCATCATGGAATAAAAAGTGAACAGAGATCCCTGAACATGCACTAAACAGGCTAATTTCTAAAACAGAGCAGTTGCTGTTGCTATGGTGGATCACTGTGCACTAGCTAATTAGCTGAATTCAATACCACATTTGTGATTCTGGACATAAATGTTTCCATTTGACACTGTGCTTTTGACTGTCAATGGAACAACATGTTCAGATCTCATCCATAAGCTGTGCAGACATGCTTATTGTATATTTTGCTTTTAATTCAAAGGCTACTAAATAGCCAGTTTGCCTAAAAGTTAAGTAACTTCATAAAATGACATGATAGTAGTCATGTCATTTCTAGTAGGTGAAGGGGTTTGCAGCATAAAATAATAACAGCAAGATGGATGTTGTTCTTGGTGAAAATTCTCACACCAAACCAAATCATGAAGATTGAACTAATCGCTCTTAAATCTGGAGGCCAAGTCAGCTTGGTCCTGCGCCTATGAATTAACACAAAACTTCATTCTTCGTTGTTCTCAATGGAGCTCTGCTCATCAGCACAGGAAGTAGTTCGAACATGTGAAATTAAATTATTGATCATAACCATTCTTACTGTTCTGAACCATGTAAAAGGCTACTTCTTATGTTAAATATTCAAACTCAAACATATCTGAAAAAAAAAAATCACTGTATTAGTTTACAAGGCCCCAGTTGAGCTAGTTAAACATTTGCCATCACATTCTTCAGTTAATCTGATTTCCTTACCTTTTGTTTTCAATTTGTCAGTGGTACCCTGAATAGCACAACGACTGCATTTTACTTCTTAAATCTTTGATGGTTATTTCCTTGTCGATTATTATATAGGATGCTTTTATATTAATTAGCTTTGCTTTTAATTTTTTTTGTTTCTTTAATTATAATATGTGCTTATTTAACCATGTTTAAGAATATGCACTTTAAAACTCTTTCTTTAGTACTCAGTTCCACATTTTGCTCAGACAATTGATTCTTTCTGCGTGACATCGTGTTGCTTTTCCTGCTCATATATCAGCTGTTATTTTTTTTCTTTCTTCTCCCCTTCTCCTGCCCCCTCCCTCTTGATTTTTTTTCTTTTTCCCTTCTCTTCTGTTTTATTTTTCTTTTGTCTTCAGCCTGTTCTGCAAACTTGGAGTTCTTGTCAGGCATAGGATTTCACTGTTTGGTAAGGAGACCCTTGACAAATACTAGCATGGCCATCACTTGGTTTTCTTTGCCATTTTTGCATTGTGTTATGTGCTGCTTTGTTGCATGCTGCATGGCTGGAATGCATGGCCTACACAGACCACTAATTGTTTAGACTGGTAGATCACAGAATTTATTAGATGGAATAAAAACCTTTTGTAGTCATCAATGTGGGGGGATTTGTTTAGTTTTCCATATGTCTTAACTAATATCTAGATTTCATTATCCTACAAAAGAATTCTGCTGAGTAAATTATAATTATTAATTTCTTACTTTACTCTAAATCATTTGGGAAAACTAGCACAGAACTGCACATTTGTATTGGAAAGTCATTAAGGAAAATTTTAAGTGGGCTGAAATGCTTAGTTATGTTCTGTGGAATTCCTCAATATTCCCAGATCTGCTTGACTCTACATACGCATGTGAACTATCTTTCTGATATTATGTGACTTTAGCAGGAGCTCGGTGTTTGTCTTATACCATGTGAAAATCACTTAATTGAAGTCAATTTGAAGTCTATATGAAGAGTATACATTATATGCAATGTGTGGCACAGTCATTTACTTGGCAATTTTTTTTTAATGCTGTGGTAATAGGAAAGTTGAAATGGTATATCCTATGCATACAAAGCTTCTATGATGGATGCCATGCAAAAATTAGCATCCATGAACATATCAAATTGGATAATTTAGAATGAATTAGATTTTGATTAAGATAACAGGCATCTAACTCAACTTTTGCATATTTCATTCAGTTTAAAGGGAAAGAACTTACTACAGCAGTGTGCTATTAAAAAAGTTTACAAGACTTAGGAAAGCCATTAAACTGAGAAGAAATTTCAGAAGTTATTTTGGGCTATTGCTTTCAAATGTGTTCAGATAAGCTGAGTGGATTTGCNTATAATTTGCGTTATCTTAATAGTGAATTGCATCATGTTAGAAAACCTGATCAAGAGAGTTGCATTTACTCCAGCAAAGACAAGGACTGTGTAGAAGAGGAGGAAAGGCTTATCAGGATGCCTCTGAGTACAGCTGGAGCCTAGGAAGTTACTTGTGTGCTTTGGAGGCATCTTTAATGAGTAAAGGTTGCTCCATAATACCTTCTGTGGGTAGTGGGGAGTTTGCTATAACAAATAGCAAAATGCTAATTAGCTTTATAGGTATATTATTGTGAATTTGAATGGTACCTCTGAATATACAGCTGCATTTATGAAAATTATTCGTGATATATGTGTAGATTAAACTGTACATAGAAGCCTTTATAAAATGGGAAATTAAGCATGCAAGTATTCCAAAGGGAAATTAAATAGTTAATAATTTTTAGTATCAGAGTGTCATTTAGATTGCAGTTCAACATGGAAACATTATTTCTTTACACTGTGAAAGTAGATTTTAACCCAAATAGTTTCATGGTTGGTAGATATAGCTGTGTATCAGGAGGTTTGTCTTGACTTATTTTCATTATTGTTACAGATTTTAGTGAATAATGTTAGTGAATTGAGCATTTTAATTTATATTTACTCAATTTAAAAAATCAAATTTGTATGAGTAGTTTGATTCAGTTTTTATGTTGTTTAAATATTTAGTAAGAAATTCTATTCTGGAGCTGATTGCTGAGAATTTGTGGCTGCCCCATTCCTGGAAATGTTCAAGGCCAGGTTGGATGAGGCTCTGAGCAACTTGATCTAGTGTAAAATGTACCTGCTCTTGACACAGGGGCTGGAACTAGACAATCTTTAAGGTCCATTCCAATCCAAACCATTCTGTGATTCTATGGCAGTCTAATTTACAATCCAAGCCCAGTTTGCATTGAGTGTTTCCCTCCGTACAGTGGTCATTAGCACAGTGCTGTGCTTTCTTCATCAGCAGTGCCATATTCACATCACCAGAGAAGCAAAATAAGAAGGAAAAAATGTAGATCAGACAGAAAGTACTTAGTCATTTGAGGTGGTATTTTTGGTGGGATTTTTTAAAGTTGCCTCAGCTTTCTTACTCTGCACCACTTCGCAATCAGAAGTGCCATTGAAAAATGAGTGGGGCCTGGCTAAGGGCAGCCATGGAAGTTGTGGTTCAGGTTTGTTAAGTGTGGATGAACACGACAACATTTCCTGATTTTGGTAGCATAGAACAGCTTTCTCGGGGTGCAACAAGTTTCCCCCACTTTCCTTGTGAGTTCTCTCTTTAAATCTCTATTTCACTGAAACAGTTAATAATTTTAGTTGTATGTTTGCTTATATTTTAAGTGAAATAGCTATTAGTGAGAAAGGATAGTAAATTGTATCACTGTATGCAGGTGGCAGTGTTTGCAGAAATATGCTTTAAGCCTTCCATTTGTTTCTACTTTTTTCATAAATTGAGAAAATTTAAAGAGACTCAATAAAAGGCAGATTTATTTCTTCAAATTTAATTAAAAAAAAAAAAAAGTAAATGTATTAGGTAAGCCTAATACATTTTAAAATTTGTGTAGCCTACATCTACCCAGGATTAAAAAGTGACCTTAAAAGAAAGAGACTTGTTCAAGGCAACCTTTTTTGATTTACATATGCATACATAGGCATGTTATGTGTAAGTCCTCTTTTTACATATATAAATGTGAAAAAAAAAATTATTATGAGATATGTGTATTATGTCAGAGATTGTTACTCATGTGGACCACACCTAATTCAGCTACAAATGGCTGCTGCCTATGGGTAACACAGGGGAGCTAACTTTTTAAATGACATTTTATATAAATGTTCTCTCCCTACAAGAGCAACTTTTGAAAGTT
>WEKX01008654.1:38741-91047 GCA_013390025.1 Pitta sordida | reverse complement strand
TCCAGTTACCCCCCAGTTATCCCTCCATCTCCCACAGGGAGCTCACACTGCCATTCCACAACCACAGGGAGTGAGTGACATTGTGGGGTGACACCACAGCTCTGCGACCTGAACTCTCCAGGATGAAGAAAAAGCAGAAATGAATCCCCTGCCTCTGAGCATGAGTTGTTCCTGAAAAGAGCAAAATCAGAATTGCTTTGCTTATGGTCAGAAATGAATATTGTGAGGTAGGGACTGGAGGGCATTTTAGATTTCTTGTTAAGGAAACAAAGCACAAATTGACTTTTTATAAAGGTCAAGTGAAAAATTGGATATCTTAAGGCTGCAGAGAATTTCTGCTCTGTGTTCTGTCCTGTTTACATTTATTAAAAAAAGAGAAAAATATTGTCATGTCCAACTTAACAGATGATCTGGCTTGAGACAAAAGAAAGAAAAAAAAAGAAAGGAGAAAGACTGAATTTGCAACAAATACTGGAATTTTAAATAATAATGTTTCCAGCAACGTTCCTCGATGGAAACTATTATGTTGCCCTCTCATAAACCATTGAGACAGTAATAAAATCTGTCCTGTTTGGTTTGCACATAACCTAAAGGTTCCAGCATTTGCCACATGTTTGTGAATTAGTAGATTACATGATGAAACCGGTATTTAAGATATATAATTCATCCTCTAGGCTAAAAATACATAATATAACAAATAACACCCATACTGAAAATTATATGTATTTTACATTCCCTTCACATGGACTAAAACGTGACCCGTGTGAACTGACTAAAGAGCTTTGCAGCAATTAAAAAAAAAAACCCTGAATCTGATATTTTAACCTGCGCCAGTTTTAATCGTTCCGCTCCAGGTGACTTTGATCCCTGCGCGCTTTGTTCCTGCCACTGCTGCATTCCTCACTGCCTCAGTGCCCTGTGGTTCTCCTCCTACATGGACATGAGCATTAAGCCCAAGGACACCACAGCCCCTGGAGGGGAAGGAGAGAGGGAAAGAGCAGCTGCACTGATGGAAACAACAAAAATCTGCACGACCAGGAACACACAAACAGCAGAAGCTTGTGCTGGTTCCTCCCCACTGCCCCCCAGCCCTTCCCTCTCCCTGCCACAGACCCCGAGCCTGGCATGTGTGTTCTGGGGAGAAGGTTACTCCCTTCCCAGGCATCACAACCTTGTTCACACAGGGCTGGACAAGCTTCTCAGAAAAGGAGCCACTGCCCGTGAAGGTTCATCCCCCTCCATCTGCACCAGCCCTTCCTTCCAGCCCCCTCTGAATTCCCTACTCTGTTGGTCTTTAATCTCCTCCTCACAGTTTCACACACAAACCTTGGCTTCAATATTTGGATACATTTCCTGCCTCTTTTCCCGCCCCCCCCCNNNNCTTTCCCCCCCCCCCCCCCGCCCTTTAATACTCGTTTGAAGCCAAGTTGCTGAGTGAACTGTAAAGGGAGAGAATTCCAAGAGCTTTAGCTTCTCTGCTGTTCCCAGGGCAGGTCTGGGCCAAAATAAACCCCCTCTGTGCCAGCAGCAGTTACTTACAGTCAAAGCCCAGCACAGCCCTGCACTTCCCCATCCAAACCATCTCCCATTTCCCTCCAAAGATAAAACATCCGCAGAGATTTCTCACTTCTCCAACTGCATCCCTTCCCATGTTTTCCTTGAGTCACAAAATAACCATCCCAAAAGAAAACGGTGAGAAGGTAAATATTGTGTCTTGGATCCAGCACGTCTCTGCCCAGACTTTTCCATTCCCACCCTCATTTCTGCCTCTTAAGAAAGGATTCGTTCCCAGTTTCAGAAATGAGTGGTTTACACTGAGCCTTCCCCTCCACCACTTCTGTTCACACAGAAAACTTGGATGCCTCGATCGAATTCCTGCAAAGGAATTCAAGGAACAAATGGCCAGTGCTTCACTGACCTCAGGATTTCGGTCAGACAGGGCTGAAATTTGACATCTGGGCAGAGAAGTCTCAGTCTCACGGCACCAAAGTCAGGCATTGCACAAAGAGGGTGAGATTATTTTCACCTTCTGGAAAGAAGTTTGATCTGAAAGCCTAAGCCAAAGCAACAAACATGTTTCAATTGCAATTTGAACAAACAAAAATTATTATTGTTTTCAAGATTAAAAAAATATTTTAATAAAAATTTCTCTAAAATTTCACAGTAATTTTTTAAAAATTTCACCATGTTTACTTAATTCTTCTACCCCGCTGAGGTGGTTTTGCCCCAGTTGTGTTCACATCCATTTTACACAAGCATTTACATCACAACTCTGGTGTCTATCCTGTTTGCAGAGAGTGAATTACACGTTTATGGGAAAAGGTGTGGGGGAGAACTGTCTGAGCACCTGATCAAGCAGCAAATACAAACAATGACAAGTTATAGTTTAAGTGATCGTCAAGGAATGGCATAAAACTGTTCACAAGCGAGTCTGAGAGACACAGAATTCCCCAGACATGGAAAACGAAATTCTGATCATTCATACTGCAAAGACAAGTAACACAAAGGAAACTGGGTATATTAAAAGGACAAATTATTCCCACAGTTGCCTTGTCAGCATCAGTACAGAGGGTGGAAATGAGAGCGTGGGGCTTCCCATGAGGTGTGCGTGGAAATAGTCAGGAAGACACCTCTGTCCTTCCAGCCAGAGACATTGTTTCCCTCGGTTTTCTGTCAACATGTCTGCACACTCCTCTCCAAGGGCAATAATTTTGTCCCTGGAAAGGCTGGTCTGAGAAACAAAAGGCTTGAACTGCTCTGGATTCCTGTCCCCCTTAGGAGAGAACCGTCATTCCGATCACCTGGATTCTGAAACAGCACCACCACAACCACAGGCCTTCACATTCCTCAGGAACCAGGGCACACCTTTCCTCATGGTTGTCATCCCCTCTCACTTCCACCTGGATCCTTTTTCCTATTCTTTCCCTTCTCTCTGTTCGAATCCGACCTTTCCTTTTCCTTGCCCGCGTTCCAGCTCTCCCCGTGCCTCACAGTGGTGCTGGAACGTGCAGCAGGAATATGATGGATGATCTCCTGCCACAGCTTGTTTATTATAATTCAGACAATCAATTACACATCCCTAATGCCGCTTGTCCCGCTGGAACTTTACACGCTCGGCTCAGACCAATGTGCAAATGGAATCTCATTTGCCAAATGTCTTTCCGTGGGCCCAGCACTGATTACAGGCTGGTTGTTCAACAGTTGTGCGTGTGACAATGTCATCACTTACTGCTTGCCACGGGTCACATTGCTCCAAGGCATTATTTATTGTGCTGTGCAGCTCAGGCTTTCCGAGGACAAAGCTGTTGTTAAATCCATCATGCTCCAGGCAGTGGGAAAGGTGGATCTCACAGCCCCAGCACCTACCTCTGTTCCCACTGCTGGGGATCTCTGTTCCCCCTCCACCTTCCCTTCTTTCCTGGGTGACTGCCTTGCAGTGAAGGGCTGGTGAGCTCTGACAGGGGGAAGCGCTGTTGGTGCAGTTAAATAATCCCAGCACAGGCAGTGATTTAATGGGAAGCAAGGAATTGCAGGAAAATGAGACAATGGGGAGAGCAAAAAGGGCTCCAAGTGCTTGGCTGAAATGCCGTGCAGCCACAGGGGCTGAACCTGCCAGGAAAGGGTTAAGTGCATTTCACTGATTAATGAGAGGTAGGGGGTCTTTATCTCCTCCGGGTTTAAAGGAGGTGGAAGATCCTACAGAAAAGAGGATGGACTGAGTATCCTGGCTTCAGGTGGAGTGTTGGATTTGGTCTGAAGCAGCCAGAACTTCAGGGAAAGGAGGGAGGATTTAAATTCCTCATGTGAACTGTGCTTATGAGCAGGTTTTAAGATGCACAGGTTTCACAGGGATCTTACGTCCAGGCTATTTCAATATGCTCAGCAGTGCTCAGAGACACACACATAGGATGTGAAGGAAGTTTCCTCTCCTTTAACAGGGCAGGAAGACAGGGATAAGAATAAGGAGCCAAATTTCCTACACATTCTTGTTAACTGTAACCAGGAACAGGAACAGTCCCACTAAACCATCTCACTGACTGAGGCTGGCCATCCTCTCACGCAAAAGGCAGCTGCTTCCCTCTACCTCTTTCTGCTCAACCCAGACAAACTGGTTTGGGATTTGTACCTAAATTGCCTGTGCTTTAAGCACCCACAGAGCAAGTCATTCCTGGAAGACTCAGGTGGAAGACAGTGACTAAACTTCACAGACTGATTTTCTAAATGCCAGTCTCGACTGTGGAGGTAGTTGAACCCTTTCAATATAGCAGTTAATCTGCCAGATTAACCACTTCACTTAGTTAAAATGATTTAAAATTATTCAACATCTAAATGGCTAATTTAAATACCTGTGAGCACAAAAACATTAACAGAATCTGAAGAAACGCCACGACATTTCTGAAAGAAAAAACTGAATTAGACAGCAGCTTTCCACTCCTTCAACAAACAGGACTAACCTTGAAGGTGGTGGCTGTTGTTCAGAGTAATTATCTTATCAAGGTGGAGGGCAAGCACTGAGGCATCTCAGGCAGAGAAATGGTGCAGCACTGATAACACTTTGTAGGATCTGAGGAGTGTTTTGTCAGTCCCCTGTTTGTGTGAGGGCAGAGGAGGGGCCCTCCATTGTTCCTCACAAAATGAGGGCAAAAGACAATACTGAGCTTTCAGATGAGGGCCGTGTTCCCTGTGAGAACAGGGGTAGGAGATGTGACAGCAGAGTTCACAGGTTATTCTGAGCTGGAAGGGACCCACAGGATCATCTTGTCGAGTTCTGGCGCAGATGAAGTGGGAAGGCCCTCTGGAATCTTTCCTCTGAACGAATTTGTATATCCATGGGACAGGATTCAGCAAGTCTGTGGGGAGCAGATCACGGTGTTTCTTTATTCACACATTAAAATCTCAGTCTCAGCAGCACAGTGAGAAGTAATATTGGTTGTAAATCCTGCTGAGTCAACCCAAATCATGACAAAGGGCTTTCACCCTTCCTGTATATATATATATATACACATATATATGAACAGTAACATGGATGGACTGTGATGGGTTTGCTTGTAAAAACCTGTTTTTCAACAGAGGATCAGCGCACACAGTACTGAGGCTACATGTGCATCTAATTTCACAAATGATACAAGGGCATGTGAAAGAGCCCAAGCCCTTCTCACACAGCAAAAGGCTTCCTGTGCTCCTGTGAGTTCTGTATGAGTTGGCATTTAAAAAGGCTGCTGAGGGGGCAGGGAGGAAATGGAGCAATCAAGTGTGTAAGGAGTCACTGCTGTCCAAGAAGGCAAATGTTATTCTGAAGCTGGCTGAACTGAGTCACATTGAAACCTCAAACTTGTTTTTCTTTTTATTATTTTTTCTCCTACTCCTGTCTTCAGAAAGATGCATTAGTAACAACTTTGAAAAGAAGTAAACAAATATTAGCCCTATGAAATCCCAAGCGCAGCCTGGGCTGAGGAAGGCCACCCCTGGTGTATGAGGGGGAAACTCTGTGAGGGAGGGAGGGCTGTGCTCCCACACTGCCTGAGCAGGCCTCAGGACCTGCGGGGATCACACAGCGGGACCTGTGCTCAGGGAAGCCAGGTCTCCACACGGACTCTGTAAAACAAGACATGTCCTGAGGTGTTCCTAGTGAGGATACAGCACCTCCCCAACATGGTGGTAAATGCAGATTGTCTTGGCCAAGGGTGACTCCTGCGTCTGGTTCTGAGGAAGATGCTCAGCAGAGTCAGTGCTGTGCCGGATCGGTAATTCAGGCTGTTGTGCCTGGAATGGGAAGCACATCTTCCCTGTGCCACAGGCGGAATACTCAAACAGCCACAGGGGTCAGGGACAGCCTCTGTGTTCCCAGGGCAGAGGAGTTTTCTAACCCTTCTCCCACAAACTACAAATTCAGGAGTTGTCATTAGATTCAGTTCCAAAGAGGTGCTGCCAGAAAATCCAATCAATTAAAGATCTTTTGCCTCCTTTACAGGCAAATTATAAATCTGTCATCTTGTGAAACAGTGAAATTCTCATGCTTACAAGGAAAGTTCCTTTCCCGCTGCCCCAAACAACTTCACTGCAACTGGAATTTCAGTTGGTTTTTTTTACAGTGGACTCAAATTACATCAGACATTTCATTTCCCCTCACTCTAACTGGTATTTTGTTCTTCATGCAAGTCTCACTGTGTTTTACAAAACAGATTAATTTTCTACATTACCTTTGGTACTTGTAGAACTGAAAAGTTCTCTCTCAACTCAGCTTTTGGCTGTTAGACGCTACAATCACAGGAGAAGAAACCACCTTAATATCAAAAACTACAGTCAAAACAGAATCCAGACAGAGGGCAGAAAAGCAGGAGAGAGGCAGAGAGAGTTCACTTGTCCAAGGTCAACAGCAGAGCTGGTAATACAATCTTCCTGTTCTTATTCCATTACTCAAACCACCAGGCAAAGGTGTCTTCCCAGGTCCTCTCCTCATCCACCCTCTCAGCCCCCGTCCCTGCAGTGTGCAAACATCCTCCACAAATCAGGAACACGTGGAGCAGCCAAATGCTGCCCCATGCGAAGCGGGGCATGACCCTGTCCAGAAAAAGGGACTCGAGGCTCTTGTGTGACACTGTGTTGTGTCACAGGAGTGACGTGCTCTGTAAGGCTGATCGGGGGAGCCCCAGATCCTCTCTGCTCCTCCTGGACGAGGCTCTTGTTCCCTACAGCTCCCCAGCCTTGTGCCACGTTCCTTCTACATCACTCAGTACTTTTGTAGACGTTAACGTCTTCCACACATGATATATTTTTGATGTAAAGACAGAGTATTTGTCCTATTTCACAGAATCACAGAATATGCTGAGTTGGAAGGGACCCACCAGGGTCGAGTCCAACTCTGAAGTGAATGCCCCATTTGTGGGCACAGTCCTCAGAGTGAACGATCCCTGTCACTGCAAACACCTCTACCCATGACACCGAGCATCTGTCCCTCCTCTGGCTGGGGGAGGCAGTGGAGGGGACCCTCTGTTTTGCCCTCAGCACTCCTGGTCTTGCTCAAGTGCACCCTGTGAGTGTTAAGGCCGGGGATGTGCTGAGTCAGGCAGCTCGCCCAGCTGCTCACAGGAAGCACAGCTGGCAGGCAAAAATAACTGTGGAGGCGAGGACTTGCACTTTTTAAAGAAAGCACAAAGATAAACACGTTGGCCCACTAACTGCACAACGGACTCGTGCAGCCACTTGATAAGATGAAATCCCACTTCGTGTGCTCCTCGAGCTCTGGGCTCACTTCTGTCCTGGTCACTTTAGGCTGTGCCTGGGTGACAGGACCAGAGCCGGGGCCATCTCCCCTGCTGAAACCCACCCTGGGAAAGCTGAGCTCACTGTTTCTTCACGAGAGGGTGCCAGGCAGGTGCCAGCAAACAGGTCCCAGCCCGTGGCCTGGCTCAGGCTACGGAACAATGTCAGTGCTGCCCAGGCTGCTGTTCCCTGTGCCAGTGGCCAGTGCAGTGGCACCTGTTCCTCTCCATGGAGCACAAGCTGTTCCCAGCGCTCCAGCACATGCGAGTCACGGCTCCCAGATTCAGCAGCTACTTGGATAATGCCCCAACTTCTTAAAGGGCTCCAGCCCCGCTGCTGGTTCACTCAGTACCACCTTGCACAGAAGCAGCGAAATGCAAAAAGGGGGAAGCTGGGAGCTCACAGGAAAGAAGGAATTGTATTACTATTTATGTAACCTGTGTCAAGAACTGGAAGAGGTTTGTTGATCTTGAATGTGACCTGCACTGAGGGATCCAGCACAAGACAGAGTTTATCCAGATTCCCTAGGATGCAAAAAGGGCAGAAATTCCCGTGGAAATGCACAGCCCCTTCAGCTGAAGGGGGCGTGAAAGGGGAAGGACAGTGGCTGCCTGTGCCACTCCTTAAAAGCCAGTGCAGGCAGTGCCCACAGTGTGGTTTCCACATGGAAGATTGTGTGGATGCAACAAACCCTCGGAGCATCCCGGGATCCAGGTATTCCATCTGCAGAGCCACCACTCAAGCCCTGGGCCCAGAGCTCTGCCTGCCTCCAAACTGGTTAAAGGTCAGTCCTGAGCACCTCTAATCCCATTCCCCCTCTCCCCAGCCAGAGACAAGAGCTGCCCTTTCCCTCGCCAGAAGGCCAGGCTGCCCCCTGGGGCACTCCACAGTGCCCATACCTTAATTAATTAACAGATTAATTCAGAGAGGCCCAAACCGACAAACACGGAACGTCCCGCGACAAGCCCCAGAAAGCATCACCTTAATGACCTCAGAAATCAAAAGCAAAAGGATAATTAAACATAGGCTGGGGAGGAGGGAGCAGACAGGAGGCAAAAAGGAGAAAGTTCTGGTGGCCAGACCCCAAAAAGGCAGAGATCAGACAACAATTTGCACAATAATTCCGTGGACAAGAGTGGATGCCCAGAACTTCTATTTAAAGGTTGAAATATTAATTTAATGAGGAAAATATCTAATACAATTCCCAGAGAATTTTTTTCAATTAAATTAACATCATGGGCTTTAATGGGACATCTTAAGCAGAGAGCTTGATTAACCGAAATACTGCATAAATTATATGTTTTATAAACTGGCACACAGCCTTAACATGCAGGGGAACCTTACTCTAAAATCTGGCATCCAGTTGCAGTTCTATTTAAAAGAATTTCCTTGCTCAGATATGAATCATTTCCTCTTGGGATTTTTATCCTTCCCGTAGTCTGGACTAGTAGCAATGTGATTTCAAAGAATCAGAGAGAACCGAGTATAAGAATTTTGGGGGTGTTTTTTTCCCCTGTTTATACAACGTCTGGAGAAACTGGATCTGGTCTGGGCACGGGACTCCTGAACTGCAGTTTTAGTGCCCACCATTTTGACCAGCTATATATATTTGACCAGTTATAAACCAGTAATATAATATAATATAATATAATATAAGTATCTCTGCTTGAATACAGCATTGGTGAGACATTTCTAAACCCCACATATTTATTCTCCCTGCTTTTTCCACTAGTGCCTAACAGGACACAACCCAGAGGTGTGACTCTGAGCTCCATCCATACTTTGTGTTCAGGTAAGAACTGCCCCAGCACACGAGGCCCAGTGGGAATCCATGAGGAGCAGGGATTGCTCAGAGTCCCTCTGGGGTGTGCCAGGAGAATCATTGGTGATTTCAGCTGTATTAATTAGTGAGAGCAGGCACGTAACTCCATCACAGGTTTTAAAGCAAGCAGAGGTGGGAAGGGTTTTGGTGAAGGCTGTGGTGGTACAGCCCCTTTTAGGAGCTGGGTATCTCACTCATCAGATGAGCTCAACACAGTTGTGCCCCTGATCTGGTGTTTTTTTAGATTATACCCACACAGCAAGCTAAATTCTGTCAGAGATACCACACATACATTTCATACTTCCTCCCACATAATCCACACAGAGATGTATTCAACAAGCTTTATAAATATTTGAATGAGAAGAGGATCCTGCAAACAAAATAGCTCTTAGTTTTATTCTCAGCCCAAGTACTACAGTGTTGTCCCTCAGAGCAATTACTACACAAATTTCCCGCTGCAGCGTCTTCTCAGCTGGTTCCTCATTTTGGGAAACTGTTGGGCCAACTCTTCAGTTTCTGAGCAATTAACCCCTTCTGAAGAAAGTGGGAACAAATACGCTGCAAACATCAGGAGTAAATTCCCTCAAATGAAGCCTTGAAACTGCTGACAGTTTGAATTAGTGGTACTTTGGGGTATTAGAGAGACAACAATCAGCTTTCTTGTAAATCCACTTCAACAGAATGTACCAATTTCATAGTCATGAACCCTAACAAATATTTCTCCAAAGTGCTCTCACATCCCTGGACAGCAGGTGTTGGTGAATGCTAAATGTTATTATTTTCCTTGTGAAAATCCTATCAGCAACTCCATGCTGTGATAGCCGGAAGAACAGCTCCCAATGAAGAAAAATTGCTTGTCACTTGCTGCCATGAGACAGGAGTGAAGCAGAAGCCATATTGCTGTGTTTTCTACTTCTTTCATAACACACAAATAAAGTACCCCGTGCAAATAGGGGAGCTGAAGTGACAGGCATCTCCTGAATGTTTTTAATTGCTGCCAAAAATAGTCTGAAGCTTTCACTGAAGTTAACACGGACAAAATTTCCATGGAAAGCATCAGCTCCATGTGAAAAGAAGTTAGCTATTTCATCAGTTAAATCAAAACCAGCAATTACCCACTTTATCTCTGCAGAAAATTCCGTTTTACCTCCCAACAGTGATGCAGATAAGGCTGTGCTCACATCAGTGGGGAAGGCAAGAAGCTCAGAATGCCATCTTACAGATATTGCTGTACAGCAGCATCAACCCCTGCCACTAGTAGGCAGATTTTAATCATCTTCTTTTCATTATTGTTACAATAGTGCCTAATAATGTCAGTCAAGGGCTAGAATCTCATTTGCTAAACTCAGCATAAAGACAAAATGCTCCCAGCACGTTCAACAAGAGACGTCTTTAAAACCAGGCAGGCAGAGCTTCTAAACTTTCTGCCATTAATAAAAATTCAAGCTGACTTGGCAGATTTGCTCCCCAGTTACAAAAAATTAATCTTCCCTCATTATAAGTGTAATCAGGGAATGCTCCCCAGGCCAGACACTTGCTCTCCCTGGAATTCTGCAGCCCTGTGCAGCACAGCCATGGACAGCAGCTCTGGCCAAAGGCCTCAGCAGTGAGAGCAGATCACAGGGTGTATCTCCCTCTGCAACACACAACACTCCTCTTATCTCCCAAAACTTGCAATTACATTTCTCTTCCCTTCCTCATTTATCATCAGCTCTCAGAGGATGCAATTTTTTGATTGTTTCCCACTTGTTCCCTGAAACAGAAAAGGACTATGATATCCAAGTCCTCAAGGCACTCGTGTGGAAAATTGTCCCTGCCTGTTCCAGCCCTGTGACCTGACCCAGATCTGGAACAGCACAGGTGAATTCTCCCAACACGATGGGCTCAGCTGGAAGGGTCTGGACCTGAGGAACAACCCTGACAGTGTTCCCCAACCACTCGACAAAGATGACCCATTAATGGGTGTTTTCTGAAACAAAACTGCTGCCAAAACCTCAACAACATCCTGACCAGCTGTAACCCAAAACCTGTATTTCCTGAGCAAGGACAACTCCCCGTCAAGTCAATGGATTCACAAGATGCAGGATCAGGCTCTCTGTGGTTAAAATTACTATTTTTCCCAGTTTATTTGAGTTTTAATTTCCCAGCATCCAGAACAAACATACATCAGCATGAAAAGAACTCATTAATATGTCTAATGCTTTTCCCCTAAAACTACCATGATCTCACCACTTCTAAAGCCCAGAGGAAATTAAAGCACAGCTCAAGAGGACAGTGCTGAAGGATACAACTTAAAACTCCAAGAAAGCTGGGAAATTTCTGTGCAAAAGCTGCAAATCTGAGCTTGAAGAGAAGCTTACGATGAGCCTGAATAAAATTATTCCCGCCTGTAACCTGAAAAGAGAAAGCCTGCCATTCAGCAAACAGGAAATCCCAGAATTTATAGATGACCCTGTTACAAAGCAAATGTTTTGGAACAAATCGTTCTCTCCCTGGCGCCTGTTTTGCACTGGTTTCTCTCCTGCACTTTTCCCCGGTAATCCCAGGGCCAGAGCAGCCCCGTCTGGCTGTCGCTGGTAGTGGCACTGATGGGCTTCACCCACAGACACAGCCTGGAACAGCCTGGAATATCCCACCAAGGGGCTCCGAGTCATATCTGGCTTTTTTCAGCTAATAAAAGGTACCGATCACCCTCTCCCTTTTCGTGTTACCAGGGATCATTGTGACCGGAGTGCAATTCTCTGCTAAAGAAATCCAAGTTTAGGAAAGCTTGTGCATGTGTGTGTGACACGCAGAGCTTCTGTCCTCAGCCAATAAGTTTCACATGGTCCGTGTACATGTGGCACAGTGGCTGCATCAAGGAACAAAGAACAACAACAACAAAAAATATAAATAACAATATAAATAATAATAATAATATAAATAAAAAGAACAATACAAATAACAATAACTTTTAGGGCTTTAGTACTTTTCCTGTGCTCGTTGAGTCCAAGGACCAAAAGGCACAGGTGAGACACAGATGTAAAAGACAAGGTGGGATTCTCCTCACAGGTGATCAGGAAGGAGAAGGGCAGGTGGGTGCTGGTCTAACCCAGGCAAGAGAAGGGGACAGTGCCCACCTGCCCTCCTGTGCCCACCACATCCCTGCTCACTCGGCTGGGAGAGACACACCAAGGCAGGAAATGCCAGGAAGGGCCATGAAGTGCATCCCACCCAACCTTGGGTGACCCTGTCCCCGCTCCATCCAGAGGTTCCCTGGGACAGCACTCAACTATTGCAGAGGGACACGTCCCAGGAAGCCTGGCTTGGGAAGTCCTTCCTCCCTGCCCCGAGCCAGGCAGGGCAGGCAGATCTTCCCTGCTGACTCAGGGAGCATCTGTCCACACTTGCTCCAAGAACAGGGTCATACAGCAGAGACTTGCTGCGGTTTAGCTGTGGATTACAAAGGAATAGGTGTGCCAAGGCTTGGCTAAACCTGAGAGCAAAGCACATGCTCCTCAGGGACAGTGTTCAGCATGACCTCAGGATTTAACTCCTGACAATATGGAAACCATCCATCAGACAGAATCTCTTCCCTGCTCCTTTTCTTTCTCTCATCCTATCCCAGGACTGTTTAAAGTAACAAATATAAATTTAAAAAAAAAAATCATTTTTCCTCCACAGCTATCAAATTGTCTGGATTCCTACACACTTTAAAAAACAGATATTGAATAACCCTCTCCTCAGCAAATCTCCTCTGCAGCATAAAGCATTCCCCACAGGAAGTCTGTGAGGCTCAATTGCTGTGACACAGTCAAGGGAAATTTAGACAGTCAAGGAAAATGTAGAGTGATGTTTGAGAAGCCAGGACAAACAGGATCAGCCCTTCTCAGGATGAAGAAAAGGTGCCTGAGCTAAGTGGGGCTGGCAGGCCAGCGCTGAAATACTCTTCAGATATGCAATTACAGCTGTCCCTCGGGATTTTGCTTTTGTGTTGTTGTTTTTTAAAACCCTTCTCCAGAGTCAACAATTTGCCTGAATCACTTCTTATTCACTTCATCTTCATGACTTCTGAAGGCATCTAATGAGGCACTTTGAAGTTTGCCTGAAAACAAAACAGAACGAAGGGGGGGAAAAAAGCAACCACCCTGAGGTGACATTAAATCTTTCTCCTGAAACTATAATCTTCAGGATTACAGCTCAGCTCTGTTTTGCTGTTACACTGTGCTATCTTTGGATTAATGGGCTTTGTCCTTACTGTGGTAAAGTACCTTGGGAACTGGAATCCAAAATGTGGCACCTATGATATGATTTTGCAGGTTTATCCACTGTGTGCGGAGCCAGGGCTGGGCCTGAAATGTAAAATTTGAGATAAGCATTTTGTTATTTCAGGTTCTATTCAGAACAATGTCTTAATCTCCTTAGTTCTTTAAACACTGCAGGTGGGATCGTGTGTAATTTACAGCGAGACAAATCTGGAGTCCCTCGTGGTTTTCAGCAGAAAGCTTTACATTTACAGCCCTCTGAGTGTATGATCTGCCCTTACATCTCTCAGCCAAGCCCATACATAAACACTCATAAAACTACACAAGAAAACACAATGAAAACACTGTTTAACTTTATTCCCTGATGGCCTCCTGAACAGCCCTCCAAAAGCACACACATACCTTGGAGTGTCAAAGAGAGAAACCAAAGAATGGAAGATGTGTGGAGATGTGGTCAGGCTCTGCTGAGATCAATCAGCTCTGTGGTTATTGCCATCAGCTTAACGAGTTCTACCTTCATTTTAAGCAGCCCATGGCACATCATCGTGTGGTGCTGTGCCACCAGCACATGTGTTACCTGAGGAATTTGTCATTTCCCTCTGTAGTTTCCTAAAGCCAAATCCCGGGAAGGAAGGAGGTCCTGGCACTGACCCACATGTCCCTGTGGTCCCAAAACAAGCCCAACTTGCCTCTTTGCCTACATTTTTCATTCTGCACCCACACACAGAAGGTTAGTGTGGGAGTTTTCCTGAGGAAACCCTGCTGGGTTAACTGGGTGAAGGTTGGTGGAAGCACCAACAGAGCCGCTGCTGCTGGGGCACTTCCATGCAGCACCTCAGATTGTGCCTGGATGGACACATGGATGGGATTAAATTTGATTTAAGTTCCTACAGCTGACACTCCTAATCTTAATTCTACACAGCCAGAGCCTGAAAGGATCCCTCTTTGGCAGCACCTTCTCTTCTTGCTTCTTGTTCTTTAAGACCAACATTTCTGGATTATTTAACAGCACATTCTAACTTAAAAAAAAAGAAAAAAGATTCACTTCAGAATAAGTCTGATCCAGAAGCCGAGAGGGAGTTTACCAGGAGCTGGAGTTTCAGCCAGTGCTGTGTGGGGTTTTTTAAGCAGCTTTGAAGCGAACAGCAACACACGTAAATCCTGAGTCACATAATGAAGCCTCAGTGCTGCGAGGCGAGGAGGGCAGAGCCAGCCACACCTTTGACATTTTGCCCGTACACAACAAAACATCCCTGGCTGTGCAGTGGCTGCTTGGAAAGGTTTTCAGAACCTCAGTACTCGAGACAGGCTGTACCTGGGCAACACAGACCCTTCACTCCCCGATGGCAAATTCCCAATGATGACCTGCACCATGAGTCACCTGCAAGCTTCTCTCCGGAGCTGTCAGCTCCGAGCAAGGCATCCAGCATCAGGCACAGTCTGACTGTAATTAAAATATTCCTCAAGAGAAATAGGCCATATTACTGAAAGATGGAATAGGGGCAAATGAAAAAAAAACATAAAGTAATTGTTTGAAAATGTGAACAAAAGAGACGTTGCTTTATGACAACTCTCTCCAACCTGAAAGCAGCATTTTGGGGAGAGAAAGGCTCTTTCTTCTTCAAGGTCTCACTGTTCAAACACACAAGTACAAGCTACTAATTCATTATTCTGATGTTGATAAGTAAGAAAACAACATTCCAACTTATTTCTGTGCTTTAGAAAACTAATTTTGCTCCAAAGTCTGCTAGAGAGGAGCTATTCCATTTCACAGCTGTTAGAGCTGGTTCTAAGACACCCAGACACTGCACTCCCTATTTAACCTTAGAGTAGAAGGAAACTTCTTAACAAACATTTCCAAACTAAACCCAGATGCATATTTGAAATACAGCAACTAATAAACAACACTCACACACTGCAAAGCAGCTTCAGCAAAGAACAGTTGCTCCAGCACCACTGGAAAAGAGCACAGAACTAAACTATGAGTTGAGAAACCACATAATATTCTATTTATTGGGTAAAGATGTACTGGGAGCTCTGCTTATGTCTGAGGTGCAGGATGGGGTTTGGGGGCCAATATCACATGTACTTTTAAGGGTGGTAAAATGTAACAGAGAGAAAATAGGCAGGTCATAGAGTTGTTTGCCACATTTGTTAAGTAGCAACCCTTCAAACAATCTATCCTAGTCAGGAGAACCTAAATAGCAGCATTTACATCCAAGAAACAAAAGCATTCATAGAGGAAATTCATATTTCAATTGAGTTATTGCAATAAATAATAAATGAAAGCTAAGGAGGTGGAAGCTGACTCTACTGTGAAAGCCCAAGTCAGAGATAAGACAGAAACTGCCAAGAGTGAATAGGGGTGAAAAAACTTCTTTGTGTGTTGATTTAAGCTCTAGAAACAACAGACATCGACTGAGAGGCATAAAACCAGAATCTGACTGAATTCTATGAGGAAGCCACACTTAACTACTTTTCTCATTGCAGTGTTTCCAGTGATGCCTCCCAAATTCAGGACCTCTGCTGCTGCTTTACGAATTTAATGACGCACTAAAAGAGCACCAGATATCAGCCTAAAAGGAGTTGGGTTACCAGCAGTATCTTCTGTTAATATAAATAAGTCTGGATCTGCATAAAATCATGGCCTTCAAACATTTTCTCTGGTAAAAGATAAATTAAGTCGTACTTCCCTCGGGCCCATTTTAATTAAGCAAGAATTCTCAAGGATAAATGAACAAAATTAGCTCAGTTTGGAGTAGATTTTAACTACACAGTGAACTCCACGGACAGGTGGGTGTTACACCTGGTGGGACACTTTCAGAGTGGGCAGGAGAAGTTCCTGAGACCTTGAAAGAGATTCAGACAGTCCTGAAGTGTGCTTTCAAGTAAAAATCCATACCCAAAGCATCACAAGATCCACCTGCCAGCAGAACCTGGATTTTCAGATACTATACTATACCCCAGAAAGGAAATGGGGAGGAGGATTCCTAAATGGAATAGAATGGAAACTCCAACCTACCCTGCACAGGGGCACACTGTGGCCCAGAACCATCCCTAAACCCTGGTGTGCACTGCAGGGATGCTGCTAAAATAAACAGAAATGCACACGGCAGTGACAGCCTGAATTCCACAGCATTCCACACCCAGCTCCACTTGCACCCTGCAGCTGAGAACCTGCAGATGTATTAATCACGGAAATGTGCACGGTGCCTATTCTCCTGCATTTTGCTGCCAGTGCCTCCACGCTGAGCTGAATGCATTTGGCCTTATTTTCATCCACAGCTGCTCTGATTTAAGCGAAGAGTGACTTGAAACCCATTTAGTCAAACGCTGGCAAAAGCCTGTGAGATATGTTTATTTTGGTTCAGCTAACATGGGCTGGGAATACACAGTAAACCCAAGCTAGGCATGAGTAAGAGCCTCTTGAGCTGAAATAAAGTTGTCTGCACTGTGAATGCTTAAATAAAGCTATTTTGGAATTCTGCTCCGGTTGAGACAGCCTCACTTTCCCGTCTAGATGAGGGCTTTGTTTCAAAGGGGCTTTTTTTTTTTTTGCCTCTCAGGTGAAACATAGTTTTGTGGAATGGTAAAAAATCTCATGAGCAGTTTTGAGGCAATTACAGGCCACTGGACACTTTTGGGAAAAGATCTGTTAAGTACCACCTCCCCCCCAAAAAACTAAATAAAAGAAACTAACCTTTGTGTTCTGTTTAAAAGAAAAACAGTTTATAAACTGTAGATGAACCTCTTATCTGGTAAATCTCAAAGTCCATTAAACGGCTTGGAAAGCAACAGTGCAAGGGGGGGAAGACATTATAAATCATCCAGAAAAAGAAATACAGACCCCAGGTCCATCTCACTGGGGCTGGGCAGAGCACATACAAGTTTTTCTGGCTATTGAGCAATGCCTGGGTTTGGGTTTTTTTCACATTTCTACAGGCAATCATCAGTGTATGAACTTTATCAATTCAGCATCACCAGAGTGGGGTGCAAGGGAAGGGGGAGCAGAGGGAGGAAGGAAGGAGCTGCCAGCCCTGGGCTGCAGCTCAGGCAGGGTTTGATTGCAGGTATAAACACTCCATGCTGCATCAGCAAAGCTGCCGAGTGAGCCATAAACCTCCCAGGAGAGGCTTTACAGGGAAGGCTGACAATGCAAGTTCACAGTCACTGTGTTATTTGGAGACATCCTGAGCAGCCAAAAATACATTGCAGCCCTTAGGAAGGGGGAAATATCTTCCTCCTCCCAGTGAGGAGGGGTGGGGGCAAAGGAAGGAAGGAAAGTGTTATGAGAAACCACGTGGAAATGTAGCTCCGGGGAATCCCACACGTGTGTGAGCAGGTAAAAACACCTGTGGTGCCAGTGGTAACTGAGATCCTGATGCTTGGAATGGCTGTTAATGCAGGGAAAGCTGTAGCCAGGGGCTTGCTCTGATCATGATTGTACCATCACCTTCAGTAACTTGTCTCTGCTCGAGCAGATCCAGGGCTCACACAGCAGCTATTAAAACCAAATTGCTCTCATTAATAGAATTTCCACATTCCTTCTGTGCACGTATTCCAATGTCCTCTATCAACAAGCTTTACCATAAGAGCTGACAGCAGAAAAACATCCCCAATTTACGTGGTGTGACAGATACAAGAGGCTGCAGAGTTGAGGCTTGAACACGTCATCAGGAGTGCTGGGTCATGTTTCATCATTCCATGTTCCTCCCATAAAGTGCCAGGATTTTGCTGAGAACCACAGTCTGTTACTGTGCAAAAAAAAAGAACAAGGCAAAAACTTCAAAGTGGGTCTTGAAACTGTGGCCATTTTTTTCTCTGCTCTGCAGGCAGCCTGTGCAACTTCCAAAACCTCCCCTAAAAGATGGGGTCTACTCCTAATCTGTCATGGGATTAGGAATATTCTATAAGAGAAGGAATGAGTGACAGAGTGGTTTATGCTGCTGGTGAGGAAGGAACCAGAGGAAACTCTCTGTGACTTTCCAATTCCATGTTTAAGCTCCAGGACTGCACTTGGGCTTGGGGTTTATTTCATCTGTAAATGAAGTGAAGCTGATCTTTAGTCACTGAAACAACCCTGGGTCTATAATGGTAACTATCTACCTGGGAAGATATAGATAATGAAATGCAAAAGAGAATTATCTGTTAGGACAAATGTTCAGTTATTCATCAAAACAAGAAAGGTGGGACAGGGATAAGCTGATATTACTTACAAAGAGTTAAACACAGTGTTGGATGTCCTTTGGAAAGGCATTTCTAGTTCCATTTGATTAAACAGGAGCTAAAAGAGTTTTCTAGCCTCACTCTAATGAAGATACAAAGCTGGTCCAAGGAACCTTTCCTCTAGAATTGTCCAGTCTAAGCCACCCTGGGACTCTGCAAAGTGGTGCCTTTTCTAGTTACCAAACGAGAGGTACTCTGCTCATTAATTAGAGGTATTCTGCTCAGTAATTAGCGGTGTACTCTGCTCAGTGAAGGCAGGGGAGGCGTCACAGGTGGCATTTCACACTCAGTGTGTGTGTGTGAATACCCCAGAATGATCCTGTGAAAACAGACCTCGATTATACCTGAGTATATGTAAATTCACACTGAATTACCCGCAGTGTTTTAAACAGCTCCACGATGTAGGACGAATGTACTGAATGTACAGGCTACACAACCAAGTAAATGGTGTCAGTAATTCACCTGAGCAGTGCCACAAGTACCAGAGAGACGAAGTGCAATCTCGATGGAAAAGGTAATTCAGAATGCGGCTCATGTCGGAACGTCGTCCTGGAAATAAGTTCAGAGCAGTTCCCAGTGCCAGGAGGAGCTGCTGCCTCTGCCACAGATGTTATGTGACCCTGAATAAATTACTCAGGCTTCCATTTTATCAGCCTGTACCATAAGGATGACACACATCTCGGAGGTGTTTAAGGAATTAACTCCTTGGTGTTTGTAAAACGATTTGTGAGCCCTCTCCAGGCGGTGCTGGGGAAGGGCAGACTGAAAACGTTGTGGCTTCGAGCAGATCTCAGCTGTGATAAGGAAAGCTCCTGCAGGAATGCACTGCCTGGAAACTTAATGCAGCTCTTAATCCCAAAAGGCTCTGATTTGCAGGACGAAGTCCAGAATGTGCAAGGAGTTGGGCTGTGAATAAAAATGACCTTTTACACACATTCTCAAGCTTTCACTACTGCAAAACCATGGAACATCTCAGATATTTCAAGTATAAAAGTATTCATGACCCCTGATGGCCAGCAGGCCACTCCACCCATTTGCCAGGCTCGGAAATGAGGCAAAAGGAGCTCCAAGAAAGCAAAAAGAAGGGTACCCAGATTTTGGAGTGCAGAGGTCTTTGCCCTGCCAGCCCAGGATGCCTCTGCAGAGGAAGCAGGTGCAGCAGCCAGGGAAAGGTGAGAGGCCTCCATTGGCAGAAGCAATAAATTTAATGAAGATCCGAAGTGACAATGTGAATACACATCTATCTTCACCTCCTCTCCTTCCTGCCTGGATCGTTTCCTTGGGGGAGACTTCAGTTCTTGTTCACCTCTGTTGTGATTCCCTTGAAGGCTCAGCTGTTCCAGGGAAAGTAAATAGGGTTTAAAATTAATTATCAATTAAAATGAGGTTAATCAGCACCAGGCTTGTCATCTATTATCCTTGTAAGCGAGACAATCCTGTCCTCCTGCACAACCCCTACAAGGAACGAGGCCAACAAGACTCAGCAACAAAGCCTGGTCCCTGGTGACCTTTGCTATGTTTAGGAAGAACAGCTAAAATAAGCTCTAATCCTCAGCCAGGCCAAACACTGCTGAGAACAGCTCTGCTTAACCCTTGTGCTGCACTGGGCGTGTGAAGTGTCTGGACAGCAGAACATGTTTATTATCCCATCCAGCTCTTTGCTGTGTCTGGCATTCCATATTCCCTGGATATGGCCTTCCACCATCCCAGCAGGGAAGCAGGTGACCTCTCCAAAGCCTTCACCACTACAGAAGAACACGTTGTACTGGGGATTTTTTGGTTCTAGTGGGATATAGTGGCTTATACAGTCATTTCCATGAGGACTTTGTTCCAAATGTCTTTCACACTGTGGTGAGTCCCCAGTCCCACAAACAGAATCACAGAATCACAGAATCAGTAAGGTTGGAAAAGACCATAGAGATCATCAAGTCCAACCTATCACCTGTTACCTAATCTAATCTAGTCAAACCTGTTACCTCACCTGTTGCCATCCTACTACCAACACACCATCCTACCTATAACACACTACCCTAATATCTAGGTCATGCCACCAAGAACTTCATCCAACCTTTTCTTAAACACCTCTAGGGACTGTGACTCCACCACCTCCTTGGGCAGCCCATTCCACTGAGAGATCACCCTCTCTGTGAAAAAGTTCCGCCTAATGTCCAGTCTAAATCTCCCCTGACGCAGTTTAAGACTGTGTCCTCTTGTTCTACCAGGACGACACAGGTAACTTCTAGAAATCCAGACTGAATACACCTCCCTGCAGGTTTAAATTGATAGAGGAGCAAGAAATCTCACCACTGACACACACTTCCCCAGACACAGAGCACACCTGAACTCTGGCCTGTGTAAATGACTTACCTGCCTTTAGAGCCAAGAAATCTTCCAAGCAGCTGCTTAGTTTTTCCTTATCTGTTTCCATATCCATAAAGTGGGGGAGTGTGTGACAAGGTAAAAAAATTATCTAATTGAAGATTAGAATATAATTGAAGATCCTGTGAATGCAGGATACACCTGTCTGAGGTTACAGATGTACACATATTTCTATGAACCTGGGAACAGGCACGGACATGTGACAGGGTGTGTCGTGCTGTTTCAGAAGCATCCTCGTGTAATAATCCCTGGGAGTCCCCAAAGCTTTTCCTAGAATTTTATTGCTTGCTACGAACATGGAGGAGGGGGCTTTCAAAGGCACAAGGGAGAACTGAAAGAAGTCAAATCCTGCTGAATTGAAAAGACAACGTGAGCATTTTGCTCCCCCTTACATGTTTAAATTTTCCCAGAATCAGTTTTAGACCTCGGACCTTTCACACTGAGTTAGAAAACACTCATTTTTCTTCATCTGGGCATTGCCTGCTCTTCCTTGCATTCACAATCAAACAGAACAGAAAGATATTTATCCTTTCTTTAGCATCTCTTTGACCTTTGTTTTCATCTGGGTTTTTTCTGTTCCTATTTTAAAAGAATTCAGTAGTGAGCGTGCATGTGCGTGCACAAAACTTTACTCTCAAAATACGTATTTTAAAGCAAATAACTAACCACAAGAACAATTTGTTCCAATCTGCTTCTGCCAGTTGTGAAGGGGGAAGCTCAGCTGTTGCTGCCCTAATGGGCTTTATGCAAAGAGCTTCCTGCCAAGAGCTGCCACAGAGCTCCAGCCTCTCTCTGCCTTGGCTGAGGCTTCCCATGGGCCTTGCAATAGATGGAGAGGATCCGTAGGACCCAGAGAACAGCACAGCAGAGGGTGCAAAAGCAAGGGATTCCAAGGTTGGAAAACCTCTGCAGGGCTGGACCTGGTCAGCTGTTCAGTTAGATTTTTTTTTTAAAGTAAACTTGTAGTTAAGAGAAGCCTTGGCACGCTAAGGTGGGGTTATCTGGTGCCAAAGAATTAGAGATTTGGGGGGATTTAGAGTGAAGAAATCCTGGAGATCCCGGGCTATGAGCATCAAGGGTGTCCCACAGGCAGGTGACTCAACTGACAGATTCCAGTACAAGTCCAGTTCAGGGGTGAGTTTTGCCTGAGCTTCTGTGGGCCATGTAAAGGAGGTTGTTTCATGAATTTCTACTGAAGATCCTGGTTTTGCAATTTTTTCACAGAGTAGCTGCCACCACGGCCAGTGGAGCCCACCTGGCTGTCCCACCGGAGACAGAGCTGGACACTGGCTCTTTGTAGAGCAGCTCTGAGTTATGTGGTAAAAGTTAATTTAGTACTTCTAAGAGAACAATGAGGTAGAGAGACAGGTCCATATTGGAGGGAAATCTGCTCTGTATCATCAAACAGACATTCATTTCCTTCAGGGCACCTAAACGTGGACCTTAAAATCTGCCTTCAGAGACAAGACCCTGTAACTCTCCCCCAAAGCTCTCAGTCAGCACCAGAGCTCTGGGAAACACGAGGGCTGCGAGGCAGATGTGCACTCTTGGAATCCCACTGTGCCTCGGATTCCTGGATCCAGTTACTGTCTCAACAAAGACATTTGTAAAATGAAGCTGTCTTCACCCTCCCCCTTCTCTCTTTGCTGCATTACTGGCATCTATTTTTGGTTGAGGGTTTTTTTTAAAGTGTTCCACTTAGAACATTTTGCTGTGTTCTTTGCCACAGTGCTGGAGATCTCTGTGCTCAGGGTGCAGGCAGTGCGGACCTGACTGGAGCCAGAAAGGGATTCTCCTGGACTCACAACTTCCAGTCATTTAAGTTTTAGTAAATTGAGTAATCCCAAGGGAGAAAATCCTTGCTGACCTGGCCGCTTTCATTTTGTGTCATCTTTTGTACATATTATTTATACATATAACATCATTTTATTTATTCTAGTCAGGTTAAAATGGTAACACTCCTACCCACCTATTTCCATTGGTACAATACTCGAAAACTGCCCCAACAGCTGTTCCTGAAGAGAAACAGAGACAGCCTGTGACACAATAACATTTACAGGGCTGACTGGATACAACACGACTATTTTATACTGAAAACCACAACCTTATCAAGCAGCTTTACACACAGCAAAGCTCCACGCAGACAAAGCCCAGGGAGAAAAGGGAGCTGAGGGAAGAAGGCAGAAGAGTGAAGATCACCAGTGGTGACGCCACCACCTCTGATTTGAGGGAAAGCAGGCAGGACTCAAGGTAGTTGCTTGCAAGCAGGGAAAAAAGTTTATTTTTGGCCTAATAACCAAGGAAAGAGGACTGGGAGACAAGGTTTATCACCTTTAATATTCGGTCTTAATTTTCAGGCCAATTGGATGATTTTAAAATCTACCATTCCTTCTTAAAATTCACTAAAATTTCACTATTTCACTAAAATCCCTAAATCTTTAAGCTTCTACCTAAGTCACTAAAATCTATAATTTTCTGAACCCTCAAATCACCTCAGGCTGGGTGACAGGGGGCTCTCTGCACATCACATCCTGCTTTTCCAACGGGACTGCATGGGATGGAGCCAGCAGGAGCCTCACAGAGAGCACCTCTCAGAGGGAGTGTTTCTGTGGCAGGTAAAAGGCAGACTGAGGGAAGGGTGGCCTGAGCCCTCTCTGTTAAGGACTGCCTGGCACAGACTGGTCTGCAAATGTGGATGTTAAAGATGGGACTCACTCAGGCCAGAGTGGGAGAGCAGGAGGATGAGGAACAGGTGAGAAGGCTCTAGACAATATTACAAGAGAGAGGAAGCAGTGACCCAGTGGGGTCAGGGGGGCACAGGCTCTAACTCCAAGTCACAGAATCTCAGAATATTCTGAGTTGGAAGGGACCCACAAGGATCATCGAGTCCAACTCTTAAACAACACCACTGCCTCCCTGGTGGGAATCGAACCCCCGGTCTCCTGCATGAGAGACAGGGACACTCACCACTATATAAAGGGGATTTTCGAGTCAGTCTTAATCCTTGGGGGATATATCTACACAAGGCTGAAATTTCTATTTGTTTAGCACAGCTCTAACTTCCCTTAGACAGAGGACATTTCCGTGCACTGAAACCTGCCAGTCTCCGGACCTGGCTCATCTTCCCACATCTCGTGAACCCCGTGACCAGCCCCTGCACATGAGCCTGGGAAAGCAGCAGCACTTAGGGCAAGGCTCTCATCATCCTGCAGCACAGAACACGAGTGACACTGATTTATTACGGAAAGCATCCTCCAGAGCCCTCCTGCAGAACACTGACATCTGTGAGGATGCTGTCGCTGCCCAGCAGCCAGGCAGGTATCCTTCAACAGACTCCCCTAAGGATACTCAGGCACTCCCAGACTGAGCTGGGGCTGTCAGTGCCAACTCCAGTAAATCCTAATTTCCCCCAGTTGTTCAGGATCACAGAGCTCGTGCCATCCTGGAAGCACGGTAAGCCCAGCCAAATTAGAGGCAGAGCACCCACCTTCATTTTCAGCTGAATATTCTCTTTTCAAGAGGTTTTAGACCAGCTCAGAAGAGCCAGGAGCAAAGGGGATGGAGTGTGTCCCTGCATGACTGGAGCAGGTCCACGGCAATTCCCAGGTTCCACGGGAGGTCACTGACAGTCTGTGCCCTGTGCCTCTGCCAGGACATGGCCGAGCGGCCGCTCCTCCGCTTTGGCACCCACAGAGGGATCCCGGTGCCAGGCACAAAACAGAGGATGACTTCCTGAAAGGAGAGCTGCAGCCAAGTGTCCAGCTGCATTGCCTTCAAAATGCCTGGAAAACATGGAGCAGTGGAAAAGCACTGCTGAGGATGGCAAGTAAAGCTCATCCACACACCAACCCGGAGTAAGTGAGTTTTAAGATGGCACAGCCAAAGGAGATGTGTATGTGCACACTGGCACTGAAATAACTGCCAGGATAAATCAAAACAGATTTTTGTTCATTCAGTTCAAAGTGCAAATGTAGAAGCCTTTGCTTATGGAACCACAGTAGAAGAAACAAATGAAACTTGCCTCCAATTAAGACAAGAGGTAAATATTTTGATGTGCTCAGGATCCTACTAATCTGGTAGGATCTGATGGAGCTGAAAGCCATCGAACAAATTCTCTTGCATCACACAAAAAGAGGTGAAAAACCTTGGTAGCATCCATCATTTTCTCTTAAAATGTCCAAGAGGAGTGCAAGGTTGAGAGCCCGGCAACACAGCTGCTGCTGTCAGCAACTCATTGAATCAATGGCGATGTTAATCCTAATAATGTCCTGGACTCCACTTAATTTTGATTACATCATTGTTTTACCTCAGTCAGATTATGCACTGCTCAGGTTTACAAGGAAGTGTTTTGTGTCTCATGTTATCCTTCCCCATCTTGAATCTCCTGCCACTTACAATTTTGCTTGGCTTGTAACTTATGTGGTGAGATCTGAAAATCCCGAGCTCTGACACTGAAGATCCAAGGGCTCGTTTAATTTTGAATAGTCACTTGCCCCAGATTCCCGGTTCAGATTCTGCCCGTGGATAACGTTCACAAAGCGCCACATTGTCACCTTCCTTCCCCCAGACATTCCAGTGACACTGTCACATGGGAAGCACTGCTGTTCTTGACACACCTTTCAGGTCTAAAATTTACATGACTTCCTGACTTTAACACTCATAACCAAGCTGAACTACAGTGGGAGCCAACAGGGAAAAGAGTTCCAGCCTTACTATAATAAGAAAAAATAAATTATTTGGTATCTTAGCTGTTCAGGAGGCTTTATGAAAGCAAATACAACAATGCCCCTCATTATTTGAAGCACAGTAGGCAATTCCTTTCAGGAGACAAGTGCTGAGTTATTGCCAGTGAAATGATAACTCTTCTTTAAGGGTCACCAGCTCATCCAGGCCCTTCCCACCCCTCTGCACCCACCATAAAATGGATTTTAAAACAGAAGATATAAAAAAACCCAATCATTTGTCTGGCTTGTATGAGTAAAATTATCCTCCAACAAANAAACAGAAGATATAAAAAAACCCAATCATTTGTCTGGCTTGTATGAGTAAAATTACCCTCCAACATAAACAAATGGATATGCTAAATACAAGCTGAATGTGGCCAGAAGGGATGAAAAGCACTGAAAAAAATTATAATAAGAGCAAATGGCAAAATGGAAAGCTAGCAAATCCAGCATTTCAAACAGCTCCTGTGGTGATTGCTAGGCTTGAAAACCACTTGAATACAGCCAGAATGTTTATCACCTCTGAAGAAGCAATCTTGTGAAACCCAGCTCTGGTAGGTTTTTAATTGCTGAGTGTTTTAAATATCAGTTCAGTAATTAAAAGTCCAGTTGTTCTATCTAGGAGCAGATTAAGAGCATTTCTGTACTTGCTGCTTTGCTCCTACAGCCAGAGGAATGACAACACTGCCCAAACCAGGTGCTATTGTAACCACCTTCCCTGATCTCACTTGGACTTAAAAATTTATAGCTGTTTATGTTAATATTATGTGAATAATTTCTGCATTTTTCTAAAGACACATAAAATTTATATGTGATTTCCCCACACACAAGAATGTGTGGAAGTGCTCCCAAGGCTGGAATTCTCTATAATTGCCTTTGCAGCAGAGTTCATCCTTCTTACTCAGGTACTATAACTAATTTATTATGTGTCTTATGTCTGAGCTTGTCAGCACTTTAATTACATCCCAGAGAACCGGCTCGTCTGTCCTGGCAAACTCCTGCTCTCCTTGTTGCTGTTCTTATTAGGACAGGGAACACTTGTACCTTAGCAGGGAATAACCAGTAAGGCAGAAGCAGGGGAGCTCCCAGAATCACAGAATCACAGAATCAGTAAGGTTGGAAAAGACCTTAGAGATCATCGAGTCCAACCTATCACCTATNAGGAACAGCTGGCACCTGAACCTTCCACTTAGGGAATGGCTCAGCCAGCCAGGCAATCTCACCCCCAGCCAGCACCCTGGGCACTGGATTTATCCACAGAGGGACTGCCAGGCTCATCGAGGCTCCCCAAAGGCCTCTAAGTGAGGGCACAGAGAAAGGCTGGAGAGAGACTCTGCAAGGACAGCAGTGGCAGGACAAGGGGAATAGCTTGAAGCTGAAGGAGGGTAGATTTAGATTATATTTGGGGAAGAAGTCCTTCCCTGTGAGGCTGGGTAGGCCCTGGCACAGGGTGCCCAGAGAAGCTGTGGCTGCCCCTGGATCCCTGGGAGTGTCCAAGGCCAGGCTGGAGCCACCTGGGATAGAGGAAGGTGTCCCTGCCCATGGCAGGGAGTTGGAACAAGATGAGCTTTAAAGTCCCTTCCAACCCAGACCATTCCATGACTCTGTGATAATTTAAAGCCAGTATATACCTTTGAGTAGTTTTATCTGACCTTTTAATATCACAGTTGTATTTCAGCCCCACTTAGTACTTGTGTTTGGTTATAGATTGTAGTTTAGGTTCAAAACAGTGCCCCCATTGGGATCTGGAGAACAAGTACAAGGCACCATCATTTGGATAATCTGAAATTTTCAGTGTCTTCAGCACAGTTCAAAGTGCCATCTGGCAGAATTTTCTGGTTTATTTCATTTAAGCTGTTCAACAGTAACTATCTTATTCACTTCTGTCAGTTTTGCACCACATGCCAAGACAGGATCAACCTTTTCACTACAAATGGTTTGGGTTTTATCGGACACAGTCAAGCACTCACCCCTGGGGAGCAGAGCTTAAATTATTGCCAAACATATTTTCTCCCACTCACCCTGTCTTTTAAACACTTGGTAATTAAGTTTTTAACAATGTCGTGTCACTGCTGCGATGGACTTGTCCAGTTTTAGAATAAACACACACTTCACTCAAAGAGCTCCTCCCACACATCTTCCTGACCCTCTCTTCCATGGAAACACGAGATTGTAGAGAGGATCTGGATGATGTGACCTAAGGGAAGAAGGGAAGTGTGGAATTCTCCAGGCAGGAGCAGACACAAGAACGTGCTCTGCACAGAAACCTGTATCACACAGCAACACTGAGACTTTAAATAACTCACACAGCCTGAGAGTGGCTTAGAGAAAGCAGTTCTGGAGCCTTTAATGTCTATGCCAATAAAGCCACTGGTTGACCTGGTATTTTTAGTGCTTTGTGTGGCTTGGAACACGCTTTTACAACGTTCAGGAGTGGATCTTTGATAGGTCAAAAGCCTCTGGATTGGCACAGCTGCAGCACCCTTGCTGGGCACCACGGCCTTTGTGTCCTGGCTCCTTTGGTCTGCGAGGAATCTTCCTTCATGTTCCACATTCGGAGCCAAATTTGCAATCTGGGGGCTGTGCTCTGGAAGGGAAGGCCAGCCCTTCCCCCTGAGCCTGGGGGTCTCAGGTGCAGCTGATGGGCCACCAGCGCTGGGGGAATTGTAACATCCTGGAAAATCCCTTTGAAATGCCAGACCAGGACTTGGAACACATCCAAGTGTTTGCAGCAGGCACAGCCAAACAGCTTTTGGAATTTAGCAGGCACTTAAAACGGTACAGACACGGTCGGGAAAGTGAAGAGCACTTGAAGTGGAGCAGCACAAAATAACCCAGGACACTGGATTAAGTGGAGTAATATTCCGGGGGGGAAATGATGTGCCTGCTGCTGGGAGAGCAGGGGAGGGGGAGGCCTCAGCCTCACGATAAACACACCTCCAGCAACATCAGCTCCTCTGCAGCGGCTGGACAGGGAGTTCTGCAGGAAGACTTCTTAACTAGGAGACGTTCCAGCTGTTTCCAAGGATCCCAAGGGCTAATTGACAATGGGAGCACATCTCCTGCCCTTTCTGGCTGTGCCAGCTGGCTGCTCACACAGGAGCTGCTGCAGGCTGCCAGCTGCTGGGAAACTTTGGGATGGCCTGAGCAGCAAACCCTACAGCCCTGAACTCGTCTGGGATCTTCCCCCAAATCAATAAACCTGCAGCTAAACCTAGAGCTGTGGATCTGCAGATCCCTGAGACACATCTGCCTGGCTCGTTTGCAGCTCACTTGCTTTTAGGTGAAGAGCAGCTATAAAACCTCAAGCCAGCTCCCTCAGTTACCTTCCCAAAGTCAGCTTGTTTACAGAAAGTGAAGTGAAAATTAATCCTATTTTATATTATATTCCTGGGTTGTGCCAATCAATGGCCAAACTGTGGGCAATGCAAAGCCAGCGCAGCTTTTGTTAAGAATAGTTACAGAGCTTGAAGGTTGTCTTTACCTTAGGAATGCAAACTAAAGGAAAGAAGGAAGCCACAAACTCCTTTACAGAGTTTTGAGAGCTATACTAAATACTTTTTCACAAGTAGTAAGGAGATCCCTGGTTATGAAGCCTTAGCATCTCGTGATACTCTTTTGCTACACAAACACATTTTCTGAACACGTATTTCATCATCCACGACAAAGTAACCCAAGAATAACACCACAGAAAAAAGGAAGTTATCGTATAAGTGAAAGGACACTTCTCTGCTCACCATGAGGTTTACACAAACTGTCTGTGGAGCCTCCAGTGTGATGCAAGCTTGTATTTAATGCAGTGTTAACAGATTTGGGGTTGTCCCTTGTACAACTCTCACATCCCTAAAAGGCTGAAATTCCAGCGTTTCAGCAGCATAAGGGAACGAGAAAAGCAAGTGTAGATGAGCAACTGATGACAAATTGAGCAATGTAAACAATTTCTTTGCTGTTCTGAAACACTGGAAGTTCAGAATCGTCACCTCACCAGGAACAAATGTCCTTCTCTCCAACTTCAGGCAAAGTTCATTTTCCTATAGAATTCCAGGACAGCCCTGTGCCACCGGGACAGTGAGATGCTGAGATCCAACAGAGGTGATGAGCAGTGGCCAAGGCAGAACATAAACCACACTGATCTTGGGCTGGGAAAGCCCCCCAGCGAGGCACAGCTGGATGAACAGCTGGGTTTATGCACAAGGCAGGAGCTGAAGCTCACAAACACACCTGTGAAACCTCCGTGTGTTGGGATACCTCCCTTTGCCCACTCACAACTTACATTTCTGTGGCATTTATGGCCACTCAGGTACCAAAAACTCTGCTAATGTAAAACAGCAATAGCGCTGTCACATGTGTTGAGTAGGAAATGAAACCCAGCCTTAGGGAATCCCAAAGTCACAGAATATGGACAGAAATATTTGCTGTGGCATTTCACCTCCTCTCTGTCACCCTACCCCGTGTAAAATGCTCCAAGGTGTCCCAAAGGTTTTGTTACAGTTTCTGCTCATTGGGTGGAGGTTTTTTGAATTCAACATTTACAGGTTGCTCAGAATTTCCTTAGGGGACATGGGAAGTGTGAGGTCCATCAGCATTCTACAGAGAAAATGCCTTAATTTGGCCTGCACACGGTACCTGACGTGCAGCCAAATGAAAATTCATCTACTGTAATAATGGTTGTGCCAGTGATTTACTTATCTTTGCACGGGCATTACAAGCTCCACAGCTTTTATCCACACATTTTGAAAGCTTATGGTCTATTTTCTCCAGGTCATTAATAAATTTAAGATGTCAGCCTCAACAGCAAACCCTGGGATACTCGATTATTATGTATTTTTGCTTCACTGTGGGTTGCAGTCATTCTTTTTTCCTTTATACTGCATTTTGTGAAAAAACACACACTTAACCTCCTGTTCTAAGTGTTATCAGATAGGTGTTATCTTTGTGCCAAAACAGTGGAGATTGCAGTCAATGTATAAATTCACATTATAGAGTCCTCCTCAGTATTTTTGAGCTTCTGGCTCCGAGAGGTAATCTGAAGATGTGTTCACACACACACACACAAAAATACTATTGGTTAAACTTGGAAATCATTTTAAAAAAAGAAAACTCTCTTTCGCTCAGCAAGGGAGGATGAGCAGGAAATTTTCTATAGAAAATAACGTACAGAGTGGTCTGCTGTAACATTCTGACATCAGAGTGTCTCCACTGGCCGTGGTGAGAAATGAGATGTTTGCAATTGTTCATGTGACATGAACGCTCCAAACAGCTCCTGGGGCTGCTGAGAACTCCCTTGAGAAGTTGTGGGGGAGCCCTGAACTGAGTGTTCCTGGGAGCAGCCCACACTGCCAGGACAGAATTATGGACATAGTTGGCCATGGAAGGGACAACCGGCGTCTCTCTGGGTGTTACACCACCATGCAGCTGACAAAGTTACTTTATGGGCTTTGGGGATTAAATTGGAAGAATTTACTCTTGAGTTAAACTTAGAAAAAAATAAAACTTCCAGAGTTTCTTCCCCTTCCCTTCCAAGTGGATTTTTAGATCTTGACTAGCATATACAAACAAAAGATGATTGATGAGAATAATCATCCTCTGCTGCTTGTTTCACTTACTAAGCACTTGGGAAGCAGAGCAAAAATGTAAACCAAACCCAATTCCTAATATCTCATGTGTGAGAGAAAAGAGATTTTCAGTAAAACACTCTGATAGTCCACGAAAATGTTGTATCTGGAAAGTAACAGCAGCTCTTTGGGAAAGGGATTTGTTGTTGAGCAGACTGACTTCCCAAATCTCCCCTGGGAGTTCATGACTCCTGTCTGTGAGCCCCCAGCAGAAACTGGAGATGCTCAGACAGCTTGTTACATTTCTAGGGCACCAGCAGGACCTCAACAGAACCTGGTGGCAGAGGCTGGCACGTGCTGACAGACAGCACTTCACTATTCACCTCACTACGGACAGAATTCCCACTGGGAAACGCTCGATACCTGATGCCATGAAGACAAGCCAAAGGTCATTTTTTATAATCAAAAAAATCAATTTATTTCTGTTCTAACCCATCATCCTAAGCTGCCAGTGCTGCCCTATCTACAGGTTCTCTACAGCTGCCCAGGCACACAGAGGAGCAGCACCTGAGGTAGGTTTTGCTGGGCAGTGTTAATTGCCTCAGCAATGGATGAAATTAAAGCTTGTTTATGCCAAATGTTCTGAAAGATGCAATCCTGTTTACTCTTACTGCACTGGCAGCAAAGCTCCAACTGCCCCAGATGGAGCAGATTAATTTTGGTGCATTCCTCCTCTCTGAATGTCCAAAAGCTTCACTTGTAACTCCATGGAGCGTCAGAAATCACAGTATTTATTAAACCTCATTCCGTACTTCAGATTGGTGATAAAGAGGAGGTTATACATAATCCAAGGCCAAAGGGAATCATAAAACAATGCAATAAGGCTGGCTGTGCTCATCTTGGAGCCCGTGTCACTGGGGGGAAAGTGTCCCCCAGAAGGGAAGAGCAAACTCAGTGTAGGGAAGGCAGAGCTGGAAACCTCACAGCAAACCAGGCGTGTTCCATTTTCCCTTTCGAGGCCTCCCATCTGGAAGAGCTCGGGAAGAGGAGCACTTCCCATTGTTTGTGGCTGGCAGTTCTGTGCCATCTGCTGTGCCACACAGCTGCTGTGGAGCCTTCAAGGTAACCCAGCCATCCATCTCCCCCCCAGCCCCGCTCCCAGCCCAGCCTGGCTGCTCCAGGACAGCAGGAATGCAGCGTTTGCTCAGCTCCAGCTCCAGCCAGAGCCAAAACCACGGGGTAGCAGAGCACAGCTGACCATTGCATTAGTGCCTTGGATCTCTGTCAAAAAGCTGTTTCCCAGACTTGCCGCCTGAACCATGGCAAAACCAAAATAAAATAAAATAAAAGGACAGCTTACCCTGCTACCAACGAGTAGTTCTTGATCCAGGCCAGCAAAGTGGTGCCCCAGTGCCCAGGAAATTCCCAACCCAGCACGGTTAACCCCTTCTGCAGGGCAGGCAGTCCATGCCCAGCTCCCTCCCTCCCTCCTCTCTTCCAGGAGCTCTGCCTGTGCCCGAGCACTGGGCGAGCATGTGGTAACCCAATTCCTGCGTGTGGCCAGCTGTACATCCCATTATGCAAACGACAATGCTGGTAATTAAAAGTGTTTATCAAGTAACCACAGAGGAGCAGGGCTCTCCTCCAGGACCAAGCCCCACTCCTCACCGAGGTGGGACTGGATAATGTCCCTGTCTGTTCTCTCTACCCCAGGAGTCACCCAGGACACTGGGTTATGTCTGACCTTCATAGGTCAGTGACAAAATAAAGGGTCAGGCATTTGGCATTTAACACCTGGAAATTAGCTTGGAAAATCCAGCCTGTTTGTCCCTCCTTTTCTATAAAATTTAATCTTTGAAAGATGAGAGACAGGTAGGAAAGTAGAAGGGAGTGTCTGACCAGGTCATAGTGCAGAAAAGACCTTTTTCTGGGACATACCATGATGTTGGTGTTTTCTCAGATCTCTTTCAAGAGAAAAAATTGCACAAAAATTCACAAATCAAGATGGTTGTTGAGTATCCACCAGCAGTGTCAAGCTTAAAAGGAGGGAGAAGAGAATGAAGTACTAAGTCAACTCTGAAACTGTTTGATTTTCACACAGGAATATATCACACCACAGATTTGTCACTCAGAGCCACTTCTATAAACGGAATTCAAGGGCAAAATGATGTGGAATTCTTTCAAAAGGAAAAATTGGAGAGAAAACAAAAATGGGAGTGAGTTCATGAATTTTAGGGCAAAGACACCAAAGCAGGTGGAGAAGCAGAGAAGTCCTGAGCGAGAGGAACCAGCTGGGGTGAGACTGGGAACCACCTGGGGAATAAAACTGGAACTTACCAAGTTCAGCGCACCAAAACAAATAAATTCAGAGTTTGCAACTTATGATTTCTGACTTGCACTGCCAAAACTTTTTCCTCAAAAATGGCAAAACGAATTAACAATTTGCCAAAACCAAGACAAATTTAATACTCTTCAGATGAGACTTTTAAAATTTCCCAGATATTCTGTCTCCTGGAAGCTGCAAAGATACAGAAATAATTTTTCACGCAATGAAATTGTTTTGCTCCTTTCTTGTTACAAACAGGATTCACTATTTCCTACATTCCTTCTGATTTTTTTTTGGGGGGGGGGATTAGGACAGCGACATCAGCTTAACCATAAAGTTCTGCAGTGATGGAAAAATTGCACAACTGTTTGTTAAAACAGTAAATTTACTGGAGACACCGGATGACATCAGAGGTCTAAACTTGACAAAATGGCTAGAGCAAAAAAAAACTGACGATGGGTTGATATTTGATCCTGGGAGATCTCTTAACTTTTCTGTGGTTCCCTGGATTACACTATAAACAGGCTGGGATTCCTCAAGGATAAGCAAGGTGGGAGAAAACCAGATTTTCATAAAGATCCTTGAGTAGTGCTGACAGCTGTTAATTGTCACCTCTGTTAATTTTCCCCTCTCATTAGAAAACATGGTCCTCAACAGAATCTGACTAGAATTTTTTGAGTGATATTTTGAGGAGAGGAAGTGTGACAAAAAATGTTGCAGGCACTGGCAACTGTTGAAATGCATCTTGCTGGCAGCTTCCTTTGAAGCAAAAATATAATCTGCAGTAAAAGGTGATTTATCACAGTGACACATCCCAACACCAGGCTTAGCAAGAACCACTTAATACACACAAAAAAATGAGAATGAGAGGCAGAAGAGAATAAACCCTGCATTTCTGATGCCTTCAGAAATGCCAGTCCCCTTCTCCTCCATACCCTGTAAAGAGGGAAGTTTTCTCACCAGACTCCCAGTCTGTCAACTGCACATTACCCAAAGCTCTGACTGGTTTTCATTGAAGGGACTTATTCTTTTATGCTGGTTTTTTATTTAGAGTAAATTTAAACAATTTGTATCATAAAAAAAAAATTAAAAAATGTGTTCAAGCCTTGGGTTCCATTTATACGGAAACATCTGGCTACCATTTCCCCCCCATAGAAATTGCTATTCTTAAATCAAAACTTCCTTTTCCATTTTGTCAAATATTTTCTTGGGGAGAAAAAAGGACAGAAAGCCTTTGGCAAGACCCTTTTTCCTTAGAAATAATCTGGGAGGCTCAGATGGATGGAGCGTGGTGCCCGTGGCTCTGGGGCTGTGGGTCTGATCCCTGGGTGGGAGTCGCTTGGGAGTTGGACTTGATGATCCTTGTGGGTCCCTTCCAACTCGGGATAACCTGTGAACCTGTAATGAATAAATCCTTAGGAAGGTCCTGGTGACCAGTTCAGTCTTTCCTCATGACATTCCCGGGCTTCCAATGCTCACAACCGATGACATCCCCACAGCTCATGCAGTGCCCACCTCCCTGTTCTGGGGGTGGCTCAGCCACAGGCAGGACTGGCAGAGCCCTAAAATGAGCCACAAGTGTGAAATGGAAACCCAGCCCCAGCACCTTCCCCCTCTGTGGAGGAATCCAGCACAACACTTTGCAACACAAGATGAAAACTGGCCGGATGACAACTCGGATTTAAGAGAAAACCAAAGGTGCAGCACCTCAAAGCTCAGCACTAAGATTCCCCAGCACCCAAATATCTGCTAAAGAATGGCTCCATTCACTCACCTGCAGCACAATCCTGACAACAAGGCCAGCTTTTCAGCCTTGTGCCCTAAGCAAAATCCCACAAAGGCAGGCAGTTTTATTTGGCATCTGTTGCTGTGGGTATCGGTGCGTCTCGCCTTTAAATCAGCTCAGGTGTGGTTTAAACAGTAGAAATCAGGGATGTTGTGGAATTTCAGAAAGCCTGAGGACACAGCTCCCTTCAGAGATCAAATTGACAGATGTTACATTTATATTCCACAGCATTTCCTAAAAAAAGAATTCCTCAATAGGCATAAACTCTACCACGAGTTGCATTGGGACAAAATTACAGTAATACCACTGCTTTAAAAATTCTTCTCAATTCAAATCACCAATAAAAGGTGATTTAAGCATCTTGGTTTCAGATTTTCAGTTCTCTCAAAAAAAAAAAAAAGAAAGCTGGGGAAAGGATAAAAATAGTATCAAAGCTATGAAGTGAACACTGTCTTTGTCTACTGCTCCAGTACAAAACAACAGGAGCAGCCACAGAGCTGCAGAGTTTGTGGGAATAAGTAAAACAAAGCACATGGACAAAACAGGGAAATCAGTGAAGCATCAGGAAATTCTGTTATTTCTTTTCATACAGTAATATAAATTTATTTCTTCAAATAAATCATAAGTGACCAATAAAGATCAATGAAGACCCTCATTGTGAGCCCCTGGAAATGGCTCCAGCTGTATCTTTTGCTGCCTCAGACATGTAATACCAAAAGAATGGCCCAACAGATGCAAAAATAAACAAACTAACAAACGATTAAACAGCTCCCTGGCTGGGCTTTGTCTGCCAAATCTCTGCCTGGAGAGGACTTTTATGTCCATGTAATGAACCCTCCAAATGACGGACTTACAAAGGAAACAGCTGCTTAACCATAATGTTCATTCCCCTGGTGGGACTGGGATCACCCAACCTTGGGGCTGAGGGCACCCACCTCGTGTGACCCTGAGGACACAGAGATGGGGCTGAGCTGCTGTCACTGCACAGAGCCCACAGCTGCATTTGTCACCAGACAAAGGTGGAGGAGCTGGACAAGGCCCCGTGTCTGTGTGACCGTGGGAGGACTAAAGGTTTTACACCAACCACTGTAAGGTGCTGGGATTTGGGGAGTGACCCGTTGTGGGCCAGCTCACACATCCTGCAGCTTGTGGCAGCTTTTAGCCCACGCTGAGGGTTGGTGGGGGCCAAGCCCATCTCCCACCGCTCTTTGAAGGTAACCCCAAAACCCACACTGAGACACCCCCAAGAGCACAGGTACTGCCCAGACCTGCAGTGTTCTGGCTGAAATGATCATTATTGCACTGCTGTCATCCCAATGGCCAACGGACCTTAAAGCTCCTCTGGGTGCACTGCTGCTCATCTTACTGCTCCCCAGGAGACCCTGGTCCATCTGCTTCCATGGCACTGGCTCTTTGAAGAGGGAGGGTGTCCTACCCTAAGTACAGAACATCCTTCTCCAGCCAACATTAGAGCTGGGGCAAACTCAGAGAAAAATGAGTTGCGTGTGGTCATCGGGCAACTTGGGAGTGGTCAAGCCCAGGAAGCAGCAATCCTGACTCCCAGCTTTCAATTCCAGCCACCAGATAAAGATACTGCTTCCCACAACTGCTATTTTCTATATGGATCTTGATTTCCTATGTAATTATTCATAGTCAGAAATAAAACACTCTAAATTCTCCTGCTCACATTATCCAACAGATGGAAGCTGAGACTCCCACTGCCACAGGTCCTGCCTTAAATGGTGGAAGCCTTCAAACCAAAAGGGACAAATGTTCTTGCACAGAAATGATCATTTTGGTACATACATACCTGTGATAAAACCATCAAACAGCATCTGCCCTGTAGTTCCACACTGGTGCAGCAATTTTTGTCTCAGTAGCTGCAGAGCACCCCTTGGAAGGGCATTCACAGTGTGCAGAAACGTTCACACATCAACTGCTCAGGCTGGAAAAGTTGTTACAACACCCCTTGCACAAAAGGGTGCATTAAACATGGCAGGTGCCAAACACACCTCCTGACATTGCTGGCATGACACTGATCATTTCTCTGTGAGTGGAGCTAAGCATGCCTCGTACGGGACTGGGACAGCAGCACTTCAAGGAGCAGACAAGTGACAACGCTGATCTCTGCAGCTGCAATTAACTGTCTCTCCTTCAGTCTCTCCTGCACCGTGGTAAGAAGGGCCACATCTCCCTGCTGCTGCTGAAGGTTGATTAGCAGTCAGGTGGGGATGGCACCAGGCATTAATTAAATCACTTCTACCAGCTAAGTGATGACACTTTGATTTATAGCAGAGCTCATTCAACCAGACGCTGGCATTTCCTGGGCACCAGGATGGAGAAAAGCCAAGCTGGGATAGCAGGTGGGAGAAGGGGAGATGTGCACATAAAGGAAAAAGAACAAATCGTGAAGTAAACACATGATAGAGACTATTTCTGAAGAAGAATGCTGCAGGAACAGCAGGATGACCGTGAAACATGAGCTGAAAATTATTTAATTCATGTTGCTTATTCAGAGAGTATTTCATTTTGTCTGCATCTGTAAAAAAAAGCTCCTTTAGGACAGTCTTGTGCAAGTCTCTCAAATGAAACATAATAAGTATTATTATTTCATAAGGCACATTTCAACCTGACACACTGGGTTTGTGACTGCAGACATGAGTCAGTGCTATCTCAGGGCACAGCAGCAGCAGCAGAAGGCACAATTCTCCAGGACACTGACCCAGGGACAGCTCCAGATGCTGTGCCCAGCCCACTCCTGCTGCACCCTCTGACAGGCCCCATGTCTCCTCAGCACCGTGCATCCATCCCTCCTCTGCCAAAGGGCGGCAATGTTATTTCACCAACCTTTGCAAAGGGTTACCTTCATCCAATTTCATCTCTTTTGTTTAGGATTTTGACATTTGAAAAGGCTAACTTAAACAGCCTTCCTCTTAGAAACCTGTTTGTCTGGTGGCAAGTCTACATATCCTTCCTTTGGAATTCCGTGGTCCAAATCCCAAAGCTGCACAAGAGAGAAAACACTTCAACACCCCCACATCCAAAACAGGTCATGCAATTATCATTACAGTAATATCTCACTCCCTCTTCTGAGTCAACCATGCTTTGGTAATTCTTGGATTACTTTTGGACTTGAAAGCCTCAGGCAGCATTTTAGAGCACTTGGGGTCCCAAGCACCACACTTGCTGGACAGGCCAGTATTTCTTAGGAAGATACAACGTGTTATTTTTGAATGCAAAGGTTTGTTTGCTCACAACATGGTATAGGGTGAACATCCTTGTTATAGCTTTTTTTAAATATATTCCAATTTGTAGCACGAACAATGCTGGACCTCTTCAACTACACCAGGCTCAGCCCAGTTTCCTACATGAGGTAACATTTCAGGAAATGTTAGGGGCAGTATTCCTTTTAGCCAACATTGCTGTCCTTTCAGTTAACCTGTGATGCCAGAGCACTCAGTGGCCTCATACAGGACTGATCACTCACTCCTTGGCCACATCACTCCTTGGAAGATTTAATAAAAAGTGAGTTCTTATTCTCTAACCTTTAACTAACACACAAACAAACAGTTTCCCCAGCGGTGACCACTGGTAAAATACCTCCTTTGTAGTAAACCCCAATTCTGGTCAGTAAAAGGTGCCATGAGCCTCTTTGCTTGGCATGTGCATCATGTACATTTATCTCATAAACTCTGCTTACCTAAATTATATTTATTCTTTCAGCCCAAAGCCTTCCTGTGTCTTCTATAAACATTTCTACCTCTCAATGCAGAGGTTCAATCTTGTTCACAAGTGCAATTACTGTTAACCTTGCTAATATCTTGACCTTTCCCAGTGCACCCCTTATGACCAGCAAGAGCTTTGTGGCTAATTTATTGTGAGAGTCAGACACAAGAAAACCCTTTTCTGAAGCAGAAAAACAGGAGGAACAAAGAAATTCGGGTCATAAAGGAGCTCTGCAGCAGACCAGTACATAGATCAGTGTTTAACCAGCATCATTTGTCCTTGTTAATGTTGTATAATGTGTTTGGCTTCTTTTGCACCATCAGCTCTGAACAACAAAAGACTTTGTTGAACACTGAATTTGGTAGGTAGCTGGGTGGGGGTGAGAGAAAAAGCTGGCTTGCTTTTAAATAGACCCACAGGCATCCCCTTTCCATCATTAGAATAAATTTCCGGAGAGGTGAGCAGAGGTTTAGCTGCATGGCTCTCATTAATGTTAACTTTATTTCAGTAATGAGGTGAAAGTACAATCATTGGAGCTAATATAATCAGAGGGACGAGACAAAAGTCTGCTGCTGTAAATACTGCTGAGGAAAATGACATTGACAGTGCTGATAGGCAAGGAAAAATAGGTGTCAGTAGCAAAATGATGCAGTGAGGGTAAAGACCTTTAGGTGTAAAAGTAGAGCTGGAAACTGCCAGGAGCTGTTGCAGTGATGGGAATGCACTGACAGTGCTCAGAGGGTGTCTGGAAAGGTCCTGAGCACAGTCCTCACTGATTCCTAGAAAAAAAACTGAGGAAAAAGGGGGGCAAACATGCCCTGAAAAGTCATTTAGGAAGGATAAAGAGAATTAACGTGGTAGTAGAAAAGCAACGTTGAGATAAAACGAAACAGCAGGTGCAAGAAATCAAAGCTCCTGTGGCAGCCCCAGAAGCCAAACCCAGTAATATATTGCACCAGAAAGAGCCCAGACAATGAAAAGTGAGAGCACCATCATGCCACTGCACTCCATTAGCTTGGCTAATAGAATGATCTGAGCTCAACAAGGCTGGGAAGAATTTGATAGTAATTAGCAAACCTGTTAGTGCCCATTTTTCTTCTGCACAACACACGAACAAAAGGAAAGCAGACACAGCTACTAAGGGAAACTAACAGGAAGAGAGAGTGGGAAGACACAATGAGTTGGGTAAGTCGGCAGAAATAAAAATAGTAATTAATTTTTTTATTACAAAGCCAGTATAGGAGGAGTTTTAGCATTGCACTAAAAAAATACATCACAATGCTCTGGTATACAACACTCCAATATACTCTGGTGAGGCTTGAGGAGGCTGAGGGGACCTCATTAATCCACACAAATATCTCCAAGAGGTGTCAGAAGATGGAGCCAGACTCTTTCGGTGGTGCCCAGCAACAGGACAAGGAACAATGGCCACAAACTAAACCACAAGAAGTTCCAGCTCAACATGAGGAAGAACTTTCCGTGAGGGAGGGTGGCAGATCACAGGAACAGCTGCTCAGGGAGGAATTCCTCTCTCTCTAGAGACATTCCCAGCCCACCTGGACACATTCCTGTGTTACCTGCTCCAGGTGACCCTGCCTGGGCAGGAGGGGTTGGATTGGGGTCAACTCTGTGATTCTGTGAACAATAACAGTAATAATTAGAATACCCCTGACGTGCACAGCAGGAGCAGGAATTGGGCAGATCTGCCCGGCTGCTGCTGGGGGTGGGCTGCGGGGGTGGCTCAGCTGATGCTCAGCTGTGGCTCTAGGTGGTAAGAACTCACACTTTTTGGGGTAAGACAAAGCAGATTTGGTCTTGCCATCCTGCATTGTCCTAGTCACTGCAGAAATCCAACCATTGCCAGGAGAGCCCTGATCAATATGTCTTTGTTGTGCAGCCCTGAATTAACTACATCTCACTTTCCTTTGACAGCGACACAGATCACAGGCAGCTGCTGCTTCCCCTACAAGGAACACCAATTCTGGGAAGCATATTCATTATCCAGCTGTGAAAAGCAACGGAGCATGCAAACCTCACCCTGCCTGGGCTACCTGAGCCATCAGCACCTCCCTTTGATGAAGTGACTGCCAGCTAGTCACCTTCTCCCTCTAACCTTGATGTGGCAGGGCTGTGACAAGTGCATGCAGTGTAACATCACAGGCTGCTCACAAATAGATGGCTTAATTTGGTTTAATAGCCTGGCTCCTCGCAGCATTTCTGCTGCAAACTCGGGGTTTGAGGACGGAATATATCAGCTCTGTATATGGAATTTACCTGCAAGCCAGCTGGCAGGAAGCCAGGGAGAATCCTGCTGAGGTCCAAAGCTCCCAGTCAGCTCACAGCATTTAATAAACTCTGAAGGAATTCCACCCCTCCCCATCTGTACCATTTTTTAGTGGCAGGGCTTAGGATCAGAAAAATTTGATTTATAAAAATGACAGTTACTTATCAGATCTTCATTTCTATTACTGGCGTATCAAAAAACCCCAAACCCTAAACCTGAATGAATTTCCATTTCATAACTGAGTCCCCATAGGGGGAAGTTTGATTTTTATTTCACTCATCTTGCAGAAATGACAGGGCTGCCAGTCACCAATTCCCACAATGTCTTCACAGGTCTGATAATATTTGTGGCTTTTTCTTTTTTTCAGCTGGTGGATTAAGGTAATCACATAGAAATCTCAGATTTTACAACTGTAAAGAGGAACCCAGAACTTTGAAACATCACTGGTCCATCCTGGCATGAGAAATGAGAACATTACAACTTGTTTTTAAATTTATTATGGCTTTAGGAGTGGACCTGGCTTGTGATTGCTGAACCCTTAAAGTTAGAACTCTCAACATTTGACGTTGCTATTTGAGTTCATTTATCACCAGTAAATCATCTCACTTCCAACTGCCAAGCTTTTAAAAACAGGGACATACATGACACAGACAGAACCCAGTCTGCATTTAAAAAATAGCAGGGCAGGAAAAAAAAGACTAGTCTTCCTACGTGTCATTAAGCAAAGTAGGAAATAACTGGTTTTATACATATATATATATATATATAGTGTATTTATATGGATTAATGAGATCCCCACACTCACCAGGCCCAGCTCCCACAGGAAGATGCTCCACACCCCTCATCATCTCCGTGGTCTCCACTGGACCCTCTCCAGTAGCTCCTTGTCTGTCTTGAACTGTGGAGACCTGAATTAAACACAGTACTCCAGAAGTAGGAATGAGTTGTCAGTATTATTATTCTCATTATTGTTCAACAGTTATGACTGAGGCTACCCCAGTATCATGTCTCTTCTCCCACACCAGCCCCCACGAGCACCCCAGGCAGCCAAGTTTATTTGGAAGGTTTAGGTGGCCAGGCCACAGTCACACGAGGAATTCCAGACAGACACTGCGTGCTTTTTCCTGGAGCTGTGTAATGACTCCCTGCCTTTTGCCAAGTGAAATCCAGCTCCAAGGGCCCTCTGCCAGCCCAGCTCCACCACAAGGGTCCAGCCTTTTTATCCAAAGGCTGTGGTAACCTCTGCTGGCAGCTCCTCGCTGCTACACCAGCTCAGGTGCTACTAGAACTAAGCCCGCAGCTGAGCAGACAAAAAGACATGAGAAGAGGTGTATTAGATGCTTACTCATACTTCTGTATGTGTTTGCTACTACAGACGATTGGAATGTTTTAATTGGATGTGTATTTTTAAGGCATGGGTGATTTAGATAAATTAAGACCCTGCTCATCCAAGTATGAACATGTTCATTTCCTCAGACAGCTCAGCTTTGATTACCAAGCAGGTCTGTAACTGTAGCTCGCAGCTCATCTACATTTTTCTGTTTGAAGATGTGGATACAGCCTAGTGAGTGTCCTCTGACACAGCCGAGGGATGCAGTTAATGCATATGACAATGTCATTAATGCTACTTTATTTTAGTGCTTAAACACTGTCACAACATACACTGAACCTTATCCCACTTCTCCAAATGACAAACTTCCTATCTGTGTAAGACAGGCACTATTCATATCCATGGGTGCATTAAAGTTCCAGGTGAGGCCACGCTCAGAACCTGTAGGAACTGTAAATGTTGCCTTTTTGCTCTGTAAAGTTTAAAATCTGAACAGATTTTGGGCAGGACTGGAACGAAATGCAGACAACTGACATATGACTCCACTGTACCTGGTTCCTATTAGTGTGCCTGACTTTGTAGGTGCATGCAGAGATGGAAAATATACAGGATAAATGAGAACTAGATTTTATTAGAAGCTTTTATTAAATTGGCAAGAAATCAGGTGCTGGTCTTCCTTTCAACTATTAACAGCAGAAACAGATTAATTGCTATCTTATCTATGGAAAACCTATCACTTGCCTCCCATTCCATTGGCAACTTGAGCTCGTGGTTTTCTACTCCCTTAATTGAAGCACATAATAGAAAAGCTTCTACGAGGCAAGATTGCAGCCAGAATTAATTTTTTTCATTTTCTCTGCTCTGCAACTTTGTTATTTTACCATAGGCTAAACAGCAGACCACAGCAACATGAAGGTACCCTGAGAATTCCTGCTTAAAACACAGACTTCTAATCTACCAAACCCCTGGTTTCTAAGAAAAATCCATGGCCACAGGACTGCCTCGAAATGAAAACCATCATGCAGACAATATGCACGTTGCTACAAGTCAGACCCTAATGGACCAAAAATATTAGATAGAGCTGTCTGTTTAATTAGACACGGATCAAAAATGAAGAACTAAGTAGTTTCCCGTCATTCCCTGCAGGTTTTGAAGTTGGCGTTTTTCCCCCTCTGCACACTGTGAGTTGTTTGCCTCGGGTTGTGAAGAAATGCAGAGGGCTGTTATTAAAGCACCGATAATTTGCTGAACTCCATCTTTTGTGGAACTTGCTGAGTTAGAAAATTCTTTCTCACCTCCTCCCCCACCACCTCTCCTTGACTAGAATAACTGAAGAACAAATATCACATTTAGTGTTTGGTGGAAGGATTGAGTGTGTTTGCAGTGAAGTGACTACCGCAAGACAGAACAAATCCTAAAGCTCAAGCCTGTCCAGCTAAATGACAAGGGAAGTCAAAAGGTATTTGCTTTCTCAAAGTGTATCATAACAAAGACTCATGGTTGGGATTTGTGCTTAGCACTTTATATTGGGGCATTGCCTCCTAATACAATTTGTTAGAAAGTCCTTCAAGTGATCAGAGCCTGAGCACCTACAGGAGATAAAGAACTCACTACCTGAGTCTGAAAATACAGAAACCATTTTCCCTCCTCCTCAGCTGCTCAGTGATGGCCTCGAGTCAGAGGTCTGCTTTTGCCATTCCAAAACTCCTGCCCAGCCCAGCAAGGATTTTTATCCAGCTCTCCAAGCACCATCCCAATGCAGGCAGGTTCTTTCAAGGCCAATTTGGTAAAGGTGGCAGTTACTGCTTCCCCTTTTCCCCCTTCTGCCACAGATTGCCATTTCCAAATTGGTACAACTCCCTCCTGTACCTGCTCCTCATTATGGGTCAGCTGCTAACATTTTTCACTAGCATTAATATTCTTGTAAACTACAGAAATCAAGGAGCACAGAACCCATCCAATTATCCCCAGCACTGACCTCAGCACAGATAAGCAGAGCTGGTGGCTCCATCGGGTGCTCTCATTAAATCTGCTGCCAAAAACGCATCAACAAGCCCAGTCTCTTTGCTGACAAATAGAAATGAGGTGTCAAACAACCACAGGCTTTTTGCAAGAGGGATGGACATCACTGAAACCACGCAGAAGTATTATCAGCAAGCACAGATTTGCCATTTCTCACCGTATCTTGCCAACATGAAGCAAACATTTGCATTCCTTCCCTCCCTGCTCAATCCACTTTGCAAATGGCCTGATCTTTCTATTAATCATTGATAGAAGCATGTTCTTGCCTTAGATTAAAATGAAATAGATTTCGTGTTTGCCTCTACTTGCTTGCCTTTATTCCAGACATTCAAGTACAATTCTGCTCCACTGCATTCCTCAACCCTACGGTTTGGTACAGCTGCTTTGCAGTTCAAGGAAAGACACGAGACCAGGCAGCATTTTGGAACATTTTAATGATTTGACATATTGACAGGATATTCACTAGCTGAACAGCTCACCAAGCAGGGAGGGAGGACACAGTTCCTGTCCCACTGACAATAGTCACAACACACTTCTGAATAAATCCTGTTTCTCCAAGAGAGAAAGGGGGCAGGAATTCCCACCAATGTTGTCCAAATCAGGCTGGTTCTTATGATTTCTTACAATCCCTGCTTCAAGTAGTGGGATCACCTGCTAAGGCATTGATATCAAGTTGCAAAAGAAAGCAAGAGCAAACCATCAGGATCTTGACCTCGTCAGTCGTGGTGCAAACACACGAAGTGCTGGAGGACAGCTCAGCAGGAATGACATGGTAAGGTCAACCTGATGGCCTTCCCCAAGGAAAACAGTTATATGAGGCGCTGGAAAAGGGTGAGGAGTGTGTTTAACACGCTCTGCTCCCCTCTGAAGGCAGCATCTCACACTGCACCCTCACACTGCACCGCGTCTGCTGCAGCGAGTTGCCATGGGATGGCAGCAAAGGGGAGACACAGCGTCAGCTGCACGAACTGCCAAGCTCCTGGAAAAACAAGATTTCCAAGAGAATCTGCCGATGGAATTATTTCACTTGATGACGTCTGGAAAAGAGCAATGAAAACAAGGCAAATGGGTTTTATGAGATGGCTGGGATTACTTCTTGTTTGTATCAGATGTAACTGCAGTAGCATCCTACAGATCTTTTGTACCAGGACACTCTGCCACTGGGTTTGGGTTTTTGTGATGGGGTTTTGTTTTCTTTAAAGCCTCTGTAGATTTTTACCTATATTTTTTATTTATTTTCTATTTTATGCAGTTTAAGCAAGCATACACAAAGTCAAAATCATGGAGGAGATGGATGGGGTAAAAGCAAAAGAAATGAGGCTCTTTATAGAAAAGAACAGGCCACTTGAGTGCTTGGATTTTATCCGGTGACTTGCAGGGGCAGCACAAATTTAGTCAGCATTTTACAGGTTCTCTACCCACCTTTTCCGTGCTGTGTGGCCTTTAGAGGGAGACAGTTTAAAGCAACTTTAGAGAGCTAAATTACAACTTTAGAAACCCAAACCCAGAGTGACAAGTATATCAAACAGCAAATCAAAAACATCAGGGCTGTTCAGCTGAGCTCATGCAACACAGCTGCCCTCAGAGGAGGGCATGTTCTGACACTGCAACGACTCCAGGCACGAGGACATCATAAAATTGAAGTCCCAGAACAACTTTTGCCTCCTGCACAACCAGGAGTGAAGCACATTTGAATCAGCAGTGCCTGAACACGTTCAAGCCAAGAGCTGCTCAGTGCTCCTTGTCAGCAGGTGGATGAACAGCAGAGAGTTGTTCACAAAACTGAGGCTCCTCTTGGAGGAAACTGCTGGGGAGTAATGAGGGAAGTATTTACAATAAACATCCCATCCTATGCAGGTCCCTGCTCTCCTCTCGTGCTGTGGGACTTTGGCAGAATAACAACTCCATTGGAGTTCTGAATGGTTTAAATTCACTAAGAGGAACATAAGCACTATAGTGACAAATCCCAATATAATTCCTTCAGACTAAGGAGGTAAGAGAACAACCAACTTGAGTCAGGATCTAAAATATCCTTTCTAGCTGACATAGTGAAACAGGGACTGAAAGGCATCAACAACTAGCTATGCAAAGCATCAATACTTTCAGCTAGTAATCCATATAAAATGAATAAATAATTCATAATTACATATGTAGTGTACACCATGCATGTCAAGGAGGACTCCAGAGAGAGAAGCACAGCAGGCAAAAATCCTCAAATTATTCCTGTCTCTCTGGAAAGACACAACTGAGCCCCCATTTACAGCCGCAAAGCCACATCAGATACTTTTCCCATTAGGGTGTTGTATAGCCTAGATCAAATCTGTGCATCCTAAAATTCAGAGGAAGTACTCAAGAACACACTGGGGCTGCAGCACAGCACTCACACCCTACAGCAGGTGTGTGACAACCTGAAGAAAGCAAGATCCAGTCCCAGGAAACTACAGTTCCTTGCTCACTCTGTACATGCAGCACAAACCATCCTCACTGAGGCTCCTGTAAAGCCACAGCTGCTGTCTTGTTCCTCTGGAGTCAAGTGTCCAGTTCACAGCTCTCAAACAGGCAGGAGCTCGGGGGGATATTCCCCATAGCAGTACTTGGCAATTGGGTCTCTGTAGGTGTTCTCATGCTGCACACTCTGTCAGGAAGAGAAGGAGCTTTAACAACACACACGTACTGAAACAAGTCATCCCTTCATTGAGGGCCAAAACCCACGGCATTTATTTTCCAAATTCTAGACATTGCAGCATCGCCTGGAGTCAAACAACTCTGCACTTCAAACATACAAGAGGCAGCTGCCAAATTACAGCACTTTAATGTTGGGCCACACCCAGAACCTCCTTCACAGGAGACTCCCCAACTAGATGGGGATAAATTCAATAATATATATACATATGTTGAGGCACAATAAAGCTGATACTTGATACATGTGGATTTTTCTTGACAAAGCTGGAGTTCAGACACTATGGGTAAAAAACCCCAACCCAACTCTGAACACATCTGGAACCATCCTTTGTCTGCACTCCATCCCTATTGCTGCACTCAATACTCAACCTGTGTAACATCACCAATAGCATTTTCTAAGAGGGTCAATGCTTGCTTAGACCAAAACTTCTAGTAAAATCACACAGGTAACAGAAATTCACCTGTTCTTAAAAAGAAAAAATAAAATGCAACACGCTCGAGTTACTCTGCAGGTGATTGTCAGCACATGGTAAGTCTCCAACAATGAACAGCTTTCTGAAGGTACTGGGAACAGCTCTCACTGTTCTCAGCCTTATGAGATCTTTGTCACAACTGTCATCTGTCACACCTTCACTGATCATTGAACTCAGTCTTTTTATAGTTAAGCACCTCTTTTCTAAAGAGAATGTGCAACTCATCCTGCTCTAAATACACCTTTTGCCCTCAGATCAGCTCCCAGCAGCAGCTTCCACACTTCTGCACACACCCATGGGCGTGCAAGCACAACAAACCAGCCACTCACAGAGCCCTGGAGATGTCCTGGTGCCTCACCTGTGATGAAGTCCTACATTTTGCCAGGCACAGCTCAAAGTGATCCTCCACTGCCATGAAGAGGTTCTGGAAAGCAACAGCTGCCCGGTTCAGAAAACGCTCNTACAGCAGGTGTGTGACAACCTGAAGAAAGCAAGATCCAGTCCCAGGAAACTACAGTTCCTTGCTCACTCTGTACATGCAGCACAAACCATCCTCACTGAGGCTCCTGTAAAGCCACAGCTGCTGTCTTGTTCCTCCGGAGTCAAGTGTCCAGTTCACACCTCTCAAACAGGCAGGAGCTCGGGGGGATATTCCCCATAGCAGTACTTGGCAATTGGGTCTCTGTAGGTGTTCTCATGCTGCACACTCTGTCAGGAAGAGAAGGAGCTTTAACAACACACACGTACTGAAACAAGTCATCCCTTCACTGAGGGCCAAAACCCACGGCATTTATTTTCCAAATTCTAGACATTGCAGCATCGCCTGGAGTCAAACAACTCTGCACTTCAAACATACAAGAGGCAGCTGCCAAATTACAGCACTTTAATGTTGGGCCACACCCAGAACCTCCTTCTCAGGAGACTCCCCAACTAGATGGGGATAAATTCAATAATATATATACAAATGTTGAGGCACAATAAAGCTGATACTTGACACATGTGGATTTTTCTTGACAAAGCTGGAGTTCAGACACTATGGGTAAAAAACCCCAACCCAACTCTGAACACATCTGGAACCATCCTTTGTCTGCACTCCATCCCTATTGCTGCACTCAATACTCAACCTGTGTAACATCACCAATAGCATTTTCTAAGAGGGTCAATGCTTGCTTAGACCAAAACTTCTAGTAAAATCACACGGGTAACAGAAATTCACCTGTTCTTAAAAAGAAAAAATAAAATACAACACGCTCGAGTTACTCTGCAGGTGATTGTCAGCACATGGTAAGTCTCCAACAATGAACAGCTTTCTGAAGGTACTGGGAATAGCACTGGGAACAGCTCTCACTGTTCTCAGCCTTATGAGATCTTTGTCACAACTGTCATCTGTCACACCTTCACTGATCATTGAACTCAGTCTCTTTATAGTTAAGCACCTCTTTTCTAAAGAGAATGTGCAACTCATCCTGCTCTAAATACACCTTTTGCCCTCAGATCAGCTCCCAGCAGCAGCTTCCACACTTCTGCACACACCCCTGGGCGTGCAAGCACAACAAACCAGCCACTCACAGAGCCCTGGAGATGTCCTGGTGCCTCACCTGTGATGAAGTCCTACATTTTGCCAGGCACAGCTCAAAGTGATCCTCCACTGCCATGAAGAGGTTCTGGAAAGCAACAGCTGCCCGGTTCAGAAAACGCTCCAAGAGATGTTGCTGAAGGAGGCAACAAAAAAAGACAAAACAATACTGCATCAAAGTAATCAAAGTGCACCTTAACCTACACTCAGGTTATCAGAGGAATAGTAACTCCACGTAGGATTTCTAGCAGCACTGAAAGGCCAACACATCATGGAACCCCAGCAGCAGGAAAAGCATCTAGAGGAGCTCAAAAATACAGGGAAGTGCCAGTTACAAAACTGATACTGGCTGGAAGAACTTTTCTGCAATAATTTCCCTCCAGCAAACACAACAGCCCTGAAGCTGAAACACCCTGCAAGGCTCCCATCACTTCCTCTCCAAGGTGGCAAGGATGAATTTTGTTACAGCTTTATTTACAGATTTATTGCCACACGGCTCTCGCAGGCTTTCCTCATCCTCCCAAGAAAAGGCACTGTCCCCCCTACCCCGTGGAAAAAGCCCCACACAAAGAAGCACTTTGATCCGCGGGGGAACCCAAGCAGCTGAGAAGAGAGGAAAGCCGGAGCAGAGCTGCACCTTGCTGGGCTGCAGGCAGCAGGACACGCAGTACTCGTAGATGCTGCAGCAGCCGTTGGGGAGGCAGCTCTCACAGCTGTGCAGCTTCGTGCTGCCCACGTGCACGTCACAGCAACCGTTCACCAGCAGGTCCTTCCTCTCGCAGATGTACCCTGCAAAACAACAGCAGCACTTACAGCTGGCAAGACACACTCCTTTGGAAGCTCTGCAGCAACCCAGAGCAAGAATCACGTTACTTAAGAACAGTGCGACAAGCAGCCGTTCTCTGAAGTGACACGTGGACACGGAGCAGCGTTTGGAACAGCCTGGGGTTACCTGCACAGCTGTTACACCTCACACCAATATGTGCTGTATACACAGAATAAATATTTGAATGCAGAATGCTTAAATTCTCATTTCTCTTTGGCATAATTCCTTGTTGTGAAAGGGGGAAGGGGATTAGTGATGATTGCAGTGGGAAAAAATTGTGGCATGCGTTCTTTCAACAGGTCTGTACCTGGATAACTCTCTTTACAGTCCAGTATGAAGAGACTTAGATTTATCCATGCAGAATGTTGCAATATTCCTTGCTGAGTAGAATCCTGAATGGTACAGAATCAATGTATATCTTTATGGAATCTGTACTACCACAGTGTTGGACTGTGAGAGATGTGTGATTTTAGAGGCCTTAGTGAACTGGCAATGAGCATGGTTCAGACAGCGCCAAACTGGACACTGATGCAGATCACAAAAGAGGAGGTGGTTTTTCTACAGCCTTGATTTGTGGTCAAGAAAGACCCAGTGCCTGAGCAACAAGCACAGTGAGGAAGCACGTGTGTAGGGTTAGGAAAGGCTCTTTAACACTTAAAACAAGTGGTTAATAACCTTGGGTTTAACAAGGGTCAGATGAGCTTGTTAAGTGTGACTGAGCACTGATTACACATGTCCTGAGCTGCCTCCAGACAAGGCCAGTAAGGTTTCCTCAATCACTCTCTTTAACATCCCTGACAGGAGGAAGGCACAGCAGGGAGATACAAACAGCTCGGCAAGCACCCACAGTAAATGGAGCAGGACTCAACAGCTGAGTTCTGTGCAAAGGGAACTGGAATTCTTTGAATTTAAGGGGGTCCTGGAAACAGCACAGCCACACTCACAGTGCCCTGTGCCTGAGCTGAGCCCGAGCCTGCACAGAACCAAACCAGCCACCACAAAACCCAGCCAGCCAGGGGAGAAAAAGCCAAGTGCTGAGTGAAAATGCCTTAATAAAGAGCAGTTGTTATCAGCAGACAGGCAGAGCAGCATCCAGCACTGTCACACGCAGAGTAAATTCTTAGTGTCAAACATACCCAGCTCATCTGTGATGAGGAGCTTGCCCTGCACAGAATTCCTGCACTGGTTGCTCAGCTGGCTGCTGTTCCCTGGGCTGAACTTCACCTTCCACAGGATGGGCTGCTCGTGCTCCTGCACTTGGAGGAGATTCCGATCCCTCACCATCCTCTCTTCCTGCAAGGAAAGACAGTAATGCCACCAAATATACAGGTTCCTCCTGCCACTTCAATCCACGTGCTTTCCCCACAACCAGAAATGCCTGGCAAACCTCCAGGGCACAGGAAACTCCAGCACCAAAGGCACAAGGAGCACACTGCCAGTGGGAGCTCACTCTGTGCTCTACACAGCAGGAAGAAACACAACGCAGTACAACAGGGGCCTGCAAGTTCCCTGCTAACACCACGGAACTCGGGCACTACAACCACACAATTTAATATATATCATATGTACATATTAAATAAGCACAGCTGCACTTATTGCTCTTTCACGAGTCCTCTGCTAGCGGAATTACCAGGGGAAGGAGAACTTCCCTAGTCCTACTGGTCACACTGTTCCTGATCCGGGCCAGGATGCCATTGGCCCTCTGAGCCCCCTGGGCACACTGCTGGCTCAGATTGAGTTTCCTGTCAACCATTCCTCCCAAATCCTTCTCCATTTCACCACTCTCCAGCCACTCCTCCCCCAGCTCATAGTGATGCATGGGGTTGTTATGTCCAAAGGGAAGAACCCGGCACTTGGACTTGTTAAATCTCATATTATTGGAANAGCCCCGGGAGCTGCGGCCCCGCTCCCGCTCCTGGCACGGCCCGAGCGCTTCCGCCCGCCGGGAGGGGAAGGCGGAAACAGCGGCCGGGCGTGCGCGGGGCGGGATCACTGGGATCACTGGGATCACTGGGATCAGAGGGATCAGAGGGATCACTGGGATCGGGATCACTGGGATCAC
>WEKX01008654.1:0-38726 GCA_013390025.1 Pitta sordida | reverse complement strand
GCCCAGCACAGGATGCTCCCATCCAACCCACGCTCGGATCGGGGCTGTCTGACCCGGGGCCGGCGGGCACTGACCTGCCTGAAGGTGCTGCTGAGGAAATACACGAGCGACAGCCCCAGGACGACGGCGAGCACCCAGCGCTTCCTGAGCAGCCGCCGCCACAGCACGGCCCCGCACGGCACCATGGCGAGGGGCAGNGCGCCGGTGGGTACCGGGGGACACCCAGGGCCGGGCCGGGTCCCGCGGTCCAGGGGGAATCTCCGACCTCGACCTGATTGCAAAAAAAGGCCTCACTTTATATGTATTTGTATATGTATGTGTATATATGTGTATGTACATGCACATATATGTATGTATATATACACATATATGTATATATATATGTGTATTTGTATGTGTATGTGTATATTTGTATATGTATGTGTATATGCGCATGTGTATATAACTGTATTTATATATAAATGCATGTACATATAAATGTTTATACATATATATCTGTGTATATATAGATATGTGTGTAGATGTGTATATGTGTGTGTGCACAAGTGTGATTCTGTGTACAGAACTGTATATCTGTGTATCGTTATACCTATATGTGTATGTAGGTGGATATACGTATATATAGAAAGATGTAGCTGTATGGGTAGATGTAGATATAAAAATATTTATTTATGATAAACACGGGCGTTAGATGGTGAGTTGGACTAGATGATCCTTGTGGGTCCCTTCCAACTCATAGTATTCTGTGATTCTGTGATATATCCCTGTGATCTATTATATTTATGCATGTATATATAAATACATTTATGTCTATATTTATTGCACACACACGTGTGTGTGTGTGTGCACAGCAAAGACAGAGCACAAGTCTGATCAGGGCTGCAGGTGCCAGTTCCAGAGGCAAACAGATTTGTTGGGTCATTGAAACTCCAGAGTCTCACCTCTCTGCCCGTCCCAAGGGGATGGAGAGGTGAGACTGGCTGTGCTGTGTGGAAAATGACTCTCTGCATGTGCTTCTTCCAGACTGGCTGTGTGGGCATTGCAGTCATCCAGCTTGAAGGATCTGTGATGGGTTTGAAATCTGGACCATCGTGGACTCTCTGAAGAACTCTGCACATGAGGTGTCTGCACAGTCCTGAGCTCCATCTCTCACCATGGCACCCTACACCTCTGCATAAAGCTGCCCTTCAGGTACTGCCAAAAAAATGTCCAGTTGTAGCAAGATAAAAACCCTACTCTGGAAAAAGCAGGACCAGTCAGAACTGAAGCTGAGTCCATTTTGGAACACAATCCATTTAAATTCTATGTGATCAAACCCATAGGACTCTGGGCAGAACAGATGATTACATCCCATGATGTCCTGTGTCTTTGGGATCTGCCGTTCATGTCACTGTCCCCTTCACGGCTGATGCCAAAAGAGAAAATGCCCCCACAGAGCTGAATGTCATTTTGGAGTGTGATTTCACCCCACATCACAATCTAGGCTTCTGATGGTCTAGAAAAGAGTGAAGGATTTTCCAGGTTCCAGAGTTACCTCCACACTGGTTCTGGCTCTCAGCTTGTAGCATGGGAAGAGGGACAGATGATTTTAATAATCAGGGACCCCAGATTTGCTCACAGGCAGGACAGCTCTGCCTGCCTGGATCAGCCTGTCTTGGCCTCTTCATCATATCTTAATTTCTGTTTTGGTTAAAAAAGAGTGTAATATCATACATAAATCAACAGAGATACTGTTGCATTAGGATTAAATAACATTTATTGCAGGAAAATTTGGGCCCTGAAAATATAACACATGCTGAAATGTACAGGTAGAGATTAAAAAACTGCCAGGAGTTTCAAGATCAAAAATTTATAGTTAAGGGAGTGTTGATGACTTATTTAGAAGAGTATTGTCATAACCTGGGGTTATATTTTTCCATAAAAAATGTTTATACCTTGTCCTTTTTATCTCCCTCTCAGTTTTACGAAGCAAGTTCTGCAGAAGAGGAGGAAGGGATTTCATTTCCCAAGAGTGCCTGTTGAGCCACCCTGTTAGATGTCCTCAGGTCCTTGTCCCCAGGACATGCCATCACCCAGCTGGACACTCCCTGTGACTGCCACATCCTGCCCAAGGCACTCTCACTAATTCCTGCCCTGCCTGCAGTGTCCACTTGCCACTTCAAAGTTGTTCCTTTGCAAGGGGACTGAGGAAGACCAGGGAGCTGGAGGTGCTCTGTGAGAGGAGCAAATGGTTTGTAGCAGCCATGTGTGGAGCTGAGTGGCATCCACAGCCCCCTGACTCCGTGGGCCTGTGCCAGTAATCGCCCTGGGCTTTGCTGCCCTGCCACGTTGATGTTGAGCGTGTTGTGTTTTAAGGTTTTGAGGAAAATGCAGAGACGGCACAGCAGCAACACTGACAACGTGCCTCCGGAAAGGTAAACCCTGCTCCTTCCTTCCTGCCTTCTCCTCTGCTCTGATTTAAGGGGAGGGGGTGTTTTAGGAGAGGAAAGCTCACAGCTGAGAAAGGCAGAGGATTCCTGTGCACATGGTGTGGTCAGGCTTTCTGCTGAGCTTGGGGAGTTTAGAGACGCATTTACTTCCCTCCTTGATGCCAGTTTTTGACTAACAGTGACACAGTGTTTCAGATGATCCGTTGTGGCACATATGGAGCTGGCTTGGCACAGGCAGCACATTTGGGGGGTCTGGAGGAATTACCCCTGGCACAGTCCTGTGGGGATCCTGAGTGCAATCAATCTGCATGATTGAGCTGTATCAACAAAAATCATTTGTACTTCTCTTGGTAAGGTGTTTAAAAAGCTACCAACCACTATGACTTAGTGTGTTTATAAAGAGTTTGGGTGACCCTTTACATCTTCCCAGAGTCTGCATCCAGCTTCATGTATGTGACTATGTATTTAAACATAGAATACCTCTAATTCATTTCTGTAATTATAACATCAGCAAGGGAGCCTTGCCACTGTTGTTGTTCTGGTACTAAATATTCCCTTGTGCCTTCCCACAGTTAGAGCTTGACTTTGGTTTTTTTCTTTTTTCCTAACAAAGAAACTAATCTAATTAAGACAAAGATGGAACTAACGAATTTCATTGCTCTGGCTGAGCTGAGATTTTAAGTGAAAGCTCATTACTAAGTATTTCTTGATGGTTTTGCAAGTAGAAGTGAAGCTTGTTTTTATGAGCACAGCTACCATTCTTAAATTCAGAAAGAAAGCCATCTTCAACTTTTTTTTCTACGTGATGCTGCCCAAGCCTGAGTCCAGTCTGTGGGTTTTATATCAGCAGACTAGAGTGGAGCTCAAGAAGCACTTAGGGAGCTGCATGGGCCCTCTTCTCTGCCATGTGGAGCTCTCTGAGTCTGTGCAAACATGTCAGACACTTCAGGACCTGTTAGAATAGTTCAAGTGTATTCAGGATATGTGTGTGCAAAAGATAAGCAGAGTAATTAATGTCAGCTGTCTTTAATAAATGGTTTCTAACAGGGTAAGTACAGAGGGTTTTCTAACGATAGAACGAAACGCTGTTGCCACTGGTCTTCACTTCTGTTAACTTCAGCAGCCTCACCATTTCATCCTTGTTTGTTTTCAAATTGTGTCCCAGATTAATTCCTTCCTGCTGAAAACATAGTCATGTTCCCTGGTAGTTTTATTCCAAACAAAAGTTGTGTCTTTATTTGTAACACTGGATTCCACCCAGTCTGCTTGTTAATGTCCCCAGACCTAAGTAAGCACTGTCACCTCGTGTCCCTGTGTTGTGCACACATCCCTGAATTGGTGGAATTGCTTGTTTGGAAAATCAAAGATGAATATTTTGAACCAGAAAGAAGTGTGCAAAGTCTTGTTGACTGAATTCTTTGCAGGAGCCTGTGGAGAGGCAGTGGGAATGGGGTGTAGCTATAAAAAGCCTTGTTAGGAGTCGGCCTAGTGGGAAGGTGTGCCCAGGGAGGTTTGGAGCTGTCCCCAGAGGGAGGGCAAAGCCAGTGCTCTGTGCTCTCTGAGGTGCCTGGGGAGGCTTTTGAAGGGCCCTGGACGTGCTGTCTCAGCTTGTGACCAGTCTTTCTAAAGTTAGAGATCTCCAAGGATTAAAATCAAGAGAGACCAGAGTTCTGCAACTTACCTTGTTTGTGGGTTTTGCCTCTTGCTGAGCTTAATTTATTCTTTGCTCTCCTTTTGCAAGTGAGAGAGGTGTTTGCTGTCTGCAAGGCCTTTATGCCTAATAATCATTCCACTTGTTACCTGAATTATTCCTTGTCATCTAAACTTTCCTTGCATTCATTTCAGTACCACAGTGTTGGCATCAGGTGAAGAAAGCCTGTTGTCTTTTGGCATTAGGATGAAGGTCTTTAGAATTTCCTTTTGGAATCTGGCTATATTCCAGCACACTCAGGAAAGAGTCAGTGCTAGATCCAGTTCCAGTAATTTGGGTACATCCATGTCCAATTTGCCGAGCATATAAAAATAAAAGACTTTATCTGGACCCAGGAGCACAGGCTTATAATATTTGTCAGGCCAGGAACAGATGAGCAGCTCTCAAGGCTTCTCTTCCTCAGATGATCCTGTCCATTGTTGGTGCAGTTCCTCATCCCTAAATAAGGACAGAAGGTTTTGGGGGTAGATCATTGCTTTGAGTTAGCTTGGTTAGTTTGTGACCTGCCTTGGCTGTGCTGTGCCAGGCTCCAAGGGGGGTTGTATGCTTGTCTTTAAATACTAAAATCATTGATTTAATTTTAATTTAATTTAATTTAAATGCTAAAATCAGTTGTTGGATTTGTTATTGGATGTGCAATTTCCTTGGTTCCTCCAAAAGTAAACGGGGTGTTTGGGAACTTCATTGCTGAGGTGAAGGAAGTGTTGCATTTTGCTCAGGTCTTTAGAGGTTCTGTGATCTTATAAGTCTGGTTATTGGTCTGTAGTTCTGCAACTGTGAATTCCAACAGCAAATGGAAGGAAAAATATCTTCCAGCTGGAGACCTACATGTTCTGATAGGGTGTGAGGAACTACTGAATCACTGCAGTCAGGATTGGGCTAAAAGACTGCAAAGTTCGGTGATTCTCATTTTTATTCGATCACTTTACTCTCCCTCCACTGCAGAAACCGGAGCCAGACGGTCAGTTCTGAGACCAGCGTGGATGAAAGTGGAGTTTTTGAGAGTTTGAAGGCTGAAGCCTCCTCCCCACAGCAGCTGTTCTCAGGCCTGGCCGGGATCCCGTCGGGCACCATCACGGCCGCGCCGTTCCAGTCGGGTTTGGTGCTGGGCTCCTCGGCAGGAGGGGGGGAAGTGTTCATCCAGATGCCAGCCCCGAGGGAGGAGGGGGCCGGCCGTGCCGAGGGGGCTCCGTTCCACCACCGCCAGCCCTCCCACCATTTCCACCACGGCCATCACCGCGGGTCGTCCCTGCTGCACATGGCGGGGGGGGACCGGCATGGCCACGCCGAGGAGGGCGGCGAGGAACAGGCTGGAACTCCAGCCCCGGCTCTGTCGGAGTTGAAGGCTGTCATCGGTTGGCTGCAGAAGGGACTGCCCTTCATCTTGATCCTCCTGGCTAAAGTGTGTTTCCAGCACAAGCTTGGTAAGCACCCGTCCTTTCTGAACTCTTGAGTGTGTTGGAGAGGGGGAAGCTTTATCAGGCTGTGGTGTCCCTTACATTTATCCACATGGCAGTGCCCAGGTGTGGTTTACCATGAAGGGAACATACTGAAATGCATGGGATGATGCATGTGATAAATCCACCCTATTGCTCTCTTTCCTGTCCTGACCAGTTCTGTTCCTTTTCCTGATCTCTCCCGGGCATTCCCATGAGGCTGAGGGTGTTACCAAGGCTTCTCCCACTACAGGAGAGATGGGGAGAGTCCACACTGGGGACTAGCAAAGGTTTCTGTGTGGCACAGAAGGAGTGAGACACTTGTCTGGCTGGTAGGGTAGTAGTTGTGAAATCATGTCAAACAGCATCAGCAGTTACATCTTACAATTGAGATCCTCAGAGTTCCCTAAAGAATATGTCTATCACTGGCTTTCAGTGTGATGTGAATATTTTAGCACTATAAAAACTTGTATGTGTGGCATGTCTGAGGCTGCTCACTCACTCGGGGAGCAGTATGCTGAGATTATCAACACTGGGAAGCCAGTAATGCCTCCCTTCAGTCCACTTACAGCTCTGACAGTATTCCCCACACCGTGGGTTTGGTAAACTCATGTCTGCAACATCTTGGCCTTTGGATGTGATCTCCTGTATGGTTTGGATAGTGTGCTCTGAGCTGCTGTTGTCACACTGTCACCTGGCACAGTGCAGCCACAGCTTGGAGCACCTGTGTTCCCCTGCAGCCCAGAGCCCACCTTAGCACAGGGTGTCTGTCCAGGGCATCCAGAGCATCACCCAGGAGTGTCCCCAGCCCCTGTGACAGTGCCTCTCCCTGCAGGGATCGCTGTGTGCATTGGCATGGCCAGCACCTTCGCCTACGCCAACTCCACGCTCCGAGAGCAGGTCGCTCTGAAGGTGAGTCCAGCATTTGACCTCCTCGTGTTCCCAGGAAACATCACTCCTGGGACATAAAGGAGCATGTTCAACCTTCTTTTGCAGTGCAGGACTGAATGCATTTGTGTGTGCTCAGAGTCCGTGCCCTAATCCTTCCTCTTCCTCCTTCCCCCTGTTTGGTGCTTTCCCACAGTTTCTACCCTCCCTTTTTGTGAGTGTGGCACAGTAGAACAAAGAGAGGACAGGTCAGGGATGTTGTAATCTGCAGCTCCCTGTGCCACTGACTGGCAGTGCATCTTCCAGCACCTGCAACCTGCACATTCCAGCACTTCTCTGCACCTTGGTTTCCCATGATGTACAGCAGAGGTGCTGAATGCCACCTGACTTGTTAGTGATGAGATTTAACTTATTAGCATTTAGATAAAGTTTTGAGATGTTCAGCTGAAAGATTTTGTAGTTGTATTGCTCATGGTATCTTTTTAATGCTCTGCTGATAATATGCTTAGAATATACAGAAACCTTTTCAGGTCTTGGGATCCTCAGTGTCAGCAGAACAGCTCAGCAGCTCTAAAGGCACAAGACCACAATTGCTTTTTTATTAAAATTACGTGTTGGCACAAGTGTACAGTTACATCTGCCAGCAGCAGTGGAGTAAGTGTGCTACAATGAACAGATGAATTGCACAATCATGTAATAGATTGCTGTTGCCTTGCACTCTGCACCTCTGTCCTTCCAGAGTGAGCCCCTGAATCTGCCTGCTTTAAATCTCAGCCTGACACCCCTGGCTGCTGGGCAGCTACAGAGACCTAGTTCCTTAATAAATCAGCTCCTAAGACAAATGATGGGTGTTTTCCTCCCAGGAGTAAGATTTACTTTCCAGAATTACCCTGGGCCAAGACCCAGGACAAGATCTTCTGCCACCCAGCTTCTGTCTGTAATGCTCTGGGTATTTTGAAATGCGAAATTTGCATTTCTTTTGACCTTTAATTGTTTCTTCAACCAAAAATGCGTGCTCTAGAACCTCCATGCTTTGAGATGACACTCAGATGTGCTGCATGGCTTATATTTGATTTAGCCAAGCCTTTGATTTAGTCTAAGTGACTTTGGATCTATTTATAAAACACCCCTTTGATGAAGTGTCACTCCAGCCAGGTGACAGCTCAGAATTTAGGACAATGTATGGAATGGTCTCTTTTTCTAATGTACTTGCCATATTGCATTTGAAATACCAGGAGAGTTTGGATGTCCCAGGAAGGATCCCAGCTTTGAAGCTTGCCTTCTGCAAGTGATGCTGTCACATCCAGGCTGTCACCAGCATATTTCAATTTCCCTGAAGTGACTTTATTTGAGAGGTTAGCTGTGTGAGAGCCTGTGTTTAGATGTGCCTTTACCTACTCTGAGCCTTACTCCTCTGGAAATAAACTAATTACTGAACACTCAGTTAGATATTTCCATCCCCATTTTTCAGCAGTTGAATCCTCAGCCCCAACACTCGAGACTGGGAATTTATCTTCTCTGCTTCTTTTTCTTGCCCAGGAGAAGAGATCAGTGTTGGTTGTCTTCTGGATCCTGGCCTTTCTCACTGGAAACACCTTGTACTTGCTTTACACTTTCAGCTCCCAGCAGCTCTACAACAGGTGGGCAGGATTTTCATTGGCAGCAGGTCAGAACTGCCAGGGAGGAGGAGAGGGAATCCCACTTTCCCCCAGATTTTGGGAGTGTGCATGCCTAAAGCATCTGCAGGAGACAAAGAGGAGTGTTTGACTTCAGTGTCCTCAGGGCTTGGGGGCACTTGGATCTGAGGTAATTTAGAGAGCCTTGCCTTTCAAATTCTCACTGCAGCAGTTCTCAAACACAGACAAGTTCACACTAATGGATTGGGTTCATCACTGCCCCTGCATGTTATAAAGCTGATAGAAATAATGAGAGAGAGGAAGCAAAGAGAGGCAACTTAATTAAGGCGGTGTTAGTGGAAGAAGCAGAGCAAGACCAGACCTAGCTACTTACAAAGTAGTTTTAACATTAGCAGCTAAAACCATCTGAATGACCTTCCCAAGGAACATCTTCTTTGTCCCACTGAAGGGGACTGAGAACTTCAGGCTGAAAGTACAAGGAGCATCAGTTGGGCTCTTGGGTCTGGTTTTCCTGTCATTTATTTCTTTGCTTCCCTGCTTCTTCTCACCAATAGTGTCTGTGCAGAGGAAGTCAAGGTCTGCCCATAACCCTGGGATCCTTCAGAATTGCCCCCAATGAATTTGGGTTTGATCATTGGAAAACTGCATGTAAACGCCTCTAGGAAGGGGGAGAGAGGAGAAGTCTCGAAGGAGTGGGTCTGAATGGGAGATTCCAAGCCCTGGGATACTCTGGATGGGGCTTGTGGCAGGGAATGGAAGAGGAACAGGAATGGCAGAAAGGTGTGAAAGCACTGAGAAGGGATTTGCACCACAGGGAAACTGTGTCTGGGAAGGTGATCAAGGTTAAAAGCATGAAAGGGTTTAAAATAAAGGGTAGGTCATGTAAAATGAAGGGATTTCAGCAAACTGGGGCCATCCTACACACAGTTTAAGGCATGGCTTATTACCACACTTCAGGGAGAGGCCCTGCCCCTGTGAGTGCTGCAGTGGTACCTGCTGTGCCATGCTCAGGCTGCTGCATCTATTGCCTGCTCTGTGGGAACCTGGGACTATTCATTGGGCAAATTACAAATAGCTGCTTCAGGTTTGTTTCTTTCTAGCTTTTTTTTTTTCCATTTTCTGATTTTTTTTCTTGTTTCTAGTGCATGGATAGTAGTAAAGTCTCTGATTCTGTTTCTGTTTTTAGGGTGTAATTTTACCTGTTGTGCTGTGCCAGTGTTGTGAGTATTTTAATTTCATGTTCAGGCTTTTCATTTTGGGTTGGCTGTTTTACTTTTTATTTATTTCTTTTGTTAAGTTTTTGCTTTCTACCATGAAGCTTTAGTAGGTAAACACCCTGAAGACGAATCCTGGTTTTCAGCCTGAGTAGGGTCCAGTCCTCATTGCTGCTCAGGTCAGCAGCTCCTGCCCATTGCTGTGTGAATTCTGCTGTCCCAGACTCCACTTTGTTGAGCAAATGTTCACCAGGACTTCACAGGAGAAGCCCCTGCAGTCAGATCAGGAGCTGAAGGCGCTGTCTGCAGCCCAAAGGCTCTGTTGCAGTGTGGAGTGCAGGGATTTTGGCTTTCCCAAAGAGAACTGGGACGTGTTTGGGTCCTGTTTGGTGACAGTGGGCAAACCTGATGACCTCAGTAGAAATGGGCAAGAGCCAAGTGAAGAGGCCCAGAGGAACCACGGGACTCACTTGCATGTCTGTTCTCTATTGCCCTGGAGGAGCTCAGTGCAGTTTCTGGGCTCCCTCTAGCCAGCAGTGGATACGAGAGGCTTGAGTGAGGTTCTCACTGGTGTTTGAGCTTTGGTGTCTCATGCCTTTCAGCCTGATATTTCTGAAACCCAACCTGGAGAGGCTGGACTTCTTTGACCTGATGTGGATCGTGGGCATCGCTGACTTCGTGCTCAAGTACCTCACCATTGCTCTGAAATGCCTCGTCGTGGCCCTGCCCAGGATCATCCTGGCTGTCAAGTCAAAGGTGAGGGGCTTTTGCTGATACACAAACATTTGTCTTCGATAATCTGAGACCTTTACGGCATGAAATCCCAGAATGGTTGGGGTTGGAAGGGACCTTAAAGCCCATCTCTTGTTCCACCCCTTGACATGGGCACCTTCCACTCTCCCAGGTTGCTCCAAGTTTATCCAGCCTGGCCCTGGACACTTCGATGGGGCAGCCACAGCTTCTGTGGGCAAACTGTGCCAAGGCCAAATATGGGTGGAAGAATAAAAATATTAAAATCTCTTGATAAAATTTTGGCAGAAAGTCGCCTGGGTGTTGAGGTTTGGGTTTTGAGCCATCACAGACCTGAGCCAGGGTCCAGAAAGATGAGCTAAGCCTTGGCTGAGAGGGAACAGGTACTAGCAGGGAGACAACAGCTTTTCTGATTGTTTTCTCTTTGTTTTCTGAGTAAATACCTATTTGTGAAGCACAAATCACTTAGGAGGAGGAAGAAATTGCAAGTACTTGTGTCTTTGGCTTTGCACTGGGGTCAGAAAAGGAACAGGATTAAATTGAAACTCCTGATGCCACAAAAGACAGCACCAGTTCTAACCATGGGTGAAGAAATATTTTAAAGCTTAACAAATGTAAATGTTTATGAAATCATACCTAAACTAGGCCTGACTTGTGAAACTTTCTCACCTCAGTCTCTCCCTTAAAATACCTTTTCATGTGTTTTTGCCTTTACAAATTTCATGCTGCCTCTTTCTCCACTTCGTAGCACCTCCATGTCGGTGACAAACACAGCAATGTGCATTATTTGCATTCAATAAGGAAACTTGAAGGCAGCTGTTGTGCTGAAAGGCACTTTACAGATGCAAGATACCATCATTAATCCCTGAAAAGTCTCAGGCAGGGCACTTAAGGGGATATCTGAACTGGGAATAGTTTTGCTTAGAAATGACATGGGTGGCAGGGGAGTTGAGCAGTTTGTTCCTGCACAGCAGGGCTATTTGAGATGGTTATTAATTTATTTCCGGCAATTGTCCAGCTTTTTTTTTTTTTTCCTTCTTCTTCTATTATTATTATTATATTTTGGGAGATTAATGTGTTAGGTCAGAGCGTAATCCAGCCTGGGGAGGGAGGGAAAAGTGATGTGAATAGTCTTCCCAAGATAAATTGCAGTGTTGGAAAAGGTTCACAGCCTTTGCTTGCCTGTCTGAGAGCTATCCCAAGTCCTCATTAATCCCTGTCAGGGGGGAAGAAAGAGAAGGGGTCTTTATTTGCAGCTACAGTGGGAGGCTGGTAAGATCACATCTGTCAAGGGCCTGTAATGACTCAGAGCACAGATGCTTCCTTTTTAATACCTTTTTCTGGATAGCAATATTGCTCACTTTTTTTTAAAGCCTCTTTTTGCCTTAGGATGTTGTTGATGGTTTCACTGTCCCGATGGCTGAGGCTGCTGTTCCCTCCCTCTGTGGGTCTGGCCTTGTGTTTCTCCCTCACTCTGCCCCACACTTCCAAGGCTCAGAGCTGCTGTAACAAACTGAGATCAGGCTGAGCTGGGAGAGCTGCAGGAGGACCCAGGACACCCCAGGGGCTGGGATTGGTGAGCACCCAGCTGAGCTCCCTCTTGAGCCTGCTGACCCAGCACAGGGACACACACACACACACACACACGAGGCTTTGGAAATGGCAGCTTTTTTGTCACTTACAGCACCTCCAGTGCAATTTAGGCACTTTGACCAGATCCTCTGTCAGGTGATTTGCTTCCTGCTGTCTTAACACTTGCCAGATACAAAGTTATTCTCCTCCTCCATCTCTGCCTGTAGTGATGTTTCTGCTTTAAGCCCATCTTGGAGTTTATGAATTAGTTGTCACCTGCCCTCTGGAGAAGTTAAAGTTCAATGCAGAGTAGGGCTGTACTTTGTCCAAGTCATTATTAATATATAAAGGGAGAGGTTTTGTGCCAATATAAGTGCTCAGAAGAGCAGCTCCATCTCCCCTAATGCGGGGCCTGAAGTGGAAACTGCTGCAGTGCCAGGGGAGGAGATCAGCACGTGGGAATGGGACAGAGGGATTTAAACTCCAGCTCCTTTGCAGTACCTTCTTGCTGGCAGTCAGTAATGACCATAAGGCTTGTCCAAGGATGGGATATGAGGAGCTTTGATCATTCTGCTCTCAAGGTTTTCCTCACTTTGGAAGTTCAAAGGCACTTCCAGAACTAGTCTGACTTTTCATGCCACTCTTTGAGATTCTGGTCTTCTCTGAATACTGGCTTCACATCTCCCCTCAGTCTTCTCTGTAGACTGAGCACTACCATTTTTTGAGTCTTTTCCCATAGAATATTAATTCCAGATCTTATTATTCTCTTCTGGACTGTCTTCATTGCCCTTCTGCTTTCCAGACCATTTCTCCAGTCTCTAAAGTTGAATCTGGATTGTAATTCATCCATCCATCCTTCCAGTGCTTTACAGCCTTTCCCAGTTTAGTGTCAGACATACATTTGATCTGTTCCATCAAGATCATTAATGGGAACAGTGAATAGCACCAAACTCTCTGACCTCAGTTAGATGCATCTTTCCATTTTGGCAGTGAACACATGGAACATTTGGGCTGGAGCACTCAGTTCTCCCCACCTGGGCCATGTATTCCTTCATGGAAGGGCAGCTTCTGGTGTGGGATAATCTGGATTTCTAGCACCAGTTTATGATCTAACTGTGAAAAAGCAAACAAACTGAAAGGCAGAAAAACAAATTTGTCTTTGCAAGGAGAACACAGAGGGCAAAAATCATGATGGGGAGCGGTTGAAGTGTGAGGCACAAGAACTACTTTGAGGATACAACCAGCCAGAGTTCTCCAAGCTGGAGTAACTCAGAAATGGAACATCTCTGCAAGAAACTCCCCCAAAGAACAAGGAAAGACCGAAAACTTGATAAAACAATCCCAGACTTTGCCAGGCGCCAAACTAGCCTGGAAATCAGAGATGCCAAGAGAGGCTGTGAGACTCCAATCAGGGTGGAATGCAGGGAGGGAAGAGCTTGTGAATAGGAGAGAAACAGCAGGAAAAGGAAGGTAACCCCAGAACCAGCCTGGAGTCAGTGGATTTGGCAGGAGAGGGATCAAACCTGTTTCTCAAGGTGTCCCTTCCTCCCCCACAAGCTGCTGGGCACATTAAGTCAAGTCCAAGTTTTAATGGCAGCTGGGCTCATCATTCCTTTGGAAGGGGGGGGGCTTGGCTCCCTCCCTGCGGGCTGAAGGCTCTCCATTAAAAAAGGCAAATAAGATCATTTGGTTCAATATAAAATGAATTAAAGTAAATTAAACTGCAGGAGCCATGTGGCCTGCAGAGGCCTCCATTGTTGTACACATATAAATGGCAGCTTTTCATTTTCCCTGCGAAGGAATGACAGCTTGAGGGGGGTGGAATTAAAGAGAAGGAAATAAATAATAAAAAGACACAGTTGCCAAAGGTTTCACTTAGGAAATCCCAGGTGCCTGGAAGTCTCCCATCCCCTCCTCATGTTGTTGCCAGCAATCTAAACTGGTGATGCTGGAGAATGGAGTGAAACATGGGGGGAAGGGGGAAAGAAAACCAAACCCAAAAGAACTGCAAGAGACTGGAATCCCAGGTTCTTCTATATCTGTATCCCTATTTCCACAGGAGAGAAAGTTACCGAGGACATTTCCCAATGATCTTAATGACTGATATCTAACAAAGTCCCTGAGGAAGAATTTTCCTTCCATGCTCAGTACAGATGTGCAGCCAAGTTACAGGGGGCTGCACTTGCAGAAGGTGGAAAATTCAGAAGGAAAACACAAACACTGGGCTGTTGAAAAACTAACATGAAATTACTGTTAAACAAATACTTGTCAGCCTTACTTGAAAGCTGGGTCTAGACATTGCAAATGGGGGTTTTTTTGTGGCAATACTGTCATTAATCACATGAATTTTTGTCTTTGTGCTGTTTAAATGGTCTCAGTGGCCAGTGTACAAATACTGCTCCACACTTGCACTGAAAACCCCTCACTGCAGCTTTGAACAGATTTGCTTGGTGGGTTTTCTTAGTTGATTTTTTTTTTATTAGTGCTTTTTATAAGTAGCATCTCATCAAGTGTGATTGGAGAGATCTTGGCCTGGAGGCAGCAGAAGTTCTCCACACAGTTTTGCTCTTGGCCTTTGGACCAGACACCTTTTCCAGGAGCACCTCATGTTTCCCAGCAGAGATGGTTACAGTGTTGAAAAAATCACTGGGAGTTGGCACATAGATGGTGTTTTAGAAAAACAAGCCAGGTGAAGTTGTTCCTTGTCTGTGCTGTGTGATGAGAGTTATTCCTGGTCTTCCCTAACAGTGTGGCTGAAGTTTCCAGCCAGGTGAGATCCCGTCCTCTCCTCACCCTCTGCTGTCAGGGGGAGCTCACTCAGGAATAGATTCACCAATCTCAGACAACAACCTGAGCTTTGGTTCTCTGGGGCCACAGGAGCTACAGGATATTCCCTACTGAGCCCTGGGACAGATGTGGTGTCCCAGAGCCAGAAGTGTGGGGTTTATTTATGGAAGAAAGACTAACTGAAGCAAAGAGTGAGGAATGGGAACTCTTCTGTCCCCCTCCCTAACACGCTGTGCAAGTCACTGCTACTGAACTATAGAAGTCATTGCTCTCAGGTGCTTTCCCAGTTCAACTTTCCAGTTTAAGATATCCAAAATACAACTTCCAGAACTGTTGTGCACTCACTCAAATTCATTTTCCCCTCTAGTCCCATCTAGAAGCTACTCCTCATTAGTCCTGCCTGGATTTCCAGCAGCACCCTGCCACAATCCTGTTTCCTGCTCCTCCCCAACACTTACCCTGGCACTCTGACCTGGAATCCAGCAGAGCCTGCTCTCCTCTGATCCAAACTGCCAGCAGGTCTCTAAAGTTTTTTCCTGCATCTTCCTGTCTCAGAATCTGTCCTAATGCTGCTGGCAGCAGAGCAAGTGAGACTTGGAACTTCCCTTGAGTGCTAATCACAACTTACTTAGTCGCCTCGTTGCAACTTGTCTCACTCCTCTTGCATCCCACTCGAATTCCACCGTGTCAAACCCTGCCCTGCCTTTGTGTTTCCTGCTGGGGAGGCACATGTGCACTTCTGCAAAGCCTTGTGGCAGAGGAGCCCCCAAAGTCGAGGCTCTGGGGGAATCAGCATTGCTCCTGCAGCTGCAATTTACTCCCTTTGCTGTGTATATGTTGTGACTCAATTTTTAATTAAGCCACTCTGTGTTAGTTTTATGTAAGGCTTCTTCCCTCCATCACCAATGCCCCAGGGATGGAGGTTGAGATGTTGAAAGAGGCTGTTACAGCAACTGGAAAGTTCACAGGAAACACTGGAAGGACATTCTGCAAGTTGAATGCTACACTATCCTTTACTTGGCCAAGTCATTCCTGTGTGGTTCCAGAAAAGTCATGTACAGCTGCAGACTGAAGTCAGTGGTTCAGCTTTAAATGCTAATGTGATCTGTGAAATTAAGTGCTTTATAAAAGTTCAGTCCCAGACATCTCAGCTTGGACCCCAAAACATCCTTACTTTGAATTTCAGCTTTTCAGGTTTTCACTTAGAAAATGCAGGGAACAGGTGTCCTTTAGGGCAGCCAGCAAGGTGAAAATAAGGGGGGGTTTTAAAGTGTTTTCTGTAGTGGTGATGTCTTAGAGGGACTGAAGAAATCCCAGAAAATTGCTACTCTGAGCAGAGTGGGATGAAGGGATCAGATGCAGAACTGCCATTAAGTAATGAGGATTTAATAAAATACTAAGAAGTTACATGCCTGATGTGCCAAAACAGTGTTTACAGGTTACACTGAAATCCTGCATGTACAGAAGGGAAATTACAACTGCGTGAAACCCCTGAATTCTCCTCTGGCAAAGGAAGTGCTTCATTTGAAGTATAAAAATGGTGGTAAAGGAGGTACAGAAAAGTGGAGGGTCATACCCAAGCCATTGGCTTGGATCTTAACAAAGCATTGAAAAAAACAAATCAGAATGTCATCAGGTGTCAAGCCTAACTCTCAACTTGTTGCACAGGTTTGGTGGGAGCAGAGCCTCTTTCCTGGTACCTGGATGCAAATTCCTCCTGAAGTTCCCACTGCTCTGGACTGGCTCCTACACAGTCCAGCTGAGCACTGGGTCTGACCAAAACCAGCTTGTGCTGATCTTAGAAAGCTTTTCAACCTCTGTCCAAGACAAGATTCCCAGATTTACATGGATTTTTAAGAAAATTTACCTGAGGAAAAGTCACCTGAGAGCAACAGTGTTGCCTTATTTCAAGCTGTTGTTCCAAACCGGGTGCACAGGAGAAATCCCTGCATTTGTGCTTAATAAAACACGCAGTTCTCATCTTGAAGAAAGGAAAAGCTGAAATACTTCAGCTGAATTTTTCAGACAAAATACAGCTCAAGACAAAGATTTGGCTTTGACCACTGTAACCTGGACAGCCAAAGATAAAGCTGAGAAGTGGAAGAGAGGGTTGAGTGTCCTTACCAGGGATAAGTGCTGCCTGCCATGAGTTACTGCTGTCAGAAGGCTCCATTTGGCTGCTGTAATTGTAGGGAACAATCTTCATTTTCCAAACTTCTGGCTCAGAAGGGAGACCCCACTCCTGCTGTAGCCCTCAGTAAAATCACTTTTGATTTCTCTGGCACTTTCCCTAGTTTAGAAAAGGGCTGGTGTGGGGCACTGAGGACCGAGACTCCTGACAGGACTTATGTTCTGTAAGTTCTAAGTGATGCTCAGCTTCTCTCCCAGCTGGAACCACCGAGTTCTCAGCAGGCCTTTCATGGTCGGGGGGTGGTGGGAATGGGCTGGATGGAAGGATTCATCCTTCAAATCGTAACTTCACCCTTGTGAGGCTGCTAGGAAATCTTGGTACCCTGCAGTTACCGCTGCCAACTGAAGGTTTGCATTAGATAAAGGATTTCTGAAAGCTCTGGGAAGGGTGGAGGTGTTGTGGTTAAACAATTGAAGTTTGTCACTTGCTTCATGTCCCTTTCAGAGCCAAACCCCAGCTCCACAGCCTGTCTGTGCTCTGGGGCTGCCTCTGACCCACCTTCCCTCACACTTGCTCTGGGCTCTGGTGTTCCAGCCCCTCAAATCCTCTTGTAGCAGAACTCCAGCCTTGGTGCCCCAGAATCTGATGCAATGGCAAAGCAAGCAGTGACCTGTCCCAGCCCAGCTCCTGGGGCAGAGAGGATCCATGGAAGATGCTGAGTGTGAGCTGGTGGGAGGAACAACCCCAAGAAAACAAAACAATCTGCTGCCTTTCTGTTGCTGGGAGCTTTCATCAGAGCTGGCTGCGAGGAGGGGACGCAGTGACAGCACCGTGACCCTCTGCAGCTCCCGAAATAAACGATGATTGCATTGAAGCACGAGGCTGCAGAGACACCTCGGCTCTAATTTCATCAATCGCTTGCATTTCGGCCCCCGGCTTGTTGCTGGTGGGTTTTGCTATGTGATGCCACCTGGGATTCAGGGGGAGAGGCAGAAAGCTGCCCGGGTCCGATAGCAACCGCTGGTGTGAGCTCACTCCCTGCGTGTCCCGGGGGGTATGAGATCATGAGCATGCCAGAGCTCTCCGAAGGATTCGATTTGTCGGGAGCAGCAGGATGGCCTGCGAGTGATCTCATCGCAGAGCCCCTGGGGAAGGGCGCTGGCTGCTGCCAGGACTTAATCCCCACTCCAAACCTCGCCAATTAGTGATTGGCCTGCGATGACATCACTGATGACAAAGCTAACTGGGACAACACAGCAACATTCCAGGGGAATTTCCCCTTCTCCAGGAGCTTGTCGAACAAAAGAATTTTGCCGTGACAAACCCAGATCTTTCAGTCCAGATCATGTCATTGCTGATGATGGAGAGTTGAGGGCTTAGTCTGCCTTGACCCAGTGCCCTGCCACAGCCTGGGACAGAACATCAACAGCTCCTCATTAAGACTGGCCCTAAATTAGATCCCTTTATCCAACTTCCTACTCTGAGGTGCTACAAAATACAAGTGATGTGGCAACAAAAATCCGTTTCGTGGCTGTAGTGAGCCAGGAGGGAGCGGGTTACCCTGCAGGAAGGAAAGCTTCCTATTCCAAGTAAACACCAGGATGGCAGGGGCAGCTTTGGGGAAGGTTTACACAGGATGGTGCCCATTCTGTGAGTCTTTTGAGAGAGAAGTGTTTCAACCTTCATGCTCCCCTCTCCTCCCCCCTTTTCTTCCTTAGGGTCTTCAGGAAGTGTTTTAAATTTCAAATATCTTGAAGGCTGGTTTTTCAGCACCAGTGTTTTTATCTGTACAGGAGCCCAGCTACACCTGAGTGAATGCTGGTAAACAGATCATTAGTTTGATTCTTTGGGATGATCTGGAAGGCTGTCAGGAATGCTGATGTCACCTTACATCCTGTGCCTTCAGAAAGGGTATAGAGTCAAAGAGCCTTACTTGGTTTTCCTTTTCAGGTCATTAATTACATCTAAAATTTACTTCATACCTGTAAGTCCTGACCTCTGCTGCTGGTGCATTAAGTCACATCTCCAAAACCTGCTCCAAAGCTGAAAATCCCAAGACTTAGAATGGCTGGATAAATGACAGAGCAAGGGGAGCACTGTGAAAGAATTAGGGGGTAGTTACCCTCTCTAGTTCAATGGATGCAGAGAAAGCTGCATCTCATGAGTGCTGGTCCCTGCACCATTTCACAGAGTGAACAGCAGCCCTGCTCCTCTTTCCCTTCCTGATAATAATCACATCTCACTTGTCTGGTTGCTTTCCAGGGAAAGTTTTACCTGGTTATTGAGGAGCTGAGCCAGCTGTTCCGCTCCCTGGTACCCATCCAGCTGTGGTACAAATACATCATGGGAGATGATCCCTCCAGCAGCTACTTCCTGGGTGGAATCCTCATCATCATGTACAGCCTCTGCAAGGTGAGCACCACCTCTTTCATGAGCTCTTGGGGGCTGTGGCACATCCTTTAGGTTGTGGCTGGCTCTGCCCAGGAAGGAAACTGCAGCAGCTGGGGACAGCTCTGTGCTTCAGCTGCCAAAGGCATTTTGCTTCACCAGCATGTGGCCATTGCTGGGGAGGGTCTGTGGCTGCTCAGGAGTGTTGCATCAGACTCATGAAGTCATTGCTGCTCTCTAATACCTCTCTGGAAAGGCTGGAGGGGAATGGGAGTGACTCTTGGGGGTGCAGTCCTGGCAGAGATGCTGAGCTGTCTCCAGGCTGCCACAGACATTAAATGTTTCTGTCTAAGCTTTCCTCTGCCTTTCCAGGCAGGGTGGGGACTGTCACTCCCAGCGCTGAGTGCAGCAGGGACAGAGGAGCATCCAAGTCCTGCCTGGGTAAAAGGTAGCTCTGCCCTGTTCTGTGTCCTGGGCTGGCTGATGCAAGTCCAGGATCTCAGGGATGGATAACAGGAACTGATGTTTCCTCAAAAATAAGACCATTAAGAGCATAAAGTCTGCCTGGACAATTGTAAATATGTAGGTGTAACTTATTTGGATGAGGTCTGGAATAGTTGTGTATTTCTAAATGTGATTTTTGAACCCTGCCCAGGGCAGGGCAGTAGCTGAAGCAAACCATGACATACCTGTGTTATCCAGGAAGGCTGAGTGAGTCAGGCTTGCTCCATCCCAGACACCTGTCTGTGCCTATGGCTTTGTAGGAGCAGAATGGAAAACAGGGAAGGGGGAATTTATCTGAACTGTATCATCCTGTAGCTCTGTGCTATATAGGAACAGGGCCACACAACCCCTCCTGTCCAGGGATTCATGGCTCTTGTAAGAAAGAGAGGCAGAGGAGATCATGGGAAGTGAAGTGATTTGGTCACAGCAGGTCTGAGATCAAGCCAAAACCAGAACAAACAGTACCAGAACAGAAGCACATGGGACCGGTGCAGCTCCTGCACCCCCAGCCCTGGTTCCTGCTCTGTGCTGGGGGGGATTGGTGCCCCTTTCAGAGGTGCCATTGCCTGGGTCCCCTGTAGGAGCTGTACTCACCCCTTCCATGAGCCCTCTGCCTCATGAGCTCAGGTGCACAGATCCCAATTACAAGAACAGGTTTCAAGGGACCTTTCTTGTGTCCCTTCTTGAAAAAAGCAACTCAACACTTGGAAAAGGGGTCCTTGCCTGCAGTTTCTCATGCCATTCCTTACACCTGGAGAAGTTGCAGTGGGAGTCTCCTTGGAGGAAGGAGGGCCAAGCTCAGACCCACAGCTGGGTTTTTGTGCCAGGCTATGGCAGTGAGACAGGCCCAGGGGAGTCCCTGGCAGGGGTGTCCAGGTCAGTGGAATCTCTAGTGAGGCACAGGAACTGCTAAACTGGAAAACAACACTTCTATAGCACATTCTAGGCAGGAGCTGAGCCCTCCAGGGCTGATCTTAAATAGAGCTGCTGGGCCTGTGGGCAGGGACTGTGTGTGGAGAGCCCAGGAGAGGCTCCCTGGGGCCATCAAGGGCCCTGTGAATGCCCTCAGGGCCCTGACTCGGGTGTGAGCAGTTCTTGGGGGTTCACTTGGTGTTCCTGTGCTGTGAGGCCTTTGTAGGTAGAGTTAGGATGGCCTGGATTGGAAAATCAACCTCGTTTTGGAAAGTTTTGCAGGCCTGTTGTTTAGAAGTTCCATGAGGCAGGACAATTCTTTTCCAGCCTGGGTTGTAACTGAGGCCCAGGGTTGTGGGGCCCACTTTTGGGAAGGTGCCTTGGCTACAGCCCATGCCTGTGACAGGCACATTCCTTCCTTCAACTCATCCAGAGGGATAATGGAGGGATAGGCCAGCCAAGAGGTGTTAAATCCAGGGGCATGTCCCACGTCGTTGTGTGGCACCTACTGAGTACCACGGGAGTGTCCAGGTCAGGATTAACCCTCTGCACAGAGAGACTTTGCTTGGAAGTGAAAGAAAAGTGGTTTCTCACTGTCCCATCACAGGTCCTGGAGTACCAGGTGTGTGCATCCCATTTACAGTCACAGGAGTTACAGGTCTAATCCCTTGCCTGAGACACTGAGAATATACCCAGTGGAGTCCACATTAGCAAAGCCACAAACCACATTAGAAAAACCACAGAAGCCAATTTGGCACCAAGAGCTTCTGTGCTCCTGGCAAAAATCCAGGGCTGGTCCCGGGCTGCATCCCCTTCCCCTACACAAAGGGCAGGATCACTTCCAGAGGGTTGTGCCCTGCAGCTGATGGGAGCTGTCCTGGTGCCTCTGGCTGGACAGGGCACACATGACATCTGATTTGAGTGCAGAAATCCCACATGTTCCCCAGGATCCAGGTCTTCATTTGTCCCTGTCCTGGACACAAGCACTCAGTGTCTGTAACTCAGCTGTAAATGGCTGATGCAACACACTTCAGTGTATGGGAAAGAAATGGATTTTAGACCCCTGGAACATGCAGCTTTGTGGGCACTGGGAGCTCCAGAGGGAACAAATGAAGGGGGAAAACAGGCTGGGAGAAGAGGACACACCAGAGATGGAGCAAAGACATTAAAAGTCACATTATAAGCAGAGCAACCAGAAGCTGTGAGTTGGACTGTGCAGAAGAGCTGATCCCAACCCTTGGTAGAAGGTGAAAGTCTGGAGCAGCTGCAGCCTCCAGTGGTAGTTGCTGACTGGAAGCATTACTGGAAGGACCCTGGGAGCCTCTTCTGTGCTGACTGGAAGCATTATTGGTCCCTTCATTTGATTCCACGTCTAATGCAGGATGATCTCACTGGCATTTCTTGCAGTGAGCCCACTCAATCATGCAAACCAAGGGAAAACAAGAGAAACCAGCTCCAGGCCTTGTGCTGGTCCAGCTCTGCACCTGCAGCATCACAACAGGTCCTGCCAGGCCCTCAGGCCCAGCCAGTGCAGGGCTGTTCTTTGCACACTTACTCCTCCATGTCCTGCCTGCTTCAGTGTCATTTTCCCTGTGCTCTGCCAGGGAAAGGGAAGGTGAAGCTGACACACGTGTTTTAGTAGTGCCACGTCTTCACTCTGGGAATGCTCAGTGTCTCCTCTCTTGCTCAGCCCCTTGATGTCTGTGGGCAGGTTTATCATCTTTCCACCCCATTTTGAACCACTCAGCCAAGCTGTAAATATTTATGTCCTTTAGTCTCATTTCAGGAATCGTTCCCTGCCCTTCTCTGAACTGCCTTTAGTGGCTGATGAGGAGCCCAGAGCGAGCACCAGGGAGAGGGGAAGGAGAGGAGTGAGTCCCCCCTGCTCTTGGCCACCTCTGAGTGCTGGGAAATGCCTTCCTTTCCTGGCACTTGGATTTCACGCTCTTTAAGTGCATGGGAGCAACTCAGTCCTGCTCCTTGTTACTCAGGTTGTTCTCTTCTCTGCAGCAGGACCTTCCCTTCCCTCCCCAGGGTGGGAATGTGTCCAGTTTATCCCTCCCCTGCTCAGTGGGGCCGGGCACTGTGCCTCACCACAGCCCTGTTCCTGTCCTGTGAAGTCCCCAGTTTGCAGCCTGGGGTTTTGGCTCCCCTTCCCCACTGTCAATTCACGTTTATTACATATTTCATGACCACCATGAAATCTTTTTTTGGCACCGTTGTTACTTTTTCCCCTCTGAGTATCCATTTGGAGACACCATTTCCTGAGTTTCTGGACTCCACACACACATTGTGTGCAAATTGCCTGAACTGGGATGTTTTTGTTGCAGTCCTTTGACATCTGTGGCCGTGTGGGAAGTGTCAGGAAGGCACTGAAGGTCCTCTGCACCCCCCAGGTATGGAATGACACATTCAAGAGCCATTTCAGAGGTGGAACCTTGTCACTGTTGGATGATGGAGCTGGAAATGGCTCAGTGTAGCAGTTCATGGAATAAAACAATGTGTTATCCCGTGGCTGGACAAGCTGCCAGGGATGGTGACAGTGGCCTCTGCCCTGTCCCAGCTGTGGTAAGAGGTCACTCCTGTCCTCTGTGATTGGAGGCTTGGTGTGATATGCATTAATCCACTGAGGCCCAACCTGCAAGGAGCTGACAAAACTTTGTAGAGCAGAGTGTGAGGAGGACTTTATCCAGAGTTGTGTGGTGCCTGATGTGCAGGGACAGGCAAACAGGGATTATCCCAGGCACTGCATTACCCAGGGCTGTGCAGGGTGAGGTACTGTGACCACAACATCACTGAGGTTTCTTAGAGCTTTCCTTGCTTATTCTGGGCTGGTCATTATTCCTCAGCATGTTTCTATATTCCCTAATTCTGTTGCAATAAGAGAGGCAACATTTACCTTTTACATATTCAAAAGAAAAGTGGGCAGCCCATGGGTGCTGCTGTTACTCCTTGTTCTACTGCCTAACTAGTAATGATAACCTCCCACTACCTAAACTCCTCTGCAAATGATGCTGAATTAATCCTCTCAGCTCCCTGTTGAGCTCATTAAATTTCATTATCCTCACTGCACAAGCGGAGGCTCTAAAGGATGGAGTCAGCTCGAGGGGAAAACAAACCAGAGCTCCAAAATTCCATGTGCTGATGCCCAGATCTCTCTTCCCCAAATGGGACATGGCACCAGTGTCCCTCCCAGGCCATGTGGGGAGGGTTGTGTGAAAAGCAGTGTCTTTATACACGCTGAGCCTTCCATCCCCTTGTCATGGGGATTTTCCCCCTCTCCCCAGACCTATGGAGTCCGTGCCACCAGCCAGCAGTGCAGTGAGGCTGGAGACATCTGTGCCATCTGCCAGGCGGAGTTCAGGGAGCCTTTGATCCTCATGTGCCAGGTAAGACCCCAAATGTCCCACTGTCAGGTTCCCCCCCTGGCATTCCTTTGGTGACTTGTGCACCTTCAGCCTTGGGGACTTCTGGCATCTTTGGCTGGGCCTTGATCCAGGTCCTGGGGGATGTTTATTGCCCTGCTCTGGAAACCCTGAGCCACTCCTTGGGGGCTGACCTTGGCTTTTGGGGTGGGAATAGCCTTGCAGGGCAGGGACTGGCAGTGCAGAGCAGATGTGGGGGCTGGAATGCTGCAGCATCTTGCAAACAATGGCCCAGGTGAATCAGGAGCAAGAGGGGCACAGAGCCAGCCTGGGCCTGGTGGGATCCTGGTGGGGTGTGGGAACACCTGGCCAGGAATAAAGACAGATATATGTGATATATCTGCTGAGCCAAACCAGTCACCACTTCCAGTGACCGGGAATTGCCCCATTTCTCTTTGGGTGAACTGGTAAAACCCCCAGTTTCAGAGTGGCCTGCCCTGAGGAACGCTCCAGTCCTGGGCTGGGCTGGGAGAAACCCTTGGACACACCACTGGATCAGGTACCAGAGGAGCTGAAGGCCTCGGGGCAAGGCTAGAGATGCTTTCCCGAGATTTTCTTTTCAGTTCCCCGTAGCTCAAGTCAAGATTTGTCTGTTGGGGTTGGAATTCTGCATCCTGGAGGTTCTCTGGCATGGGGGTGTGAGCAGGAAAACTCCAGGCAGAGGGGATGGAGGGGATGGGATACAAACTGTCTTGTGGTGTCAAAACAAAGCTCAGGAGCCAGTGTTTGGAGAGCTTTAACATTCCCATTTGACAACAGAGTCATCCCATTAAAGCAAGTAGGTCTGCCCTGCATTGCTGTGAGCATCTGTGCAGATGTTCCTGAGCTTCATGTCCCTTTGTCTCTGCTTGTCAGAGCTGAGGTTCTGAGGGGTGACATCTCTGCTGACTCCACATGTGTTGAGAAGATCTCAGCTTCTCACAGCCCTTCATACTCCCTCCGTGCCCTGTTCCTGCCCTTCCAGTCTGGGACTGGATGGATGTGCTGGAGGGACACCTCTCCTGAGCCCAGTGTGTGCCCAGCTCAGGCTGGAGGGGGAATCCAGGGAGGGGGCAGTGCAGAAATGAGGAGGAGATAAGGGGTGAAACCTGACATTTATGGAAAAGGGGCAACGGGATGATGGGAGCAGAACAAAGCAAAGAGCAGGGGGAAGAAAAGGGGGTAAAGACTTAAATTACTCAGGGAACTGAGGATGGAAACATGGTAGAGAAAAGCCCCTGAGCTCCTCTGTTAGCCCAGATGTCACAGGCCTTTTTCATGTTCCCTGCCAGTGCCCCGTTCAGGAACAGAGCAGTAAATCATGAGCTCAGTCCCACTGCCTCGCTGTTAATGCCGGGTTTATTTGCCATGTCATGTGAGTGTCAGCTGCACTGGATCCCTCCCTGCTGCCTGGTGGTGACGCTGCCCTTTGTGCCCGCAGCACGTGTTCTGTGAGGAGTGTCTGTGCCTGTGGTTCGACAGGGAGAGGACGTGTCCCCTGTGCCGCTCTGTCACCGTGGAGACCCTGCACTGCTGGAAGGATGGCACCACCTCCGCTCACTTCCAGGTGTACTGACACCAGCACAGCTTCCCGGGGGGGTGAGGCAAACCTGCCTGGGGGGTTGGTGTCAGTCTCTCTCCCAGCCCTGTTCCTCCAGGAGCCAAGAGAGCGATTGTTACTGCCCAGGACATTTATCCTCAAAGGAAGGGAGGTGTGGTTTGTGTGGTGGCTGAGGTCACAGCCTCAGAGTGTTCTTGAGCTGCTCACATGGTTAGAAACTGCCTGGGATGGTTCTTGTTTTCCTTTTTATGGACAAACTCTACGTGGACTGTGAATTTCAGGTGTAGGACCAGGCTGCTGGAACCAAGCTGTCCCTGGCTCGGGCCTCTGCTGAGGTATCTCACACTGGATGGCCCAGATTCCCTGAATCCATCACTTTTTAGGATTACACAGTAGCTGTTACAGTGCCTCTGAGAGCTCTTCCCAAACTGCTTCAGAGCCTCGTGTCCAAAGTTTATTTGGGGCTGGAGAAATGTCCTTTCCCTGCAGTCATTCCACAAATGGCACGTCCCAATGAAGTCACAGGGAACTTGGGAGGCACCAAGGAAGACAAGATGGAAATGACACTCCTCCCTTTCCTTGGGAATGCTTTTCTTCTTTTAATTTGCATGAGGAGACTTTCTGATTTCCCAGTATAAGAGGAGGCAGGGGGGGTTAAGGTCACAGAGTCACAGGAGTTTGTGTCGCCTTTGTCTGGGTGAAAAGTCCAGCCCCAAAGCAAGAGCATCCCACAGCCTGTGGTGTCTCTGCCCCTCACTGCAGCCACTCCAGGCTTAAACCAGCACCGCTCACACCCAGGACCTGCCTTGGGTTCTACACCAGGGAACACTGGAGCTGTGAGCCTCAGCAGGAGCTCCTGGGGGATTAAACCCTCATTAGGAACTGAGGCATCTCCCTCCATGGCCAAGGGAATGTCCTGGGGTGACAGTCCCCCTTGAGCTCAGGAAATGAGGAATTGGAGCCAACAGGAGCTGAGGGCAACAGGATTCCTTGGAAACAACAGCTGGAATGGTGAGAGGCAGAGCCTGGGCAGGGAAGAGTCCAAGTCTGACTTGAGAGATACAGGGAAGCAGAGGAGGAAAAGCTTTCCCTTCCAAACCCAAGTGATTTGATTCTTGCATGGATCCCGTGGAAGTGGGGAGCTAAGCCAAGGAATCTGGTTGCTCTCTGCAGTGGGAATGGCCCCTTTGGCACAGGGAAGGGAGTCCAAGGCTTCAGTGGCCATAACAACACTGTCCTGTGGGACAGCCTGGCGTGTTCCCTGGGAAAAGGGAAATGAGACATTCTGTGGGCAGGCGGCCTCTGAAAGGCTTCGTGTCAGTTCTCAGTGCAGTGCCAGGGAAACACAGGGTTGCTGTTTCTGCTTTTTCGGACTTTGAAAAACCACTTCTGAGTCTGAATTTTTTACTGAATGTTCCTGGAAAATGTATTTGAAGTGTAGGGAAAGGTCAGAAGGAGCCCAACACTACGGGAAGTATGGGAAGCACTGCTTCAAAAGCAGGTTTTTAGCTGGTGGTAAGGCAGGAAATCCAAGGGAAAGTTTGGGAATATTTTTTGAATTCTTATCTTTTTGGGGCAGGGGAGAACGATTCCATTCTCTCCTGGAACTTGGTACTTGGACCAGCAAACATCCAGGAAAAACTTCAGTTCCAATGACAGCTGATGGGAAACTTGATTTCCATGGGCAAAGAGGGAGGGTTAGGGTAGAAATAAAAAGGGAAGAAATAAAAACCAGAGCCTTTTTTTGCCATTGAACAGTTATTTTTCTTATTTTTTTTTTAATAAAGTCCTTATAAATATGTACAAAGAGTCTCAGCATATGAAATTCCTTTTACAAAAGAGAGAAGCCCCATCCCAGCAGGACCAGGAGCCTCCCTGGGCTCTGCTCTTGCCTTGGTGAGGTGGAAACCTGCACAGTGGCTCTGCTGGAGTTCCATCCAAAGGGATTGTGTGTTCCCCTTAGCAACAGACCTGGGAGACACTGGGAAGTTCCGTGTCCTGGGAAGGTTTTTGGGATGAACTGTGGTGTTCAAATAGACTGGGGGTTCCCAGGAAAATAAACCCCCCTGGGCTGAGGAGCCACCTGTGACCGCTGATGGTGTAACTAATAAAGGGTGTAATTAATAATGGTGTAACTACTGATGGGTGTAACTAATAGCAGCCAGATTCTTTCATTGATGAAGCTCCATTGACATTCTGTAAATATTAAAAACCTTGGGAATTCCAAGCCCTTGGGGATTCCTGCACAGTGAACACTGGAGTTGGATCAGTCACAGCAAAATTCACTCCTGTATTCAAATAAATATTGTCAGGAAAAAAATATTCAAGTGTTTTGTAGTTTCATTTTCTCCTGGAGATGGGAACTGCAGATCTGGGCAAAGGTGGCTTTTGGAGTGTGAGGGGGTCACATTCCAACTGGGACAGGGTTGGAAACCCAGGGCAGGGGCAGCACACGAGGATCCCTCCCCTGCCCTCAGGTGGCAGCTCCCACGTTGTTCATCATTCCCGCAGCTCTTGGATTGGGAATTGCACGGCCAGGGACAAGCTCAGCTCCCTCACAGCACAGAGTGAAGCTGAGATGAAAGCCTGGACTGCAAATCCAATTTGCTGGGAGCAAACTGGCTGTAGGGAGTGTTGTGCAGATGTTGGTCACCTGCTGTGGAGGTTTGGACAAGGCCAAAAACTGTGGGTGCAGGCTTTAATGGGCAGCCACAGGTAGTTTGTTATTTAATGTCAAAACCATTGGGAGGAAAATTAAGTGTTAAGGCAGATGTAGGGCTGAGCCCTCGCCCCTGGCAGGGCAGTTTTCCAGCAGGGAAGTGCCTCATTCCAGGCTGGGTGTGGACACAGACACTGCACCAGTGGCACCAATTCTGTCTGCGGCTTCATCAGCTTCTGGGAGGGGGCTAAAGACCCCTGTAATTTTGGTGTGATACAGAAACCACAGCACAAATGGAATGCAATTGAGTCAAGAAGTGATTCTGATGTGAGGAAATTCCTTCAGCAGCGACTCAGCTGAAGGAGGGTGGTGAGGGGTTTCTCCTCCCTCATCCCCTGCCAGCTCCCTGGTTTGGGGGATTTGCTGAGTGTTTGCATTGGGTGATGTCTCTCCTGGGCACATGACACTGTAGGACAGGAGTTATGCTGAAAATAAATCTAAGCAGAGGGGAGGAAGCTGGAATGAATGTGCTGAGCCCTGGCCTGGGTGTAACCCAGCTGTCTGCATCAGGCTGTGGGGCAGGCTGGGCTGAACTGGGCCAGATTTCAGCAGCAGGAGAGGAGGTGATCACCAGCCCACACCAGGCTGCTTTTTTTCCCTCGGAATACGGAGTTCCAGTTCGTGATGGGAACTGTCTTGGCCGAGATCTGCTTTAAAAATTGATGAAGACTTTCCCCACAGCCATGTGCAGCCCATGATCTCAGCTGAAACCCGAGATGGCTCTTTTCCCCCTCGTTTACAGAGCACTCCCTGCTCTTCCCAGCTGATCAAAACCAAGGGCTGCCGTGAGCAAACAAAAGGGGGAGAGAGGGACTGTGCTGGTTTCCTGCCCACCAGTGGGGTACAGACACTGCCCGGGGTGGCACACGGAGGTGGCAGCACCTGGAATGCACAGGGAGTTCACAGCATGCTTCCCTTCCCAGTACAAACATCAACCAGGGGTACAGCAGATCTTGTAAAAAGGATAAAAACACCCCTTGTCAAAAAAACGGAGGCATTCAACAATAGCAATTACGGCAGAAAATGTAAGGCTTTGACAAATCCGTACCCTCTAGTAAGGAATTCCAGTTCTGTACAGGGAATTCTGGCTATAAAACTCCAAAATTAACCCTCAGCTCATGCTCAACATCCAACTTGGAACTACAGAAGTGAAGCAAATCAGGACTGACGCAGGATTTGGGGTACTGGAGCTGCTCTGGTTTCCCCTTGGGAAGCACCATAGGTTTGGGTGTTCCATGGGAATAAACCCAGGCAGCACCAGTTACAGTGTCTAACTTTGTTGCTGGCTGTTGGAATCCCCGAGGACACCAATCCCCTGGGAGTTCTGAGGTCTGGGAATTTTCCAGACAAGCCTGTGCAGGGAGGGTCAGGAGTGAGGGAGATCAGCCGTCGCTGCACTGAGCTGACCCCTGACTTCAGGGGCTCTCCCAGTGGGGTCAGGATGGCAAGGACAGAACGTCCTCCCCTTTTCCATCACTTCCAGGGGAATTCCCTCTGTGGGAGGAACACTACAGGAGAACCGGGGGCAATGCACAAAGAAAATGCAGATTCCGGGTGGAAAGTTTGTTACATTCAGAGCTGATAAAGGTGAGGAATCTGTGGAGAGCCCTCTGAGGGATGTGTCCCAGCTCCTGGCCAGTCCCAGGATGGGGAAGGAGGAGAGACCTGCAGGTGTGTCCTGCACAGCCACATCCAGCCTCCCCACCGCCGATTCCTGCTCAAATGGGACTTGTGCCACACCACACCCACAATTCCACTCCCTCATCTCAGTGATCTGCAGAAATTCGTGGGTTTAAGACTCTGCCCAGTCCACCACTGGCAGAACTGCTGAAAGCAACTGAGGCTCCTCCTTTTGCCAGAAGAATTTGTTACTTATTTCAGTAGGAGACTGAGCTGGGGAGGAATTCGGGATGCTGAGGATTACTGATCATCAGGCAAAAATGGCAGGAAAACGTTTCCTTGGTCCCTGGGGTGCCGAGACCATCCACACAAACTCCACAGAGCTACACAACCCCTCCTGCCCTGCACAGCACCTGAGGCAGGGCTGCAACAATCTGCCCTCTCAGCACAGCCCTTTGCTGCTGTTTGGGAACAGACTGGGATCAATAACACCCAGGCATGTGTGTGCAGGGGCTCAGACACTGCTGTGAATATTTGATGAAGGGAGAATTCAGCTCTCAGATTGCCTGGAAACATTTCTCCTGCAGCAGTGAAAAGGGCAGGGGCAGCCACTTCCTGGGCTGGAAAAGGGGTAGGAAGTGTTTTTAAAAGACAAGGAGCCAAACTTCCTTTGGAAATCGGGTTCTGACATTCTTTGAAAATGCCCCCCTGCCATGGGAAGGTCAATTTTCTGGTGCAAATGTGTGAAGCTTGGAAAAATGTTACTGAAAAACTGTGCACAGACATTCCTGGAAGTAGGATCTGGAAGGTGCCCAAAATCTGCCCCTTAGTTTTGGCTGCAAGGAAAAAACCACTCAGTACAAGACTGAAAAAAAGCCCTTTGACGTCTAAGGCCAAGTTCTGCTGTTATCCCCTGCTCTGCTGGCTGGAGTTCTCCTCCCTGGGTCACAGGATTTGGGGCTGCTTAAATCACCATCCAGGAGAATTCCCAGCCCTGGAGCTGCAGGAATTGCCGCTCCAGCAGCCTGGGATGTGCAGACTGCAGTGGAAAGAGCTGCTGTGTCCTTTCCACCTCAGTGACTGCTGCTCCCCAAGCTCCAAACCATCAAAAGAACTGCTCCCAAACCCCAAAGTTTTATAAAGCTCTGCGGTAGATTATTTGTTCTAAGTTTCTGCAGAGATTGGAAGAAAGAAAAAAAAAATAGCACCTTCTCCACAAGTCTTAACTTTTTTGCTATCTGGTGTATAAATATTAATAACCAAAATAGATCTTTCCTTGTCCCGCGTTTCAGAACATCCTCTTGGGAAAACTGTAGCACCACACAGAGGCAAGTTTAGCCCCGGACAAATATGAAATGTAGCACCAGAGAAACGAAAGTCACAGGAAAAGCTGCTCTCCCCTGGTGCCAGAGCATCACTATATACACACACAAACCGCTGTCCCGGCGCTCCGCACCCGCTCCCCCACCGCGAGATCCCGCGGCAAGCTCGGAATTCTAGGGGTTATCAACTCTTTCCGTCCTGCTGCCGTGAGCAGGGGGCGGTGCGGGAATGGGGGGTGTTCCCGTGGCTGCTCACACCACCGGCATCTACAGGGAATGTCGCTTACGTTCTCACGAGGCATGCACGACTCTGCTTACAGGAGGGTTTACATTCTTCTATATATAAGCGTTTTTGTGTCTCTGGTTTGCTGCTGGGCCCTTGAACAGCTCCTTCCGTGCAAATCCTTCTTCACGTCGCCCAAAGCACTTCCAGCATCTCCCACGTCTTTCTTTATCTCCACCCTTCACAGCTGCTGCTCGGGCTCTGGATTCCCTGGAGGAAAAGGGGAAACAATTTTCTCCAAGGGCACAGGGTTTGCTCCAGCCTGAGAAAGCAAAAGAATTGGGTTGGGCGTTAATTATGTTGATGTATTGGGAACAATAAAAAGCTTCTTTTAAATTGATGCCTGGCCCCTCCTCTGCATTTACAGACAAGAGAATTTATGGGGAGGATGGTTTGGGGTTCAGCACAAGAGATGATGCCTTTAGCCCTGGGCAGGATTTCTGGTGAGCTCCCCCTTTGCAAGGCTCCTTCTTTTGGGTGCTCCATCCTCATTTACGTTGCTTTGACACAAATGTTCACTTTTAGGGCAGCCAGTCATTGTGTGACAGGGACCCAACGGGGTGCAAGGAGCATCACCAGAGACTGGAAGAACTCACTCATTCCTGCATCTGCCACTGATTAGATTTGTGGCCTTGGGCAAACCACTGCTTCGGTTCTGCTGGAAAATGAGGGCAGTAATAACTTACTTGCCTCATAGGTGGGCTGCAAGCCTTAATTAATAAAGTGCTCAGAGAAGGGCACCCATCTAAGTGCAAATTAGCAGGAGAGGTGCCCAAGGGGCATCTGCTGTGAAATTCCCATTTCCCAGCATTTATCCCCGGCGTTGTTGACACCAGCCCTGGCTGGGGCAGGTCCCATCGTGGTCTCCTTCTCAGACTGTGACAGTGAGTGATCCCAGAGAAACCTCGGCCGGGATGAGGTGATTCCACCCGGGTGAGGGAGGGGCAGTCGCTGTGTGTGCAGCCACAGCAGCTCTGCGGTCACAGTGTAATTAGGGCTGGCAATCAGCCCTGGGGCAGATCCTGAGTCTGGAATCACTTCCCTCCCAGCTCGAAGGTTGTCACTGGACAGGGACGCTGCCTCCAGGAAAGGAGGCAAATCCTGGCGCTGCCACAGACTCTGAGCAGAGTCACACAACATCCTGAACGGGAAGGGACTCACAAGGATCATCCAATGCACCCCCTGGCCCTGCACAGGACACCCCAACAATCCCACCCCATGCCTGGGAGCTCTGGCAGCCTTGGGGCTGTGACCATTCCCTGGGGAGCCTGTTCTAGGACTCTGGAATGTCCCTGGTTCCACCAGAGAAGATTGAACCTTATCTGCTTTATCCCACTTGCTACCAGCTGTTCCAGCTGCTGCTCACACGATGTGGCAATTCCAACCTCTCCCTCCCTCAGCTTCCAGCCTGGCTTTCCAGTTTCGAGGAATCTGAAGCAACAGGGAGAACAGCTCAAAGGACTAACGCTGTCATGAACCATCCAGACATGGAGCACATCTCACTGTGATGAAGGACACCAGCCAGGCTGGATCTCACAGGATCCCACAGCTCCAGAACTCCTGGGAATGTTTTTGCAGAGCTGCTTGGCTCTTTTGGCAGAAGGCAAATAGGAAAGGTGTTCACTGCACGGGAAAATACAAACCTTGGTAACAGTGAACAAACATGTACAAACATGACAACAAACCCACCCAGCTGGGCACAGAGAGCTGAGAAGGAGCTGTCAGTAAGAGCCCAGAAATGTGTCCCTGCTCAGCCTCCAGGACAGCATTCCCGGGTCACATCCCTGCTCCCGCACGGGCTCCAGAAGTTGGACTCCATGATCCTTGTGGGTCCCTTCCACCTCAGAATATTCTGTGATTCTGTGATCTCCACCTCCAGCAGCACAACCACACCCTCAGGGACAGACACACAGCACCAAAGGTTTCTCCAGACCCGCAAAACATCATGAGGAGGGGATTTGGGCACCTGCATACACGATGCCAACATTCCCAGAGCTCTGTGTGGGGCACACGGAGCAGGAGCCGTGATGTCATTGCACTCCAAGGCGAGATATTTACACTGGAATAAAGAGTTCAGGAGTTGATTAAGGGATTTTCTCCAAAGCAAAGCCATTTAATCCTTATTTATTATTTCTCTTGTAGTAGCACTTCCAATTGCCATCTGTGAACCCTTGTCCTGCTGTGCCATCCACGGCCAGCAACAGATCATCCGTGGTGTCACTATATTTTACAAACTGTCTCTCCGTGTCACTTAACGTACAGGAAATCTATAAAAACCTGTAAAAGTTGATAAATCCTACAACATCTTGAACTGTGAGCGATAAATCTGCCCCCGGGGCAGGCAAAGAGCTCAGCACAATGTTTATGCACCTCACAAGCCTCATTCCAAGCTTAAATGGCTCTTGAGTTTTGCCTCAGCCTCGTGCTGGCCTTTGAGTGAAAGGTGAATTTCATGGAAAGAATAAAAAAGAACCCCAGAATCCTGGCCTTCAGCCCATCCCTCAATAAACCCATTTTGAATATCCCAGGCTGTGTTAAAGCCATTTCTGGGTGCATATTGGCTGCACTGCCAGTATCTGACTCATTAATGGAATATACTTTGAGCCAAATTCTGATCTCATTTACAGCACCGTAAATCCAGGGCAACCCAATTGACTCCAGTGGAGTTACTCCAAATTTCCCACAATAGGCACTCAGCAGACAGAGCAAAATTTGGTACTTTGGGTCTGAAACAGGCTGAGGAAAGCCAAACCAGTACATCCCATTTGTAATACCGGGGTGGATAGTGAGTTTGAAAGGGAGCCAGCACATCCCTTCTGTGGAGCTGCTGAAATATTGATTATTTGATGTGTCATTCTTAAAATGTTGAAACTTTTTGGGGGGGGGGGGGGCAGCTGTCCACAACTACATATCAACACTTTTAATTTCCTTATAAAATAAAAGGAATTATAGCAGAGTTCCTGGATGAAAACTGCAGTGTCTGTCGAAAACATGGATTGAAATTATATGAAAAAAAAAATCACTTCTTTTGGAATTTTTTCCTGGGAACCAACATTCCCTTTGGTGACGTATCCCTCTCTGCCTGGAGATTTAGGGAGACACAGAAACCCCACAGAAAGCTGCTCTCAGCCCTTGCACCACTTAAGCAATAAGGTTGTGAGAGGACAAATCACGTTGGCTGACGGTTGCAAAACCACCTCAGCCAGCCCTGCCACATCCCGTTGTTTAACAGACAATTACTCAATTATACTTGGAATTCTCCAGCCTTAAATCCCACGGTTTTATCCCCTACTCTGCTAAGCTGCTCTTTAAAAAAAAGAAACCCCCAAATTTCGGGGATGGCGAGTGGGATGGGCACGACACGACTCAAGCAGGGGGTCCTGTGTCTCATCTCAGCACTTCTTTAAACTCAGCTTTATTCAGGGACAGGGGGTAAAGCCACTTTTGGGCAGCATCTCCACGAAGCCAAAAAAAAGAAACCCCCAAATCAGGCTGCTCTTCTCGGGGATGGCGAGTGGGATGGGCACGACACGACTCAAGCAGGGGTCCTGTGTCTCAGCACTTCTTTAAACTCAGCTTTATTCAGGGACAGGAGGTAAAGCCACTTTTGGGCAGCATCTCCACGAAGCCAGAGAAGCCTCCGAGCTCCCAGCCCCCGGAAAAAAAGGAGTTGCGCTCCCGGCCACCGTGTCAGCATGGAAGCGCTCGATTTAAATGGATTACACGGGCCACTCGCTTGGCACACGTCCCGCTCCTAATAAACAAAATAACAGTTATTGATACATTTAAAGGGAACACAGATCGGAGGGCTCGCGTTGCCCAGGGCGAGCCGCAGGCAGGGACAAAACGAGACGCACTCGGCTCCTTTCCTCACACAGCAGCAGGTTAATGAGAAAACAAGGGCTGGGCAAGAGCCCTGACAAATTCCCAAGCAGCCTCTATCCGCGAACACTCACACTTCATTAGCATCTCCGCGGGAGACGGAAGGGTAACTTGGAACACCGAAAAACAATTAGGAGTGGGTTCAAGAAGAGTAGAACCGCTAGGGAAGGGCTCCGGGGATCTTTGCTCAGGAAGACCAGGGAACCCAGAGAGAAAATCAAACGCATTGGGGCTCCAAATCTTTCCACAAAGAACGTCCTGCTTGGCCACAGTCCACCTGTGGAATGAGCCTTTTCTGGGCCGCTGTTTGTTTGGGAAGGCTCTGCTGTCGGCTCATCAGGAGTGTTCACGGGGAAGGTTTTCCTTGTGCGATTCCACCGTGGGGCTGGGGAGAGGCTGGTGGGGAGCTCGGGCGGTCCTGAGAAGGATGAGCACACTCCTTCTTCCTCAGTTATCCAGGAGGATAAACACCCGTGTGAGGGATGTTTGTCCTCCTGTACAACTCCACTGCCTCCGTTTGCTCTGCACGGCTCAGTGTGACATCTCCAGAAATCCTACCAACTCGCGTTGAAGACAGATAATGAGCTGCGCTGAGACTTTGGACAGAGCGGCTCTGCATGAACCTCGCAGCAAACAGTGGGGGGAATTCCTGGCAACACAGTGGGCACGGAACCAGGGCTGGTGAAGCTGGCAGGGACAAGCAGGGTTGGATTTGAATACACTGCCACTCCTGAACTAACAGAGCGAAATACAAGTGACACTGCACGCCAAGCTGGCACCTGATAACTGCACTTCTAGCCCTGGTTGGAGAGTTCAAGGTGATGTCAGATTATATATTATAAAACTGCCAGTTTTATAAAACAGCCCCAAATCCCAACTCGGCCCACAGATGCAAGTTGGTCACATGCAGTGGCCCTAATCCTGCTCTCCCTGGCATCACCCGGGGGCTGGGCGAGCAGGAGAGGTTCCCTGGAGCACAGGATTATTCCCTGAGCTGCGCTGTTGTGTAAAACCACACAGACCTGAGGGAACAACCCTCAACCTCGTGCCTCAGAAACAGTGTGTACAAATCTTACTACTGCTTGGAAAAGCAAGAGGGGAACTGGAGTAGTAAACCAAGCTGAAACTGTGACTTCTCTATTCTTTCTGCAACCACCAGATCACGAGATAATTGCTGACTCCACAACACACTCATTAACTGTACAAGCTGCTCTCCTCTTACCAGCCCTTCCAAGAAATCCTAAGATCACAAGTGCTCAGAGCCTGGACTTCCCAGCTTGTTGCAGAACAATGTTATTGTCACTTCAGAGTTCTCTGAGGTGACAGAAAATCCATACTTTGTTCAGAAGTCCTCTGCAGAGCTAATGAAACACTGGTGTCTTACCTCATCCGAGTCTCTCTCCGCACTATCACTCACTGCAGACAGTCGGAAACCTCCACTGGTGGGAGCAAATTACTGTTCAGGATGAACAGATTCTTAACAGCAAAAATAACCCAGAAACCGAGGTGTAGATGATCTAATTAATTCTTCTGAGGTTGCACTGTATTTTCACCTGCTCTTGGTCACTTGTGCCTTAGAAGTGTGACAGGAGACAGGCTGCACACAGGGGCAGCCTGGTAACCCCCACATTCACATCTTCAGCCCTGACACTGCTCCCCATCACACTCCAGGATCTTCTTTCCACTCTTATGTTTGTATTTGTGTCCACAAAGCCCCTGAGCATTTGCTGTGTGTGCAGCAGCCTTTGAAGCTGCGAGGCAGGACCAGGATGTGCTGGATGAGCCTGCCCTGGAGGAACCAGGGGTAATGCTCTGGCTTTTCACAGCGTCTCCATCAAAGCAGTTTGGAAACAACTGGTTATTGGTGGGCCTGAAGTGCAGAAAGGCAAATGGAGGTGAAAGCTGGGGAGACAACAGCCCAAGAGAGTGGGGAAAAGAACTTTATCTGCCCAACAGAGCTATGCAGACCTTCACAAAAACTGAGATTCCAAACAGCTTTGGCCTCGTGGGGCTGCCAGGAAGCCTGGGCTGGGTGTGTGCACGGATCCACAGGGATGTGCTGCCACCTTCTCTACGTGGGATGAAGTCCCAGGCTGGACAGGGAGGAAATTCCCCAGTTTGTTAGAAAGAAAAGGACGCTTGAGACACCAAGTAAGAGAGATCACTGCACTTTCGCCTTGGATTCCAACTTGTTTTTGAGCTCAGAGAGGCCAGTAAACCAGATGGGTGGGTTTGTTTCCAAATACTACAACCAAACTCACCACAAACTGATGGGAAGGGAGAGACGTGTTTGTTCTGCTCCTGACCACAGTCCCCCACCACTGACACCACCTCTGAGGCCCTCGCTGGGCACAGCTCTGCAGGCACCATCCAGAACCTCATTTTAGAGAAACTGAGGTTTTGATTCATCAAAAAAAATTCCCAGTTTTGTTTTGTTTTTGTTTTCAAAGAAAGCTTTCCAAAAGTGACCAGCAGAACCTCCTGACAGACACAGTTGTGGCTCAGATGGATGACAACAATGCCCCCCCCGCCCTTCCCACACCAAAGCATACACAGTGCAAACACAGAAACCTGCTGGAAAACCTTATTTTTAAACTCTCTGACATTCCCCCATTCCCTCCACACTACCCAATCCAAGCTGGTCCATGCTGAGAGTTAGATATGCACTTTAAGTCTTCCCTAGAAACAGACAGACATTGGAGGATGTTTATGATGCAATTTAAAGCACCCAAGAGAAAAAAACCTGCTCCTCAGGACTATGGGGACAGATCCACGGCCCAAAGAGCATTTCAGAGCACCCCAAGTCCTTGAGGGGACCCCAGGTATGCTCAGTATCCCCACATGTTTCCGGGGCCGAGGATGCTGTCCTCACCAGTTCCAGAGGTGTCACCAGGACAAAAATTAGGGTTACAGGACCAGGAATGTCCTGTTCCCCTGCTGCTGGTTTGCTCAGTGGCTCTGGAGCACAGGACCAGTGGTAACTGGCCTCGGGTGCTCTCCACTGGGCTTAAGACCCTCCCTGGGGGGTGCTCTGGCACTGAGCAAGGCATTATCCAAAACACAGAGCCACGCACGGCCAGTCAAAGTCCTGAGCTGCCCCGCTGGATGGTCCTGTGCAGACATCCCAGCACCCGCCGGTCCAGAGCCCACCAGGGAATGAATGGCAGCACACAGGGAAGGTTCCTCCACAGCCAGGAGAGGGCTGGAGGCTCGGCAGGCACGGGTGTGCAGGGCACCCTCCGGCTCCCGGGCCGGCAGTCGGGCTGGCACAGGACCTGCTCCGGTCCCCCTGAGCTGACACTGCTGCACGAGGGAATGGATGGCCCGGGCGGAGGGGAGGCAGGCACAGGCGTGGGAGCCGTCAAAGTTTGGGGAAGGGGAAAGGGGGAGTTTGGGGAGTCCTGGGAAAGGGGGAGAGGGGAAGAGAGAGGGAAAGGGAGAGGGAAGTGGAGGGGAGAGGAGTCGGTGCTACCGGGCAGCGCCGGTACCTGCAACCCAGGCAGAGGGAGGGAGAGGGGTCCGTGTGACCTGGCACCGCCGGTACCGGCAGGCCACGGAGAAGGAGGGAGAAGGCAA
>WEKX01008653.1:14765-44546 GCA_013390025.1 Pitta sordida | reverse complement strand
GGGGGGGGGGGGGGGGGGGCAGCTCTGCGTCAGCAGTGGCACAGCTACCACTAGAAAACTCTGCCTTTACCTCAAATATTTTTCTTCTGCTTTGTCAATATGAAGAGAGGGCAATTTTGGGTTTTCTTCTGGATTTCAGGCATAAGTCAAAATGTAGCTTATGCCTGCCCCATTGAGTTCCAGCACTGAGTCCCTATTCAGCTGCAAAGTTGGATTGTATCAGCTCTGAGAAGTCTCCTGAGGAGACAAAAGCGCCCATAAGCGCCCGTAAGTAAGCTTGTCCAAGTGATGTTGATTGTCCGACTTGATCTTCCTAAGTCTTTCACTTTGTTACGCTGCTGAGCCCACTACTACGCACTTCCGGAGGAGCATCCTGCAGTGAAGCTGCCGCTACCCTCACAGGGAAGAGCTGTTTTGGTTTTTAAGGAATGTGTTCAATCCCTGAGAGACAGACATGACCAGCATCCTTCCCTTCTACCAAAGAGGGCAAGGAGGGAAATTGAAAACCATATGGAAAGTACTCATCTTTTCCTGGCTTTTGAAGATGATAATTGAAGGACTTGCAGTGCTAGAAACTTTTTCAGTCACCTCCAGTGTGGACAGTGGCTATACATGGTGCCTTGTGGTTCTCAGGTATGATTTTAAGGTGTTACGCCTTGAGTATTTGGTTTTCAGAACCAGATGAATCTTGCCTCCCTTATAAATATTTGTGCTATAAGTTGCCCTATGTTATGAAAGATCAAGAAAAGGAGCTAAAGACCTCCTGTCATTCTTCCATTCCTTCTTAGCTACTGAAATACTAGCAAGGCATTAGGAGCAGTTTAGGACTTCTGACTTTGCTGGAAATGGAAATTTTCCCAATCTGTTTTGCATAGAGGACTGAGGACAAGTGCTTTGTCTCAGCTTTATAATATCCAAGCTCAAGTGAAATTGTCATAACCATCAGAGGAAACAATCTTTGAGACAACTCATGGCTGAGTCACTAATGCCTTGGAAGACCAGGTCTGTCTTGCTTTCACAGAATCACAGAATCAGTAAGGTTGGAAAAGACCATAGAGATCACCAAGTCCGACCTATCACCTATTACCTAACCTAGCCAAACTTGTTACCTAATCTGTTGCCATAAAAAAAAAAAATCCCAGGTGATATGTTTGAGTTGCCTTGGTGGTGTATTCACGCAGCTTCTTATCAGTTTACCTGCCACAAGTTAAACCTACTTACAAGTCCTCAGAGAACCAGAAGGGGCTGAAAAATCCCAAATCTTTCTGTTCTTTTATGAGCTGTCAGAGTGCCCATTCTATTGTGTAGTTTTATGGGGGATTTTTAATCACATTTCCCCAAAGACAGAATTCCAGTCATGAAAACAAAAACTTGTCTGAACCCAGAACCCCAAAGTGGTTTGTCCAGGTTTACACACACACTTTCATACAAGTGGAAACCAGAAGAAATTCAATTCAAGTTGCTGGGTTTGATTCCCCAAGACTTGCACAGGGAAAATTCGATTGCATGTCTTCAATAATTATCCAGACCAGAGGGGTTAGCACACTGCTGATTTAGGCCACCTTACTATCTACAAAGACAGAAGGTACAGCCAGAGTAGAGTAATGTTCGTTAGAAATGAAAGACAGGTCATTTCCCGCCTTTCAGGGCAGGGTGGGAGTAGCGGGCAGAACCTTAACTGTTGCAACTAGAAGCTAAAGGATTCCCAGCCGTTTCTTCCAGCTTCACGTACTTCTGGGATGTCATGACAATTTCTGTCTGAAAGTTTATCCTTATGAAATACTTTATGCAATATGATTACAGTTATGTTTTATCATTTCCAATTAAGTAGATATGCCATCAGCTAGCCCTCCGTGTGGTTGCTGCACTTGCTCTGAAATGTTGTGATCTCTACGAGTACAGTGAAAAAGTAGGTGGAATCTGAAATGCCCTTATTTTTACTAGAATTTTAACTAAGCTTTCAAAGCAAAAGAGGTGAAACCAGGAGCAGATGATGTGGACTCGCACATCACTTGTGCAAATATCTAAGCTTTGGCCAAAGGAATAACAGTGACGCCAATATGGTTCATTTGAGCAAACACACAGAAATACTTGTCTTGGACAAATGCATAGCAGATGATTTTAGCTTTTTTCGAATGAAGTTTATCAGATTTGGTAATCAATCATCTAAACTGACCAAAGTTACAGTGTCTTTGCAATAAGTGTCCATGCTTGTCTTCATTAACATCATTTAGATTTTAGACTTATACTAATTAAGAAAGGTTCCCACCAGCAACAGCAAAAATCCCTACCACCTCTTTCATTATCTCAGCTTTTCTTCCCTTTAATTACTATTGAGCTTCTGGCTGATTAAATTAGGGTTTTTAGGTCTTTTCTGAAATCTTTGGGAAATTATCTAAAAATCATGAAATCAATTCCCTTACGCTGTTTTAATCTTTTATGTTTTGGGCTCCAAGAGGGACGGGCGGACAAGTGCAGCCCTTCGGAAAAGTGTGCAGCACTAGACTGCTTGCCAGCCTTCTATTGCCTTTGTGGACCATCTGGGTCAATTTCCTTCCAACTAAATGAAATGCAAATAAAAATTCCAGCAGTTTTTCAGCTGCAGGCTGCCCAGCTGATTAGCATGACAGAGGCTGGGAGATGAGGCCTGACCCTGTGCACTTCCCCTCATCTCATTAAGTTGTAACTCTACCGTGGCTGCATTCATGGTGTTTATTGACGCTGAAAGGCGTCTTTATCCAAAACTAGCTAAATTCACATTCAGAGTTTTTCCATGAACGATAGCCTGCTAGAGCATCCACATGAAAGTGAACCTATTGTAGCTTGGTGATGTGTCCTGCTGATTCCTTAACAATCTGAGCTTTCTCCAAAAATGTTAAATTCACAAGTTTAAGTTCCATGGAAAAAAAAAACCAAACCCAAAACCTAAGCCCCAAACATTTTCAAAACCTTGAAGTTTAAAATATAGATGGTAAAACAAGTCTCATTCTGGTAATGACAGCGTTTATATTGAACTGTACATGTAAGGAGATGATCCAGCCAAAGTACAGTAGCGAGCAAGTGCCTGTATCATGTAGTAGTATTATATTCTCACATTTATCAGCCAAGACAAGGATGTAAGATTCAAGAAAGCAGCATCTTCAGCAATTTATAGTGCTCTGAGATTCACAGCTGGACAACAGAGAGAAATACACCTTCCAGCTGCCCAGCATTTCTTGTCTTATCACAACTCTACGTTAAAGAAAGAAAAATACTGTGGAACCAAAGTCTGGTGGAAATGAGCATAATAATGATTACAATCCTTTGACCTTTCTCTTTCAGCACTCTGGAGTGCTGTAACTGGCATCCTAGCTGGATGATAGCAGTCACAGAGCTAAGACACTTCTGCTTAAGTTCTAGAGTGGACAGGTCTGGTGGGAAGTGACCTTTTCACTCTCTTTTCACTCTCATGACCAGTGACAGGACTCAAGGAAATGGCATGAAGCTGAGTCAGGGAAGGTTTAGGTTGGCTATCAGGAAGAAGTTTTTCACACAGAGGGTGGTTGAGCACTGGAACCAGGCTCCCCAGGGAAGTGGTCACAGCACCAAGCTTGACAGAGTTCAAGAATCATTTGGACAAATGCTCTCAGACACACGGTGTGACTCTTGAGATGTTCTCTGCAGGGCCAGGAGTTGCACTTCATGATCCTGATGGGTCTCGTCCAACTCAGCAGATTCTATGCTTCTCTATTCATAGAGAATTCTATGATTCTCTGCTGTCATGTTTGAGGGCCAAGTGGTAACTAAGGTGAAAGGAACAGAATCTACTACAGCTATAGGAAAAGAATAGCCAAGTGTTCATGCTTTCCCTATTATTTATGTCTACAATGGATGCACAGTAAAGATTAACACTCTCTTACAAGGCTCTCAGCCTACGAACAGGAATTAGAGAGTGTCCAGCCCTGACACCAATGCATGTCTAGAGTCAAAGCTCAGTTTTAATTTCCATTGTTTCTACTTGTGGTAGTTGAACTGGAACAAGAGGACAGGACAATCTTCACTGGACTACTGCCAATTCTCTCAGAAGATATTTTGTGATTTCTGTGAGAAGAGAGAGTGTGCATGCTTTTTAGCTACGAAAAACAACTTTTTTTCTACCACTGTGCCAATGCATATAAAGGTAGCTGTAGTGGTTTGACCCTGACCCTGACTGGATGCCAGAGACTTGCTAACAGTTGCTCCCTAATGTCCCCGCATTAAAATGGGGGAGAGAGAAAAAAAACTGAAGGGTTTTGCTACAAAACAGATGAAAGACTATTAGAAATCTCTTACCGTCACAGGCAAAAACAAACTATAAGGTGGGGATATAAAGAGTTTATTTCTAACAAGATCAGAGCTTAAAGTGAGAAATATCATCTTTAAGTTAACCTTCTCTCCTACTCCTCTGTCTCTTACAACAGATACCACATTCACCCTTTCGTCCAGGAGACAAGAGGGGACAGGAGTAGGGAAAAACCAAGCAGTTGGCGTTTCTCTGCCGCTGCTCAGGGGAGGAGGCCATTCCCCTGCATTCCATGGGGTCCCTCCCACAGGAGAAAATCTTTCATGACCCTCCCCAGCGTGAGTTCAATCCAAGGGGCATCAGCTCTTCCAAAGACTGCTGTCTGTGGGTCACTCCACAGGGTGCAGTCCTTCAGCACTGGCTGCTCCAGTGTGGGTCCCATCCCAAAGCACACAGATCCTACCAGGTAGAGTTCTGCTTCAGCGTGGACCCTCCTCTCCACAGACCACACATCTCTCCTGGGACTCTGCTCCAATGTGGGCTCCAACGGGCTGCAGCCTCCCTCCAGCATCCACCTGCTCCAGCATGGGCTCCCTCTCCATGGGCTACAGGTGGATTTTCTGCATCTCTGCATTGTCTCCATTTCATGGGCTGCAGGGGGACAGTCTTCTTCACCATGGTCATCACCACGGGCTGCAGGGAGACGCCTGGAACACCTCCTCCCCCTCCTTCAGCCCTGCCCTTGGTGCCTGCATTTGCTGTTACATCTTCTCACTGGTCTTCTTTGGCAGCCATGATAGTCTTCTTCTCCCTCACTTTTTTTTTCCCCTTCTTAAATAGAGATAGATAGATAGAGGTGTCTCTGTCTCTCCTGATCGGCCTGGCTGGAGCTGGCTGGCTTTAACTCTTTCAGCTATGAGGGAGGCTTCCAGCAACTCCTTGAAGAAAAGCCTCCACCATAGCCCCCCCCTACCAAAAATCCAGCCACAGAAAAACCCAATACAGTATCAAATGTAGGAAAGTCAGTTAGAGATCAACTCTTTGGATGAGGTTGGAAGAAGAGGTCATGGGTCTGTAAGCATCTCATGAAAGTGTTTTATACCTGCGCAGGGCTGAAAGGTGAAGTCACTTCATAACATAGACTGACATCACAGCTATTAGGAACGAAAAAAGAGAAATTTTACATCATCTCTACTCCATTCAAAAGTCACATGGAACAAAGAATATTGAAAATAATCTCTGATTTCATATCCCTTGAAGAAAAAATTCAATAATAATTTGCCCATGGCTCCTCCCTAGACTTTCCATCTCATCAGCAAAATTCACTTCACTTCATAAAGACAGACTTGTACAAATGTTACCTTGATCTGAGAAGCACTGCACAGTGCTTGGGCAGGATTAATTTTTTTAAGTCCATGGTGCATTAATGTCTTCCCACTGAGCCACAAACTATTATGAACATCAAAACAACATTTTGGATCTTTTCTCACAATCCTAATAAAGTCAGAGATATTTTGTTATTTTCCACAGGGTTTTTATTCTATTCTTTGATAGTTTGGCTTAGTTTATTGTTGCCGGCACTCCAGATGAGGTGGCAGACATCAACTGAAACAAACATTTCAACATTTGTCTTTCCTGTTGGTCCAGGTAAGCGTTTGCAATGTGGATGAAAAACACTCAAACATATTCTCACTCCCAGATATTTTGTACAAGCAAGTTCTTTGTTTAGGGACATGTAAACAACAGTTTGTCAGGCTGCTACTTGAAAGCCAACAGGGTGAATATGTGGCAGGGCAGTGGGAGAATGATATATGCATTTCAATCACCCCTGTTTCAGCTTTGCCGGAGACAACTTCCTTCTACACACCAGTTCAGCTTCATTAGTGACAGAACACGGTCAAGGCTGAACAGGTTTAGTCAATTCAGAGGAAAGGCCTTGTGAACATCCTTATCGCTTTAAATGCACATCTCATTTTAACTAAATTTAATGAGGCATTAATATTGTTAAGTCAAAACCAAAAAGCTTAAGCTGCAGTGAGTGTGTTGTCAGTGCACCCTGCATTGGTGCAAGGAGATGAATTGAAACATTTTGCAGATTTATTATAGAAGTTTCATTAAATTCCACTTTTCAGAAGTAAAAATAATTGGAAATTATGCAGATAATTAACTTTTTATCTACTCTGCACTGATGTGAAATTTATTTTCTTCTGCATTTTCATTTGTACTTACATTTTTTTCTTATAGTCATATTTCCTGAGCACAAATAGGTGACTTTCCCATCAGTAGCTATGACATAGTTTGTGCTTGATACATTTTGTTATCAGCTACATCAACTTTAAAGCCAACCTGTGGTCTTATTTGCAGCTCATGAAGTGTGTTTTTAAATCATAACTAGTTTTGATAACTGCAACCTCTACTCCATGACATATGGAGTGTGCTTAACACAGCAAGAAGCCAATTGTGACATTCCAAGGAGGCTGGAGGAAGGGAGAGGGTTGCTGTGTATGTACCTTGGAATTTCATATTGAACTATATCCAAATGCAAAGCCAGCACTTTAAAATTCCTGCTGAATTCACATTTGAATTTTTACAAAAGTATGACCTAGGATCCTTGAAAGATTTTGCTTTGGTAATACAGTACATTTTCATTTTACAATTCATTTACCCTTGATAAATAGAAAGCATTATAATAAAATGGTAATTGATTATAAATACATTTGCTACGATAGCATAAGAACTGGAATAAAATCATCAAGCCATTGTCTTTTGACTTAATCAAAATGGAGTATTTTACAATATCCATTAGTCTGGAATAACAAAGACAGGATCAACCACTGCAAGTCCTTCTAACTGAATTTTTTTCATAATTGGTATCTTCCTTGGACATGTTTTGATTGTGACAAAGATGTCTATATGATAGAAAATTGTCTTTGGGAGGTTTCATCCAGGTTATGTTACCACTGTTATCTCTTCAATGGAACATGGGAGTTTTCAGGTTGTTTCCCTTGAGAAGGTGAAAGCATTGATAGTTATACGTTTTCTTTTATGTGTCAGTTTATTTGCTCATGAAACAAGGGCCAAATATAATTTTTTTTAGAGCCCAGCAGGAAAGCCAAAGTAAAGAGAAAGAAAAGTGGAGAAAAAAATTTTGAATTATGATAGAAGATGGGTTTGTTCTGTAGATGAAAGGCAGAGTAGCTACAAGCACACAACTTGCATCCAAGGTAACAGAAAGGAGGGACAACATGAGAAAGAGCAGAGGAAAGAGTCTTGGGAACATAGGGTCAGAGGAAGAGTCCTGTGTGGGGAGTCTGCAGTGGGACACAAAGTCCTCATCTGGGACTTGCCAGAACAGCACAGAAAATGGGATAGGCTGATCTGACAGCAGTAGGGAAAAAAAACCACCCGTGAGCTTTATCATTTACCAGGTTTGGCAGATTCAATGAATGCCTCTTGATTTCTAATCTTTCTCAGTCCCAGTTGTACTGTTCTGAGTTATATGATATCCTCAGCTTGGGGTAAGAAACAGCCGTAACATGTCATGTGGTGTCCAAATTGCAGATTAGAATTTGAAAAAGTGGCTGTTACTGGTTAGAAAACACCAGAAACAAAGAAGACAAGTTCAAATTTATTATTAAAAATACTATGTCTGGGAGCCGGACTGATTATTCAGTGAGATCTGGAGCTCTCTATATTGTTTATCATTGAGATGAGATGTAATGTCTAGCTTCATTCTGAACCTGAAGAGGATCCTGAACCAGCAAAGACACTGTATTTTTAGGAAAAACTGAACTAATTCCTCAGAAAGCAAAAAAGGGATTTTACATGTATATACACTGCAGTGCACCAATCAAAGGGAATCACAACAGAAGACCTTAATGCCTCTCCAAATACAAGTTAAAAAGAAAGAAAAACTGCAAATCCAATCTTTGAGGATTCTGGGTAAAAATGTCCAGCTTGATCAGTTACACAGAGGAGCAGGTCAAGAAGCCTGCAGCAGGATGGGTGAAGAACACAGTGCCGGCATTGGCCAACAGCTGTAGTTTCAAGGTCCCACTGCCTTGCAAAGCTGCCACTATTAATGCCCCATTGATGTCTCTTACATCTTGATCTTGAATCATGAGGGCTAATGTCCTCATGCTTGTGGACTCTTTTTGTTTCCTGCTGTGTTTTGAGGTCCAGATCAATGCAAACGTGTTTGTTTGCATCAGACCAAACATACCCTGCCTGGGACTGGATCCAGGTTTCTTATTCCTCTGCATTCGAGTTTGGCAGACGTAGGGCAACATTCACTCTGAATTGCAATTTAGCAATTCATGGGTCTGAAGTGTGCTTCTTTCTCCCTTGCTTTGCACAGAGAGTGCTCTGCAGTACGTGCATGAGAGCCCAGGGTATCAAGCCAAGCTCAGAGTTCCTGACGTATTTGCCTATCTGTGTGTGCCTTAGACACAATGAAAGAGCAGATATTCCCTTTTAGGGAAGATCTAGTCCTTTCACCACTCCATTATGAGTAAAAATTTTGTGTCATGCATAGGTAGAAATGCGTATTTTTCTCAGAAATGTCCAACTTGCTATTATTGGACATCCATAGTCCCCATGTCACACAACTTTGGGTAGTCTAAACTTCAGGATTAAGAGTTGGACTCGATGATCCTTATGGGTCCCTTGCAACTCAGACTATTCTGCAATATTCTGTGTGATTACAGGCCAGTAGGTTGATAAGAGGTGGGACCAACGTTTTTTCAAAGGATAGGTGCCAAGCAATCTGTGATACGGATGTGTCTACCAGTGAACTTTCCTGATAGCAGACACAGCAGACTGTGAACAGGACAACATACATGTTTTCATTTGTTTGGTTTCTGATACTTTCTGCCACTGTGTTTTTTCCTCTTTCATATCTGACTTTTGAATCTTTGCCTACATTTCATAGATCCACAGTGCTATTGCTGGTGGGGAAAGATTGGGCAGGAGGGTCAAACACTTCTGTGTAGGGTTCTCACTCTGACCCTAGTGTGAGGAGAGATGTACTCAGTATGCTGGAGGACAGTCCTCTCTCTTGCCTAAGATAATACTTTCATTTATTTCTCTTGGACCACTGTTCATTGTTACCATGCTGCTCATCTTCTTTTTTTTTTTCAAGTAAAGATTTCTTTCTTTCATTTTTTTCAGGCTGGACCTAGACCCCAATGACATATACATTTACAGAAACAAGAAAGTTAGAGATTTAAAAAAAAGACCAGTATTTTAGGGGTACATGAAGTAATTTCTCCAGTCCACTGCACAAGATCATTTACTCAAATAAGATACATCAAATCATTCAATTGAGTAAAGGATGAGCCCTTTTTTAAGGCACTGGTTTCATGGAGGGCAAAAGGACCTGAAAGTTGTCTTAAAGGCTCTCTTTCTTCAGTATTGCCCCTGAGAACTGCTTCATGCTCTTATTTTCCTAATACCATGTGATCACATGTGGAAGCTCAGACATGTGCAGGAGAGGTTTCAGTCTTGGATAATGTGACTGCAGTGTGGTTGTAGGCATTGCTCAGGGGTAGAGTGTGACTCTGATAGGTGATATATGTGGCTGAGTTTTGGGATGGGGACCTAGGGAAATAAGGTTGCCCTGCCTAGTCAACGGCTGGTGATGCCTCTCTCCCTCAATGAGCTACAGCAGAGCCCAGCTGACTTGCTGCCTCTTGACTCCAGCATCAGGGCAGCCAAGGCTCTATGTGATGACTCCCATCCTTATGTAGTCAATGACTGTGCCAGGTATTTCTGGAGGTCTGTGAATGAGATTTAATACCTGTTGTGTTTTGATAACTGGAGGGCAGAGAAGAACACTCCAGTGCTTCCAGGGAAAGTACCCTGGCCCCTCTGGGTCCACCTTCAGAGGGCATTTGCTGCTAGTTCCCACTTAGCAATGAAGGTCAGCTAGCCTTCTTCTTGCTCCTTCTTCCTCTCCCTCTGTGTGTCAGAGACTGTGTTTAGCTTTATATTCTACCACAAATCTGGTCAGTGTTTGTTCTGCTATGGCCATGGTATCCTGAACTCCCACTCGCCATGATTTCTTACCATGTCACTCTGTGCCATCCAGGGCCAACAGCTAATACAATTAAATGTGCTTTAACAAGGTGCTGTTGCTTTGATTTCACTTTAATCCTCTTGAACACCTCTTTCCCTCCTGTCCCCTGCGAATCACAACAGCTGTCTGTATCAGCCAGACCCGGAGCTGACCCTCGCTATTCTTGCAGAGTGGCAGGTCACAGAGATGGGTGCCTAGTGACTGGGCATGTATGACCTGGCCACTCTCCTTTCAGCGTGCTTGAGGGCATCTATCTTCAACAAGGAAAATCCACTTGAAGGACTGTCAAAACATGAACTTACTCAGTTATCTCTCTCAATTTTGTACCACACAGTTTTGGCACCTGCATCTTCCCAAAGTCCAGGAGCAAGATCCCAGATGTCCTACCATACCTACATGTCTGAGATCAGAGCTCAAAATACCTCAGAGGTTTTGTATCCTGGGTAGCTCAGCATTCTTGTCTCACAGACCCTCAATGGTCATCCACAGAGAAAAAGCACAAGCTGTTGTTACCTACAAAATGTCTGTTCTCGCTCTCCCCACAGAAGGACCAGCAAAGGTGCTCTAGTTTGCATTTGGTTGCCAGCCAGAGCTTCCCAATGGCTTGTCACAGACAGCTGATATTTCCAGGCTCCACGAGTTTTGTCCATCAAAGCAGCAGCCAGTGTTGTTTTATGGTGTGTTGTAAAACTACCATGCTACCCAGAGTGTGCTCGGCATGGCTGCCTCATTTATCACTGCTCAGCCTTCACACTGGGACATCATCCATCACTGCCTCCTTAGAGCTAAGAGTCAGAACCTGGCCCATAGTGCTGCTATAGCCCAGAGTCGTGTGAACAGTCATGAGCAGGTCCCTTTGTCCTCAGGCCTTTTTCCATTTTTTCAGGAAATGTGACTTCTTATATTTAGTTCCCAACCAAGACTCCGGAATAGAAAACCTAAATTCAAAATTCAATTGACTGTGCCTAATGGAGGGGATTTTAATCTGTAGCCTTTGACCCTTACTTATTATTGAAGGGAATAAAGACTTTTTTTGTTCTATATTAGAAGTTAATGACAAAAGAAAAATTTGGAGGTTTTAATTTTTTGATTCTCATAGTGACCTTCAAGCCCATTGTGAAACCATGAATAATTACTACTTGAGAAAGGCATTTCTAGGAGCAATCTAGAAAGTGGACAAAGGAACTGTTGAGACATATGATGAAAAAACCTCAAGAATATGTTTGTATCTGGTGTTCATCTTCTGCTATAGAAAGACAAATGTCTTTCTTCTTATTAATTATATTAATTGCATTGAACTTGTATCCTTATCTCTTATGGCACAAATAAAAAAATGCAAAATGTCAACCAATGTAAAACCTGTAAATTCAGAGCCTTCTCCTACTCCTAGTGTCATCAGAGGTTAAAAATACAATTGTTTTCAGCAAGTCTGTATATTATGGTGGATGTATTGTGCTGCACTTAACATGGTGTTGTGGTTTGACCCTGGCTGAATGCCAGAGATTGACCACAACCTCTCCTGGAGGAGAAAAACTGGAAAATAAAACTGGTCACAGGCAAAAAAAGCAAGGCAAACTATAAGTAAAGAATATAAAGATTTATTTACTAACTAACAAGATCAGAACTGCGAAGGAAGCATCATTTAAANCACTACATCTTACTACTGAGGTTTTTTTCTTCTCTCCCAAATATGTTTATTCACAGAGACGTCTCTATCTCTATAACCTTGAATGCCATGGCAGCACTGAGGCCCAGACCAGAGCTGAACTGTTAACCCCCTCACTGCCAAAGCAACAAAAAAACCTAAGCCAGGACACGTGGAAATGGGATTTTTTTTGTTTGTTTCTGGGCTCTAACACCCTTGTTCTTCAGTGCTTTCCTACTTCTGGGATCACAAGTCTCTAATTGATGAGAAGGTGAAACATGACTCAGGCACCTTATTATTTTCTCTTTGTGATTTAGCCTCCTGTGCTGGCAGAAATGTTGCATTGTGCACACCTTGCAGGGCACTTGTCCTCCAGGAGAAGCCAAGCAGTGAGCATGTACTCTGCCTTATACCATTCTTCATAAATAAAGGTGAACCTTCATAAAAGTGACCTTCCAGTAAATAACTCCGACTGTGCAAGTAGATGAGGGTAGGCCATACATGGATTGTGGCTTCCTCTCTTCCAGGACTGATACATGCATTGCGGAAGTCACGCTCATCATTGCCAGTGATGTCCAGCAGAGAAAGCTGAATTTAAAGACCCAGATCCTTGTTATCTCTTCAGTAAATGAATCAAAACATGGATAATTATTAGGAGTAGAATAAGCAGTATTTAGTTTTCAAATTTATTGCTTTGCCATTGTAGCTCGTCTTTCCATCCACTCAATAATTTGGAAACAAAGTCACAGACTCAGCATGCTAAATGTGAATGGCCTGACTGTGGAGAGAATGTGCGTGCCCCGTGGATGGCTGCCTCTTGTCTTCTGGGGCTGCACACACCCCAACAGCAATGCAGCATAGTAGAGACAGGTGTGTAGCCTGAAGACACTGCAACCCCGTTTTCTGTGTTAATTTTTATATGAAGGGACATCTTCAAATCAAGACTTGGACTAAGCATTTCCACTGTGCCTCTGCTTTGCTGCTTCTTGAGGGCCCAGTAACAGGTTCAGATCTTCATGCCCACATTTACAGGTTGTAGCCCACTTCACATGCTTCTTAAGCAGAGCTTCTCATTTTGTTCTTTTCCAGAAGGTACTTGACTTGCATATACTCAGAGCATTCTGTCAAACAAGCCTGAGTATGATATGAGGAGATAGATGGGTGCTTGCTTCAAAATACTGCTATTGGTCCCTACAGAAACTAATATAAACACATCCTAAGCAAGATGTATTGCCCGACATGACCTTCTATCTTGGATTTACACACAGCTCAGCAGCTCCTGCTGTTGCTGTTGGCACTTTCAGGATGTGGGGCAGGTGGCTGGAATGCTCCAGGGACCCCATGATGTCAAAACGGGAAATAGAGCTTCACAAGGGTACATCATGATTAAAAGGAGGATCAGAGACTGCTGAACCTTATTCTTCATGTTGGTGTGAAGAAGAGCACAAAACATATCCATTGAAGGAGAGATAACTATGAACCCCTGGAAAGCATTGGAAAGTGACAGGTGTTCAAAAGCCATTGTAAGTAATGGAATTTCTTCCACTGACTTCAAAGCACATTTGACCAATAACCTGAAGATGTGATAATATTAAAAATTACTAATATTTAAACTAAAGTTTAATTTGAGGCAAGGAATCATAGGCATAACAGTTTTTCTCTTGTAAGGGCCCACAGTCTCTCAGCACTGGTCCTGTTGGGAGGCTGAGAGGTGGACAAATGCCAGGAGCCATCCACTGTGCCCAGTTGCCCAGAGGCTGATGTGAAGCAAAAGGGAGGCACAGTGACAGCAGGTATGGTATGCTGGTCTGAGAGAAAAAAGAAACAAATGGAATATGCATTGTTAACAGCAACATTTTAATGCAAGCATTTTTCCCCCAAAATTTGTCAGGTTTTCTTTAAATGTCAAATGAACGGGTTATTTTTTTGTTTGGTGTCCTTTGACAGTTTTTAATTCTAATGCAATATGTACCTCTCTCTCCTGAGCTGTTCTCTCTCCCCAGCTGTTCTCTGCTGTGGACATTTTTCCATAACTAATGGAGGATTTCTGCTGATTATTACCTCATTTTTACCATAGAATTTTATATAGTAAAGATAATATTTGTCCAAACTGGATGGTAGAGTTCTTCCCTTTGTGCACACTCATATCTTGTCTGCCTTCCCCTACTCGTATGGGAACTGCAGCAGTGGTAACCTCCTCCATTTCTCACTTGCAAGCATAACTAAAGGGGCCACCAAAGGGACATGTGCAAGGCGTGTTGAACTTGAACAGCTTTGCCACATTACCCAAGTTGAACAAGCCCATATAACCAGGAGAAATATGATCCAAATGTAAAAGAAACAGAAAACAATACTGTATTCTTTAAACCCCAAAAAAGCTTTCCAAGCTGTGATAAGAGATGGGGCAAGACCTGGGATGTTTCTCACGTAGAGAGCCCACTCACAGCAGCTTCTGGAGTGATCAGGGGATTGCAGAATGAACTCGTCTGAGAAGTGCATTACAGTATTTTATTATCCCTGACATATATCCCTGACAAATACCATTACATATTTTATTATCCCTGACAAATAACCAAATAACCTTCCATGAAGCCTACAAACATGTAGAATCTATTCAGCTAACAGGAAGCTGAATAGATTCTATGTTTGTAGGCTTCATGGAAGCCACAAAAGAGATTTTCAGACTCCAACTTGCATTTTGTGTGTATGTTTGTGATTTTGTTCCGGTTTGGGTTTTTTTTAATGTTCTACTGGCATCTTTTGTGTTTCTTGGACTTTGTTTTTCAGAGAGTGGGAAACATTTGACATGACTTTGACTCTGTATTAGTAGCCCGCACCAGGGGTTCAATCTACTTCTGGGTAGGTTTTACATGGGATTTGCTGTCATGTCTGAAAAATATTTTATATTTAGATCAAATTTATATTGCAAATATCTGTCTCAAAGTACTAACTCACCTACAGACAAGCTTGAAACAGTCCTGAATAGATGGGCACAACACACACATATGCCTATGCTCTTTTTCCCTATCATGTGTAATAAATACAGTAATTCACTCAGAAGATCTCCTTCCTTCAAAGGGAGATTTTAGGACTGATTTAAATCATATTACTCTAAGAACACACAGAGATCTTTCTTTCAAATCTCTTTCTAAGATTTGCAGCAACACAGAAGTTGTGAAGCTGTTACCACCATGGACACCGAGCTTGAAGACTCCTGGTTATGGCTAGCACTGTGTCCTGCCAAAACCCAACCAGCAGCTCCACAAGGGCATCATTGCCTCAGAGGCTGTCCCCAAAAAATGCTCTCACCCTGATGCAGCTTTTGTGCCCGTGTGTGCAGTGTGGTGGTGGCTATGGCACAAACAGGAGACCCCTGTTTGCAGCTACACACAAACATCCTCCCTGTGAGAAAAGGCAGCAGTGGAGGAAAGATCATCAGGAGCAACTGAGGGGCAGTGTGAGGGCTGCACCCCCTGGGCCTGGGGAGTGCCCTGCATGCCATTTGTTCTCTGAGAACTTACTGTGGAGAAAAAAATTACTCTGACCCCGGCCTCTCCTGCAGAGAGGCTGATCCCTCCTGGGATGGCTTAGGAAAGCATGGCAGGGACACGCAGAGAGCCTGTCCAGAAACCATGGGCATGACATCCTGGCAGGTCACGCAGGATGGTGACTGATAGGAGCGGAGATGCCCATGGGGGTACTCTGCTCTGGGGTCCCTGGGAGGGATGGGGCCTCTCCAATGGGTTCTGACCATGATTAGCCCCTGGATGGGCCCACTGTGCTGGGCACTGTGCTCCCCACAGGCCACAGCAGAGCCCCTGAAGGAAAACTCATGTTTCCAAAAAATAGGACAGCCAGATCCCACAGAAAAATGGGCCTCTACTAGGCCACCCAACACACCATAAAAGTGAACAGCCAGCATGCAGACACACACCCTCATGCAATAGCACGCCACAAGACAACACAAGTCCTGAGCTTGTGCCTCCATACAATAATGCTTTCCTCTTTGTTCCTAAGCCTTTTTAATTCCTCTAAGAAACACATCAATGCTCTGCTGAATCTGTTACTTAGATAATACAGGGTAAACCTGTCTAATACTTCCTCTTCCTTTTAAATACAACTTTGATGAGCTTGCAAAACTATGTCTAATCCAGCCTTCCTGCCAGGCTGTGCAGGACCATGTGTGGTGGCCGTGAGGCAGGGACAAGTGTGGTGCAGAGTCTTAGGAGGCCATGTCTCCAGACCAAGGAGACAACAACAGCCTGCAGCTGCAGCTGGATTCACCTGCAAGTCCTCTCCAATCGTAAAACACCTGGGAACCAGAGCCTAAGCCCCAAAGTCTGTAAGAAATAAGTCTAGCAGATCTGCTGCCTTGGCAGAGACACATATTTGTGCTTACTCTATGCCTCTGTATATGTGCTTTTGTACAAAAAATGATGAATACTGTGAACTGTGCCTTGTGGGATGCTGAACAAATGTGCTTCATGGAAATTCTGCTAATCCTGTATGCTAAAGTAAATTTGCACATTAAGTAGCATAGTAAAGCCAAAAGTGTGTGTAAACAAAATTATTAGTAATCAAATCCAAAAATAACTCTCTCAAAATGTCTAAAATAAAGGAGAGCTGTAATATTGCATTTTTTCAGTGGAAGAAAGCGTGTGTTGCAAATTATTTGGTTGTTACTCTGCTGAGACAAGCTGAGCTTCCCTAAGCCAAAGACAACATTCCGACCAAAGCATGGATGGACCAGCTGATGAAAAAGGTGGTATCCAAAAATAGATCAGCCCAGGCAAATTCCCTGGTCAAAGAGAGGGCACTTCAACTTTATGAAGAGGATGGCATAAGGCCAAGACTTATGAGCTCCAGCTACCAAAATGACTGCAGTACCAAAGAGAGAAGCTTGGCAGTATCAAGGCTTGTCACTGTCTCCTCCAAAGTGCTGCTGTCCTTCCTGAAGAGAAAGATGCTTCCTATCCTGAGATGCTGCAGGATCCTGCCGGCAACAACAAAGCAAAATGGGCTCAGGGGCATTACTTCACTGCCTTAGCTCCAAAAGGCAAATACGTATAGTTTTGAAACAGTGATAAATGCCCCCCTACTCCCTTCTGAAGGGAGGAGAAGCCTTCCCGGTGTGAGGTTGATTATACTGTTGGAAAGGGATTTGATAAAATGAAAGAGAGTGTCCACAGGACAAGTGTGATGGAAACTCACACCAGGCACATTTCAGTCTGCTTTTTCTTGGTATAGCACAGCTCACCTGTCAAAGGGGATAAAACTGAAAATGCGAGTAGGAAGGTTAGTGTCACTTTTCCTTGCTCTGCCTTTGTTAGTGCTGAAGAGTCCTTGTGGGAGGTGGAAAGTCTGCAGAGAGGGCTCTGCACAGCATGTGCTCTGCCAGACACAGAGGTGGCTGGCAGAGAAGTTTCTATGTCATGCCAGTAGTGGTGTGTAGATGTTCAAGATCCTTTAGCAACTTGGCCAGGATACTACTTAGCAAAGCTGTCCTAGTGTGAAAGCCACTTTAGCACAGTGGTGAGTGTCCCCACCTCTCATGAGGGAGACCGGGGGTTTGATTCCCACCAGGGAGGCAGTGGTGCTGTTTAAGAGTTGGACTCGATGATCCTTGTAGGTCCCTTCCAACTCAGAAGATTCTGATTCTGTGAAATAGTCACTGTTGTGTGTGCATTAAGAGTAATAAAGAACACACAAAAAGTCAGCCTTTGGGTTTGAAGGATTCTGATACTTTCCCCTCTTCCAGTGTCTTTCCAGCTGGTTTTAAACATGAAGGAAATTATTTCAATGTTGGATCTAAGCTTGGTCATGAAAAAAAAAAAAAAGAACAAGTGGAAGTTTGGTTAAAATCTCTCAAGAAGAGACAATTTGTGTAATTACTGAACTTTCTCATTTGCTGCTGAAGATTGGGTCTAAGTATTTATTCACTTCTGGGTACAGTTAGTCTCCTGATATCTGCAGAAATTTGTGAAATTTTTCTCCTCATCTTTTCTGATTGCAACACCGCTTTTCTGCCAGCCTGCTCTTTATGGCAGCATTAACTTCTCGTTTCTTTTTATGTTCCTGTGACCAAAACAGTAGAACCTCCTCATGTGCAGGAAATAAAATACTGTCCTTTTGTCACACACTTTTTTTTTTCTCCTAGCCCTGCATTGAGACAATGTGAAAACAATTGGAGGATGTTATCAAACCTTCTAGTTTTATCTTTTTGAGGCAATAATCGGAAGACTTCAGATTCAAACCTTTTCTCTCATGCTTCTGGATGAAAAGCTATTAGATTTGTTCTTTTTTACTGAGATAGTGGTCTAACTGAAGAGGAGACAAGAAACAATGAGGGATGATGGTGATGGAGAAAATTACAAATAATCTTGAAGAAGAAAAAAAATGAAGGAAAGCATGGAATGAAGTTGAAAAACTGAAGGGAAAAGTTAGAATATACAGAGCAAAGAGGAATAGCTGAGTAAAATCCAGTGGATTCATTTGGACTCCCAGGACATGAAGACTAAACCCACACAGGGTTATAATTAGTTTCCATACTCTGGAACAGGAGTGGAGTTAAAAGGCACTGACCTCACCTATACAAGCTGCAGGAGGTGTCAGAAAAACAGTTGTTCATACGTAAACTTCAAAAATGGGAGTAGAGGGTCTCCACACAATACATGCTCCAGGAACTCCAGAAAGCTGCAGCTTCCATCATGAGAAAAGACAAGAGCTGAAGCAGAGCAGTATAGAGAGAGAGCACAAGTGGATTTCAACTGGATGCATGCATTTGGATTAGGCATTTTGAGATTCTTCATAGCACCAGGCAGGTGTTTCTGGTAGGATTTTTTTTAACTTTAAGGAGTTCTGAAACAAGCCAAATTGATCCCTGTGTGTAGGTGCATCTCTCTCTTCACAGACTGCAAAGGGAGCCAACAATGACCAGCTCCTATGTAGACTCTGTCATCTTAAAACAGGACATTCCATCTATGTCTGTAGTAGATACAGTGGAAGGTAACAGACTGAGAAGACTTTATGTACCCACAGAACTACATAGGGAATAAAGCTTGACTAAGATTATTACATTTTTACAGGGGTTAAAGAATATTCTGAATGTCTGCTAGGAAGCATTTATATGGCCATAAAGTTATCCTTTCACACAAACTTCAAGAGCTGAAGTTCAAGGGTCCAACAAATTCTGTGGTATATGAAAACCTCACGATATCGAGTTTGTGTTTTGGAGTATACTGCCTCCCTATTGAACTTTCTTAGCATAAGGCCCATGTTTGGGGATAGTGTTTTTCATCTCAAAGCATATAGCTTTGGGCTATCTTTCTAAAACATAAGACAGCTCTGCTTAGGATCATGCAATGGACAGTATCACTGAAGCACAACAGAGGGAACCACCTTAGCTCATGACAGGAAGGACTGGGGCTCTGGGCTAAAGCCAAGAAGTGAGTTCTTTCAAGAGATACCTTGAGCTTCCTTGATCATGTACATCCCCAGAAACAGCACAACTGTGATTCTACATCACACGTACAGAGGGCCACAGGACAGGAGAGTCTTTGACACCACTCTGCAATTGTGGAAGATGAGAATCTAATGGCAAAAGAGGTGAAGTCAGATTTGTTATGTTCAAATTTTGAATAGGAAATTTCCCAGGACAGACTATAACAACTGCAAATCCAAACTTATTATGTGCTAGGTCATCATACTTACAAAAACAAAGAAGCAGAAGAAAAAGGTTCACAGGCTTTACTTGCATTTGAAATACACAAAAACTGCAGTGCCATCACGTATGTTTGCCATACACTGACTTGGATATCTTTGATATTGTTTTTGTTAACCAATGGTTGTTTTGTGCCTCTGAAAACTGTTTTGTGAGAACTGGAAGACTTCCATGCAAATATAAGAACACCAACAAATAATTGCATTAATCTTACAGGAAATTATTACTATAAAATTGCCACAATATGGTTGTATGTGGCTGTACTCTCCATTCCTATACACTTGACACGTCAATTGATATATTTGATATTATACCAGTTCATGTCCAGATATGCAGATATAAACACATATGTCCTAATATGTTCTGGATACTCTACTGTATTCAAAAGAGCTTTTTAAGTCTTCAAAAAGTAATGAGAGGCAGAAAATTATTTTGTCAGTTCAAAGTGTTCCTTTTCTCAGTCTACTGCCAGGACTGGCAAGTTAAAAGAATTAACATACCTTGGTGAGGTCTGCTTTACACAAGTTGAATAAACATTTAAGATGATAATTTCACATTCATGTGTGATAAACACTTGAGAAACATGTATTTGTCAACACCAAAGAAGGAATCAAGCTACGTAGTTCCAATCTGGAACTTTCAGGCTCTGTCACTACTCCACCAGCAGTGGCCAGGAAATCCTGGGGCAGGTAAGCCACCCTCCCTCTTTTCTCACAACCCTTACAACTCACCATGCACAACCTACCAGTCCTCAATCCAAAGCAAAACACCTCACCCCATTTGCCCTATTCCTCCTTTGGCAACACTTGTGGTGTGTTTCTGCCGAGCTGTATGTATTCTAATGTGCAAAGTATAGGTAACAAACAAGAAGAGGTAGAAGTTTTGTACATCAGGAGAGATACAATACAGCTGCCATCACAGAAACATGGCGGGATGACTCGTGTGACTGGAGCATTACACTGAATGGCTTTGCACTCCTCAGGAGAGATAGGCAAGAGAGAAGGGGTGGGGGGATGACCCTGTATATTAAAGAAACTCTTGACACCATGGAATTTGAGATTAAGGATGATCGGGTTGTGAGTTTAGGGGTAAAGGTCAGAGGGACAGCCAACAAGATTGACATTGTGCTTAGAGTCTGTTATAGACCACTCAACCAGGAGGAAGACATCGATCTATAAGACACCGATTCTACAAGCAGATGGAGGATGTCTCAAGATCACCAGCCCTTGTTCTTCTGGAAGACTTCAATCTCCCAGATATTTGCTGAGAACTCAACACAGCAGAGAAGTGGCAGTCCAGAGGATGCTTAGAGTGTATTGAGGATTGCTTCTTGCCACAACTAGCTAGTGAGCCTACCAGACGTAGACGTAGACGTATCTTGACCTGTTGTTCACTAATAAGGAAGAGCTGGTGGGTAATGTGGTGGTTGGAGGTTGTCTGGGGTGTAGTGATCATGAAATAATAGATTTCAATAAATAGTGAAACAAGGAGAGGAGCCAGCAAAACCTCCAAGCTGGATATCCAGAGGGTGAACTGGTGAACTTCAGTTTATTCAGGGAATTGACTAAGAGAGTGCCTTGGGAGACACTCCTTAATAACAAAGGTGTCCAGGAAGGCTGGGTGTACTTCAAGAATGAGATCTTGAAGGTGCAGGACCAGGCTGTCCTTATGTGCCATAAGATGAGCCCTANTGTTATAGACCACTCAACCAGGAGGAAGACATCGATCTATAAGACACCGATTCTACAAGCAGATGGAGGATGTCTCAAGATCACCAGCCCTTGTTCTTCTGGAAGACTTCAATCTCCCAGATATTTGCTGAGAACTCAACACAGCAGAGAAGTGGCAGTCCAGAGGATGCTTAGAGTGTATTGAGGATTGCTTCTTGCCACAACTAGCTAGTGAGCCTACCAGACGTAGACGTAGACGTATCTTGACCTGTTGTTCACTAATAAGGAAGAGCTGGTGGGTAATGTGGTGGTTGGAGGTTGTCTGGGGTGTAGTGATCATGAAATAATAGATTTCAATAAATAGTGAAACAAGGAGAGGAGCCAGCAAAACCTCCAAGCTGGATATCCAGAGGGTGAACTGGTGAACTTCAGTTTATTCAGGGAATTGACTAAGAGAGTGCCTTGGGAGACACTCCTTAATAACAAAGGTGTCCAGGAAGGCTGGGTGTACTTCAAGAATGAGATCTTGAAGGTGCAGGACCAGGCTGTCCTTATGTGCCATAAGATGAGCCCTAGTGGTAGACAGCTGGCCTGGATGAGTAAGGAGCTTTTGAATGAACTAAGGGGAAAAAAGAGGATGTACCACCTTTGGAAGGAGGGGGAGGTAACTCAGGTGTTGTTTAAAGATGTTGTTAGGTCACACAGGAAAAAAAATTAGAGGTGCAAAAGCTCAGTTTGAACTTAATTTGGCCACTTCCATGAAGGATAATAAAAAGTGTTTCTATAAATACATTAGTGGCCAAAAAAAGGAACAAGGACAATCTCCAATCTTTATTGGATGAGGAGGGAAATAGAGTTACTGGAGATGAGGAAAAGGCACAGGTACCCAACGCCTTCTTTGCCTCCATTTTCAAGAGTAAAACCAATTGTCTACAGGACAAATGGTCCTGGTAGACATGGACAGGGAACAATTTAGCCCACCTGTAATCCAGAAGGAAAATGTCAGAGATCCACCGAACCACTTAGATCCTCATAAGTCTATGGAACCTGATGGGATCCACCCTAGGGTGATGAGAGAGTTGGTAGATGAGCTTGCTAAGCCTCTCTCGATCATTTATCAGAGGTCTTGGCTTAGTGGAGAGGTCCCAGATGACTGGAAGTTGGCTAATATGACACCCATCTACAAGAAGGGTCAGAAGGAGGATCCAGGGAACTATAGACCTCTCAGCCTGACCTTGGTTCCAGGCAAATTATAGAACAAATCATGTTAAGGGAAATTACACTGTACCTCCAGGATAATAAGGAGATCAGATCCAGTCAACATGGACTCAGGAAAGGAAGGTCCTCCCTGACCAATCTAATTTCCTCTTATGATCATGTAACTCACCTGGTCGATAAGGGAAAACTGTTGATGTTGTGTACCTGGATTTTAGCAAAAACTTTGATACCGTCTCCCAAAGTAAGCTCATGGTGAAACTGGTGGCTGGCAGCCTGGACAGGTTTACTCTGCACTGAGTTAAGAACTGGCTGGATAATTGAGCTCAGAGAGCATTGGTGAATGGTGCTGCATCCAGCTGGTGGCCTACTAGTGGGATCTCTCTGGGTTCAGTGTTGGGACCAGTTCTGTTCAATATCTTTATTGATGATCTGGATGAGGGGATGGAGTCCATCATTAGCAAGTTTGCAGATGACACCAAGCTGAGAAAAAGAGTCGATCTGTTAGAGGGTAGGAAGACTCTGCAGAGACCTTGACTTTGACAGGCTGGATAGATGGGCTGAATCAAATAACATGACCTTTAACAAGTCTGAGTGCCAGGTTCTACACTTTGGCCACAATAACCCCATGCAGAACTATAGGTTGAGGACTGAGGGGCTGAAGAGTGACAAGGCAGAGAGGGACTTGGGGGTACTGGTTGATAGGAAACTTAATGTGAGGCAGCAGTGTGCTTACGCAGCCAAGAAGGCCAATGGCATCCTGGTCTTTATCAAGAATAGTGTGGCCACTAGGACTAGGGAAGTTATCCTTCCCCTGTATTCAGCAGTGGTTAGGCCGCATCTTGGGTACTGTGTCCAGTTCTGGGCTCCTCAGTTTAAGAGGGATGTTGAGATCCTTGAATGTGTCCAGAGAAGGGCAACGAGGATGGTAGAAGGGGCTGGAGCACAAGCCCTATAGGGAGGGACTGAGAGAGCTGGGGTTGTTTAGCCTGGAGAAGAGGAGGCTCAGGGGAGACCTTATCATTCTCTACAACTACATGAAAGGAGGTTGCAGCCAGGTGGGAGTCGATCTCTTCTCTTAGGCAACCAGTGACAGAACAAGAGGACACAGTCTTAAGCTGCCATCAGGGGAGGTTTACACTGGATGTTAGGAAGAACTTTTTCAGGGTGAGTGATTTCCCATTGGAATGGGCTGCCTCAGGAATGGTTGAGTCACCATCCCTGGAGGCGTCCTAAGAAGAGATTGGATGAGGTACTTAGTGCCATGATTTAGATGATAAGATGCTGTTAGGGAATAGGTTGGACTCGATGACCTCAATGGTCCTTTGCACCCTTGTTGATTCTGTGATTTTGTGATTCTGTGGCTGTATAGCAGCATTGCAAAAACATCTAGGAAATGTCTTCTCTGTGTTGGAAAGGTCCATCTGGGATGTTGCTCTTGAGTGGCTTTATTGGCTCAAACATCTTCAGGTCTCTTTTTTAAATTACAGGGGGAAACTGCCTTTTTCTGTCAGTTTCCTGTACAACTTCACTTAAAAGTTAAAGAAATATCTTCAACAGTGGGTCAGAGACCTTTATTTGTCTCTCTTCCATCACAGAATGCACTAACCAGACGTCTAATTCAGCAATAGCTACAACCACTGCAAACCCCTCCAAATCTGCCAAGAAGGAAAAAAAAAGCCAGCACTGAAATTAGTATCCCCATAACCTCAAGCATATGTTACAGATCGATATGGTTTGTTTGTCACTTAATGTGATTAAAACCTGAGAAGAAGTACATCAGCTACAGAAAAGTGTTAAAATGCTTCATATGAATAACAGATATGACATGTGGGTTTTTTTACTCTTTGAGATGACAGAATTTCCCCTTAGATGTTCTTAAAGAGGAGACTGACAATTTCAAAAAATTTCAGTTTGTAGAGGAGATATTTGGAGAAAAGAGAAGACAACAGTAAAAAAACCCCTATGGAAATACAGTGGATTCTGAGGTTGAAGGACAATATCTCTAATTTAATAATTTAGACATACCCACAGAACTAATATTCAACTCCTTTGCAACTCCTTGTCTTCATTACTCTCAAGCACTTCTCCATCCTATGTGTACTTTTGTCTTACAGAGTTAACAGGAATTTGAAATGTGGTCTCACTATAAAAACAATAGGTTATTTTAAATTGTTTGTGCTGTAAATTGTATTCCACTTTTCCTGCTATATTTTCGCTATTTGTATCCAACTACCTCTTTGAGACCTCCTCATCAGTGAAAGGTCAAATTAAGCAGGAGAAACAGAGCAGCAAATTGTCTTCTTAGAAGATGAATACAGGATTCCCTTATAGATCAACCCCGTTAGTAAACAATGGGACTGAAGAAGATTTAAATGGGAAATCTCTACCTTAGATACCTTCTGTGGAAAATGACCAGAGGAAAAAAAAAATAAAGGTCCTGGAAACAAGAAGCTTTGATTTGGTCATTCTCTGGCACAGGTTTTACAGGCAAGGTTAGTTATTGCCTTGATAATTTGTGATAGAAACTAGATGAAACTGGATGAACCATGATGGAAATGTAATAGGGCTGCATGATAGGAGCAAGGAATAGTTTAGATTTGAAAGTACCTTAAAAATCACCTAGTTCCAACCACCCCACAATGGGCAGGGATGCCACCCACTAGACCAGGTTGCTCAGGCCCCCATCCAGTCTGGTCTTGAACACTTTCAGGGTTGGGGCATTCACAACTTCTCTGGGCAACCTGTCCTAGTGTCTCACTAACTACCCTCGGAATTTTTTCATAACATATAATCTAAATCTCTTCTCTTTCATTTTTATCTCATTCCCCTTTGTCCTATCACTATCTGTCCTTGTAAATAGTCTCTCCCTCTTTTATTAATCCTCTTTTAAAATCACTGCTGCTAGGCTACCCAATTTATAAAATTAGAAATTTGGAAGCAATTGATAGATAAGAGATAAAGGAAAACATAGAGCAACATCATGGGAAGAAAAAAACCCCAACTCTGTGGTTTAGCCTTCATTTTGGAAAAACTGAAATTAAGCACAAACATAGCCTATGTTTCCGGAATCTCTTTTATTACAGATCACTGGTGACCAGGAATGAACTATGGAAGGATCACTCTTCTTGTATTTCCATAGCCTTCCTTAGCTTTCCACTATAGCCACTGATGCAGAGAAGTTATAGCTGTAGATGGGCTTCTGATCTGATGTGATGTGGCCTGTCTTTGACTGGGTTTTATTTGTACTTCTCCGATGGTATTCACATATAGTGTTAAGTAGATCCCTGAACTCATGGTAAAAAGTTTGGGTTTGTTTTTTTTGCAGATACTCAATACTTGTGTTCTTCTCATTGACTCCCTTCCTTGAACCCTGTCTTTGAGAGTGACACGTGCTTCTAGTATTTCACCAGTCAGTGGACAAAATATACAAATATACACCAGTTTTCAAACCCTGAGCTTCATGAGTTTCCCACAAGCAGGATCTGCTGGTCCCAAATAGTTACCAGCCCTTATCACTTCATCTTGGTGGTCCATCAGCAGGACAGAGTTTGCTCTGCTGCTCCTCTGAGATGCTGTGGAAATGAACACTGCTGAACTGGCTGGTCTCACAGGCACTGTTGTGTCAGTGTGCAAAATAAGCCCATGGGAAATGTTCATTCTGAATTCAAACAGAGCATGGTTTGACTACGGGGCCAAAAATAACGTTTTGGAGATCTGCTCATGCATTTAGTCATGTCCAATAAAGTAAGGGAACAATGAAGAAAGTACAGCAACCACAAAAATCAGTTTTGCTGATAAAGCAGTGATTTAAAAAAAGATCTATTTCTGGTTACTCAGGTAAACACAGAATCATTCTGTGATCAAGCTAATTGAAGGGATGCACAGGCATCTCACAGGCTTGCCTCTGTCTGTGTTTGTCCAATGTAAAAACTCAGATTCTTGGGGCAATCCACCACATGGTGTGTGGCTTATGGTTCAGAATTGGCTTTGATTTACATTTTGGTATATACTATTAGAAAATCACGGTTTGGACTAGGTTGAGGAATATTACAGTCACTCACAATGTGTTGTACCTTCTCATCTACCAGGGGACATGGTCTCCTTGGAAATAGTGATTCTCTCCTACGCCAGCCAGATTACATCCTTACCTCCCCTCTTCTCCCAAACTACTGCTCTCCGCAGGGATTGATGATGTGTGTCACCTCCCACCCCCAGACAGAGAGCCTCGGAGAGTGAGGCCCTCATCACAAAAGGCAATGACGGCTGCTCCCTCAAAATCACGAGGGAGCTCTTTTCAGTCGATGTCCATGCAGCCACCCCTAGGCAGAGGCAGTGTGACACCTCCCCTCTCAGGCAGCGGCGGCACAGGCCACCCAGTCCCCAGGGGGGAAGGCGCGGCTCACACGGTGCTAACGCTGCTGCCCTCACTCTCCTTCATCCCCGGCAACGATCCCCGACACTCCCGTCCTTGAGGGTCCCTCCAGCTGATACGCACCCTAATGCCTCCCTCTCCTCATTCCGTTCTCCGGGGGGATGTGACAGCGAGCGAGGATAGTAATTACCACTCGGCGTTTCTTTCCCTCTGTAGCCCAAGCGCCGGCACTTCCCTGCCCGGTGCCACCGGAACCCCTGTCCCGACAGGACCCCCCGCGCTGCCGGGGCAGCCGCCCTGCCCGCCCCACGCAGCACAGGCAGGGCCGGCCCGGGGTATCCCGCGCACCCCGCCGCCGGAGCTCTTCACCCCGCTCTCCGTGCCCTCTTCGTTTAGCGGCCGCCGCCTCGAGATAGCAAAAATATACGAGGAGAATTTCCACTACTTAAAAAAATAAAAAAAAAAGGAGGGGGGCTGCAAAGAGACAGGGAAGGGGGCTGGTTTAAAGCGCTGGGATTAAAGGTCTGTGCTAGTTTCAAACGCTCATAAAATGGTTTGAAGGATGCTATTTTGCTGCAGTCTAGGTTATTTCAGCCCATAGTTGCACAACAAACCATTTAAACATTTCAGCACAAAACAGATTCCATTGTTGGACTGCACATTAAAAAGTGTTATTCGCTTTGAAGTTTTTGTCTAATGGCTCTAAACTGAAAGAAAATGTTTTCCTATTACTTAATTCAATCATAGCGAAGAGGCTTGGTAAAAAGCCCACGGATTTTGCCCAAAGTGTGACAGAGTTCTCTTTGTGTTTGCTTATCCTCTGCTGTCACACACTTTAATTCGCCTCTCTTTATCTGGCATTCAAAACTTTCTTCAATGACATTCAATAAGGTCCAGCGGCTGGAAAAAAAACTGGTTATTTTTTTGGATATTCTTTCCCAGTAGCTTTGGGTTTGGTGTGCATTCAGAAGCTGTTAACCCTTTGCCTCCCTGCGGCTCGGAGCCCCGGGGTTCAGCCCCTGGGCAGCGGGAATCCCTCGGAGTAAGGCTGAATCCGCCACCCCCCGGTGGCGAGACACTTCTCAGCGGGGAGAGATGCCCCTTACCGGGTGCCAGCTCCAGCAGAAAATGTTTTAGAATACCTTTTCCTTAAAAATAAAACAAACAAAAAAATTATCCAAATCCAATTAACGCTTTCAGAGGAAGAACATTTGGATGTCCTATATTACAGGGGGGCTAAATTTGTTATTAATATTTTGTTTTGGTAGCTCTTTAATTTTCGCCTTTCATTTGTGCACATCAGTACACTTTTAGTCTCGAGCATCAACGGTATCTCGGCAAAACTCCCGTGGATTTCAGCAAGAAATGTGACCGTAGGCACAACAACCTCTGCACATCCGGAGACACAGGAGTACACTGCTTTCAAGGCTTTTATTCCCCTTACCTCCCCCCCCCCCCCCCCCCCCCCGCTTTGTAAAAGTCCCTTTAGTTTCGAAGCGGGAAGGTTACTGTAGGGAGCGATCTCCTCACGTTTTGACAGGAGTCGGTGCACTTGTCTTTTTACTCCCTGTATATTAAACGGCAAAATCGGGGAACATTTTTATTTTCTTATTTGTTAGCATTCCTTATTCACCTACTAAATTAACAAGCTCCATGGAGAGCGACGCCGGGAAACGCTGCGCGGGGCAGCGCCGGTGCGCGGTGTCTCTGACGGATTCTTTGCAGACAGCCTTGACCCTTGCAGATCCCTGTGCTAAGACACCCAGACACCGTAGCAGTGTTTAAGTTAAATCCCACCGTTCGACAGAAATGAGCCGTTTCCCTGTCCGCCTCCACAATCCCGGGGACTTCCCGGCGCACTTGTGCTGAGCTAGAGAGGCTTGGCCGCAGCCGGGACCGGTACCACCACACGCGGAGTGCGATGGCAAGTGTCATCCACGGCAGGTGTTAAAATCGGGCAGAGGAACCAGGTATAAAGACATGTGGAATGTGCTAAGCGGCATTTCTCCCTCCGCTGAAGCGCCGCCGTGGGTGCCGCCGACACGGAGGGGTGTCTGTGTGTCGGGATTTCTATACCCACGCCGGCCGCGGTGCTTGTGACACTCCACACCCCTTGTTTGTGCCCGGGCGCCCACGCTCGCAGAGGCCTGTCGGATGTCCCTGCCGATGGAATACCGGCTGGCACACCTTTGAGGCCGGGGGTTTCGCCCGACGGAGGCGACAGCAACGAGCGGCAGGTCCCGGCACCGGGCTGGGAACAAAGACTCTGGCCTGGGGACGACGGTGGGCGCTGTAGTGGGAACGCAGTATCCCGGAGGCGAGGGGAGAAAGAGAGGGGTCTGCGAGGCTGGGGGGCCGACCTGGTGCCACAGGTGGGAAAGGCGCCTGGGGGCTGCCAGGGGAAACTGGCGCCGGCGGAGACCGCGGCTGCAGCCGGCAAAATAAACAAGGGGAGAAGGCTGAAAGCTGGGCTGAAAGCGAAGGAGAGCGATAAAGAGAAAGAAAAGAATATTAAATCGCGAGAGAATGAGAAAATAACCCCGCCAAAGGGAGAGGAGGAGAGAGGCCGCCTGCTACGGCGTGGGTGGGGTCGACAAGAATAGAGTACATTATGCAGTTCATTTAGTTAACAAGGGAAATAATGAGGGAGCGTGCGGCGTGAATGCCAAGAGAAGAGCCACAGAAAGCCCATTGAGCGCCCGGCGCCGCCATCACATGGCGCGGGCGCTATTTAAAGCGGGCGGCGGGCGCCGTTCAGCACCACTCGGGCTGGCCAGCGGCGCCACGCGGGGGCTGCGCGGGCGCTGCGCGGAGGCTGC
>WEKX01008653.1:0-14414 GCA_013390025.1 Pitta sordida | reverse complement strand
GCTGCGCGGAGGCTGCGCGGGGCGATGCCGCGCTCCTTCCTGGTGGACTCGCTGGTGCTGCGGGAGGCGGGCGAGAAGAAAGGGGAGGGCAGCCCGCCGCCGCCGCTCTTCCCCTACGCCGTGCACCCATCGCATCCGCTGCCCGGGCTGCCGACCGGCGCCTGCCACGCTCGCAAGGCCGGGCTGCTCTGCGTCTGCCCGCTCTGTGTCACCGCCTCCCAGCTGCACCCGCCACCGCCCGCCATCCCCCTCATCAAGGCCTCCTTCCCTCCCTTCGGCTCCCAGTACTGCCACTCGCCCCTGGCCCGCCAGCAGCACTCCGTCTCGGCCGTCAGCGTCGGGCACGGCCCGGCGCTCTACCAGGGCGCCTACCCGCTGCCCGACCCCCGGCAGTTCCACTGCATCTCCGTGGGTAAGGGGGGGCAGGGCTGGGAAGCGGGCTGGTGCATGTTTGCATGATAGCGGCGAAGCGGAGAGGCGGTGGGGATCCCGGGGGATGCTGTCGAAGGCACATGGAGAGGGGGCCCCTGTCCAGCACTCGGCGGCTGGACGGAAAGTCCTGGCATCTCTCGCTGGTGCCCGGCACGATGCGCAGAGGAGGACCCGCTGCTGCCCGCCGAGCCTCCGACCCGGGCTGTGTGAAAGGGGAGAGGCGGCCGAGATACCCCGTGAGCTCGGCCCCCAGCCTGGCAGCCACTCGGCGGGTCGCTGTCCCCCCGGGGAGGAGGAAGGGTGGCAAGAAGGGCTCAGCGGGCACCGGAGGGGAACCGGCGTTGCGGGGCGGGCGGCGGGTATGGCAGGTCCTGACAGTGCCCTCCGCTCCGTTCCCAGACAGCACGTCCAGCCAGCTGCCCAGCAGCAAACGAATGCGCACCGCCTTCACCAGCACGCAGCTCCTGGAGCTGGAGAGGGAGTTCGCCTCAAACATGTACCTCTCCCGGCTGCGGCGAATCGAGATCGCCACCTACCTGAACCTCTCCGAGAAGCAGGTGAAGATCTGGTTCCAGAACCGACGGGTCAAGCACAAGAAAGAAGGCAAAAGCAGCTCCCACCGGGGCGGGGGGGGCGGCCACAGTTGCAGATGCTCGTCCCTTTCCACCACCAAGTGCTCGGAAGAAGACGAGGACTTGCGCATGTCTCCGTCCCCCTCGGGGAAGGACGACAGAGGACTCGCAGTCACCCCCTAACCCCCCGCACGCCCACCCCGGCTCCCTAGGAACTGTGGCGAGAGCAGGGGAGGGAGTCCTGCGTGCCCCGGTGCCGACATGCAGCCGAAGGATTTTATACTGTTTTGTATAATTTGTGTAATTTAAAAAGGACTTTCTTGCCTTTCTAGACCCCCGGCCCATGGGGACGGATGTCCCGGCAACCTGTTGTAAATAAACTGCTTTCTAGGACCCCAAGCGTCCCCCCGTAGCACTCTCTCACTTGCCTCCCCACAGGCTCATCCCTGAGCCCGGGAAGCTCCTCGCAGACCTCCCCGCGCACCGAGCCAAGCGCGGATGCCGTGCGGCGGCGGGAGGTGAGCCCGCATGGAGGGATGGATACTGTCCCAGGCTCCCTCCAGTAACTCGGCGGTGCCCGAAAGCGGGCGGACGGGGAGAGTCGAAGGCTGTTTGGGTTATTATATTTTTCTTTCTTTTTATTTTTCTTTCTTTCGAAAACTGTTCCCGGTTTTGTTTCGACTTAGTCGCTGCCGGTCGCATAGCTGTTGTTGTACCGTTCCGTCCCACTCCCACCCCCCGGGATATATTTATTTATTTATTTATGTGCAGATTATGATGGCGGTGATAATAATGAGTATGATAACAATAAAAACTCGTTGGTGGTTTATTTCCTTCCCTTCGCGTAGAAACCAGTCACTCGGCGTCCGCGGGCGTGCGCCGGGAGCACCGTCGCTTTCCAGTCCTTTGCGTCGTAGCTCGGCACCGGGACGCACCCGACTCGGCGAGCGCAGATGGAAGGAACTCTTCTCCGTGTCGAGTTGAAGGTACGGGCTGCGGTGGACACCTGCCCCATGTCCCGGGGGTATCTCGATCCTCCCGGAGGAGCTGAAGGTCGGGCTGGGGAGAGACTGGGCTGAACTCCTTTCCTTCCCATGCCAGTCGCAGGTCTGCGGGAGAGATGCAGTGGGAACATACAGATGCGTACGGCTGTAGGTGAATGCAGACACCTCGCTGACGGCGGGGCTCGGCTCCTATTTCGAGGTGCCAGCCGCCCCTAGCCGGGAAGGACAGCTCCAGCCTCCCGCTAACCCGTCGGTGCTGAGCCCGGGGCTGGCCGTGCTGGGGCTCCCCCACCACGACCCCCAGGCTCCGGCAGCCCCAGCCGGGCGCCACTGCCTCCCGACAGCGCTTGGCCGCTTTTACGAGGTGTCCCGTCCCGGTGGCTCTGTCAGAGCCCCGTCGGAAGCAGCTGGCGGGTCCCGCAGCCCCAGGGGCGCGCTACACGATGCGACGGGGCGGTGCCGCACCGGCCGCCACCTCCCGCAAGTGTGGGACCTCCAAGGCCCGGCGCTCCCGGCGCCGTTCCGTTCGTGCAGGGCAAGGCCCTTTGTGCGGCGACTGCAGCTCCGTTCGGGCTCACGGAGGCGACCTTCTGTGGGTGCAGCGTCCTTCCCTGCACCGGCCACTGTTGCCTCTGGTCTCTCCGCGAGGTCTCAGAGCTGCACTCCCTGACCCGGAGGGTTGCATCTCCGAGGGAATGTTCTTGGCTCACTGGGATACCGTCGATCCCTGCCTGCACCATGTCACACCGGAGTGTGTCCGAAACAATGGGGGTCACCGGGAAGAGCCAGGAAGGAAGACGTCGTCCCGCGTCGTCCCTCGTGGGAAATCCCCTTGAAGAAGGTCAATGCAGTTCCGCGCACAGGCTGAGCTTTTTGTGGGAAGCTGTGGGTTTGGGATCCCCGGGCACCAAGGGGAAAGGCAGAGCAGATAAAATTCCCACTGCTAGGACAGCCTCATGTCCTGTCCATAAAACAAACGTGTCACCTTCTGGCCTTCCCAGGCCTCTGAAGCTCTTTGTATAGCTGTGTGTTCAGGAGATCTACAGGCTCCTACAGCTCCATCCCACGGATGAGTGGAGAGCATGTCCGTGCAGCCCATTGCACACCACGGACCTCCCTGGACACCCAGGATGATGTGAAGTTGAGGCGAACCAGTAAACATGACAGTGCAGGACAGGCACAAGGCAGTAGCCATACCCTACTGTGTCTGACCTGACCTGTGTTCCCTTGTTTGAAGTTCTAAGGACTTGGTGACACTAGGCAGCTGCATTATCAAGACCGGGACACATGGACAAAATGTTTAGGCTACTTCTTTCTTTGATGGCCTTCCTTCACGCACTGACTCCTAGGACCCTTAGATCTCTGACTTCTCTCTCCCTGTTCGCCTTCTGCTGTCTTCCTACATTGCCCATCTGAGATGGCATGACAGGGCAAATTTGTAGTTAGGACACTCTGTGGGCATCATCCTACTGGCTCCTTTTCCTGGTTGTTGAGGATTAACTTGGCACGTTTCAGACCAAAATCTGGCCTTGATACAAGAGTCAGTCAGTCTCGTTCAGTACTTGGTCCTAAAATGTTCCCTGTGTGCCCTTCCTTCCCCAGTGGACCAGTTGCAACAGGAAAGACCCCCTAGGGGGATGTTAATTGGCACAGCAGGGCCCTGCAGACTCTCCAGCACTCACCTACCATCCTGCTCACATTTACCAGACTTGTTTTAAAAATCCATTGCAAAATAGAGGCAGAAACAGTCTATTGTGGGTTTAGCAAGGCGTTTAGCATCCTCTTTAAGAGACCACAGGCACTAAAATCAATGAGCAACCATAGAGGTATGTGTGTGTGCTCCTCATACCTGTTTAGCAGCATGGGATTGAGCCAGTTGGCTGACAGTGAGATGTGAGGAACATCAGCACTGGGCATCTGAGTGTTGCTATTGAAGTGTTATTGTGGCAGTTGTGTTGAAGCTCTCAAAGTCCTTGCCTGCCAGCACATTTCTACCATCTCTCTGGTCCTTCTTGGTACAAGCTCTTACATAAAAAAAAGGTGTGCGCAGTCACACTCCTGTTTTGAGGCTGAACAGAGCCAAACAGGGACAGTTTCCACCATTGTGATAGGGATGATGAGGCTGCACTGCCAGCCAGCTTGCTCCTCACTCACTGTGAAACCCGGCCAGCAGTACACAGGCACCTGTGGGGCAAACACGTTTTGCTCCATGGAGCCAGAGCTACTGGGCTTCTAGGGTGCATCAGGAGACCTGAGGATGTGCAGAACCAAGTTCACTGTCACATCGTCTCTGCTTGCACAGCAGCCGTGGGCCACAAGGAAGAATCTTGTAGTGACGCTGTCCCAGTGGGTGCACACACTGTGTGGACACATATGTGACTACATCCTTTATGGACTGAGTTCGTCAGCCAGACAATTTGAAACTAATCCTCAGCTCTAAAATGTATCTGATATATGTAAAGCAGCAAAGAGAATTCCCTCGTATGGTATAATTTTGTCTGAACATCACTAGAGTATCACAATGGATGCCCCCAACAAGACAGTATTAATATTCTCTGATGCACACTGGCCTCTGCTGCAGACCCTGTGTACCTTGCAAAGCCCAGTGGGGCTCTCAGTGCACTTGACAGTCATTATGCCACATCCACATGCAGAGATAATCCCTCCTTAGTTGGGCATTTTTCTAATTTAGTGAGAAATCATTACAGCAAATGCTCAGAGTGTCATTTTCAAGGACTCTGAGGTTGGGCGAATTAAAGTCATTTTGCTGTGGGAAGAGTGTGGGCACCTCTGCTAAAGCGAATGTCATAACATGACAATTTTCAACTTTCTATCTGTAGCCATTTTTGTGGCCGATTTCTGAAAGTTACTTAAGCATTTCAGCATCTAAAATGAGCAGTCTCTCCTGATTACAACAGGAAGCAGATTTATAAATGCACAAAGTGAGTTTTAATATTTTCCAGCATATACATTTTTGTCCATATTTCTATCTTAATGTAGTATTATTTCTGCCCTAACATACAGACAATATACTCTTTGGATGCTATCGAGGCTTTAAAGAACATGTGCCAGAGCAAAACCGGCTATCCTGGCAGGGAAAGGAGGACAAAGGGATGATGTTGGTGCTCAGGGCTGTTTTTTCCATGCATTGACAATGCTGAATGTAGGTGGCCCACACCTCACCCCATCACATGCACAGGCACAAAATGTGAACATGAAAAATGATGGATAGCCAGAAAGTAAAGAGGTTTGGAATGAAGAACCTTTTCAAGACTAATTACTTTCAACTATTTGATGTTAGTTTGCATTACTATTTGGCTTTTATATTTGTGTGATTTCTATCTCTAGACCTCATTTCATTCCACATGAAGGCTGCATCAAAGAGGTTTACAGTTGTCGACGTGTATTAGTATTTTAAATGCTGTTGCTCTTAAGCACAAAACTAATATTATTAACCTAGGAATTCCATAATTCAGCTTATCTCAAGTTAATGTGTTTACACAGTGCCAGCTATGAGCTGGCCCCATGGCTCTGGAATAGTGTTTCGGATAAACAGATTTTCTGCTTTGAAATAGCATCATATTTGGGGTAGCTGGGTGTTTGTTTCACTCTTTCACTCTTGTTTACTAAGAGTGAATCTTACTTACGAATCTACTGGGATAAAGACTTCATTTTAGTCCTTAGGTTCCTGAGGGTGGCTATGAAATTTGAATTTCTAATGATTATATAATTATGTCTGTGAATCTGATTGCTTTAAAATACAGGTGGGTGTTAACAAAAGATCCTAAATAAAATAGGTTTGTATGATATTCTTAATGATTTGAAGACTATTACATCAACAGTAGCTATCTCTCAATGACATTAATTTTTAAAGTGTTTTTGGTATGAACAAAAAGTACTCATTTATCAGGATGTAATTATGCAAGATCAGGACATCTCCTAGGATACTGACACTGATGATGACAGTAAATGGCTGGGCCTGATGCTTAATATATCTGTAGCTGCACAGGAGTGGCTGCTAGTGGTGGACAGTTAACTACTCTGGAAGCACTCTATATACTCTATACCATATGACTCATTGTTATGGTTTGGAGGGTTTTCTGCTGCTCTGGTAGCGAGGGGGTTAACAGCTCAGTTCTTGCCTAGGCTCTCTCCGTGCTGCCAGGGCCTTCAAGGTTACAGAGTAGAGATAAAGGCATGCGTCTCTGCAAATAACATACTTGGGAGAGAAGAGAAAAAAAAGTTCAGTAGTAAGATGTAGCGTGCCAGCTCAGAACCTGCGTCGGGAGGCTGAGAGATTTGAAGGCCCCCAGGCCCACGAGAGAAGGGGTAGAGATGTTCTTCCAGGCATCCCGCTGCTGCTTGTGAATTGGACTGACCATGGTGAAAACCTATGGACCAAAGNACTCATATATACTCTAGTATATATAAATTAAAACAAAAAGCCATAACTAATTAAAACCAGAAGTAACAATTATCATAAACAGGAAAAAATATTAATTCTTAAGTTTGCTATATCCCCTTTATCATTCTGCTGCAACTTCCTCTAATTTCCCCTTTCCTTCTTGATATTTTCTATTGTACTTGTTCCTGACAAAGGACACATGAAAAAGAGTCCATTTTAATAATATATTTAATATCAGTCTATATAGACCAAATTGGAAAAATACATCAATAGAATCTCAGGATGGCTTAAAAGATGCCTCGGAGACAGTTGCTCCTCTCAGATCTGTGTCTATTCTCTTCCTCAGCCTTGGTTTTCCCATTATTAAAAGTATTAGCATCAGTCACAGCCTATGAATACATTATTTGATGCACTTCACAGCCAGATGGGTAGTGACTTCCATGCTTAAACATAGCTGTGTACTAATATGTTAGATCTTGTGTGAGAGTATCTGACCTGGATTGGCTTCCACTCACTGCTCCAGTTGGGTCTGTTGCAGGTCCTTTCTGCCAGTCTGATGAGGATGTCAGATACCCTGGTACATCTGAAATATCATTAGGAACACATTCAGGCACATCACATTATCACAGTGTTGATAAAGTTGGAAAAGACCTTGAAGATCATCAAGTCCATCCTATAATCCAACTAAAACCTAACAGCTATAACATTTATATCGTGACCCCCAACACCTCATCCAGTCTACCCTTAAACACCACCAGGGACAGAAGTGGCCCTTGACAGAACTTACACCTGAAGAACAAGAAGAGCAGAGTGATACAGCCAGATATCTGGAGAGAATACAGATAGATAAACGTATGTGGATATATTTTGATTAAACAATGTTTAAATAACCTGTATGGAGGGCTAACTGCCTGTACTTGACTGATCCTAGCCTGGTTAGACTACTAAAGTCCACAATGTCTTGGTTGACACTTAAAAAGAAGAATTTTTAAGAAATCTCTGTCTAGTCAGAGCTTGGGTAAATACCAAAGAGTAGTAGATGATCCATACAGGCCTACAACACGTGCAGTGGTTTGTTGTGTGCAAGGCAGAGCAGAAGGATTAAGTGTAGTATGGTGAAAAATTACGCAGAGAACAGTAAGATGTATGTTTGTATGCTACTCATGTTGTCTTTAAAGTCACAGTAATTTTGCACTTGGCATGATCTAAACTCAGAGGAAATCCACTGGAATCAGTAACTCTGAAGAGAAAAGGTCTCCACAAACCAGGTGGTGCAGAGGAGATACATGGATGAATCAGGCAGAGGCTGTTACCTGAAGAGTAATGCAAATACATATCTGGCAGACATCTTACTAACTTTGTGTCTTGACCTTCACACTAAACAGGACTTGTTCAGACCAGAGCTGTCTCCTTACTGGTGTTCTACTAGAGGTAGTCACAAAAATGCCTCGTCCGTAAATGCTATCCTGCTGAACACGCTCTTTACATATTATGAAATTGTCTCGAGTCTACTCCTGTGGTCTCAACTCTGAGCAGATTACAGGACTGCAAAATCATTTATTATAGCAGATACAGAAATGTTAGCATGCCCCTCCATAAATTTCTTTCTCCAGAGACTTTCCAACCAGAGCCTGAGAGGTTCCCTGAATCCACAAGAGATTTTTATCTTCCGTGCCACTAAGTCAAATCCGAATTTTCTTAAGTGCCTGAGCTGGGAGGACACCACATTGTATGAGAGTGTAGATAAATGAAAGTTGATGATGTGGGAAACTCCTGTCATTTGTTCCTGGGGATCAAGATGTTCTTTTTGAGTATAAGCAGTTCCCAGCCTAGATGGGCATAGAGGGAAGATAAAACACCTGGAGAGTTGTCATTGTCAAACCTGCTGGACCTCACACCTTCTATCTAGATGACTGTGACTGTAGTGAAATGGTCCTGATGGTGTCTGTGATCTGCCTGTGTCTTATCCTGGCCCCATGAAGAGCTGACTTCATCTCTCACAACCTAGATCCCAGCTGCTCTAGCACCCTAAAAGCTTGTTCTCCTGGATCACCACCAGGGCTTTCAGACTCCCTGCCATTACCCCCTTTTGCTCCTACCTGCACTGCCTGATGAAATCCTGCTCTCCATGGCTGACCTCAGCTCCAGCTTTGCATGATTTTGGCCATTCTCTATCATCATTCACAATTCTTCCCCCAGTTTCTCCTAAGGCTCTATCCTTTCAGAGACTTTACAGGGCTTCTTTTCACTCCCAGCCCTGCTTGCACAACTGTTGAAGCCAATATTCAAGATGCCAGTAGTGGTGAGCAAGCAGAGTTTCATTCAGTCCAGAGGAACTACATTGGTTTATACCAGCTGATACCTGGGTGCCTCATTCACAACCACACGAGCTTCTCTGAACACAGTGTCCTGGCACGGCTCTCCATGCACTCTTCCAACCCACCAGCTCCTCCCAGCCAAAGCTGCTTTCATCCCTGCTGGTCCTTCTGCAGCTCTGCCAGCTCACAGAGCCAAGTTGATCCCCTATCATTAGTCTCTCTTCTCCTACTGATCTATTTTTTCTATTTTTTCCTCACTTCTCTGTGTCTTTTATTTTTTTTTTTCCTCCATGTCAGTCAATCACCTGTTTAAAGTTAAGCACATGCTTAAATACTCTGCCTAAATGGGCCGTAGATTTTCTCAGCTGTTTTCCACCCTGTTTGATAATTACCTCTTTGCCTATTTCTGCAAGGCATATAGAGGTCACGTATCCAGCTCTTATGTTTAATTTTGCACACAGTTTAGATTACACTTTGTATGAAACATGCTACAAAAATTGAAGCTCTCTTCTCCTTGCTTCTCCTTTCTTTCTCTTTCGTTAAGCATACATGTAAAGAAACCTTTCAATGTGTTTGCAGAGTCCGAATACAGTAGAGTGACACAAAGCATTCTGGATATTGCTATGCAAATGACATGCCAAGAATGTTTAGACTGTACCTTGAAGCAGTAAACAAGTTGATTGTCATGGTGTCATGGTAACTAGAGCTGGATCCGCTTCATGTGAATGAGGTCTCAACCTTTGTTTTTATTTGGATTGCAAAAGCAACTCAGTGGTCCAAAGCTCATCATCCTCTTGATCCTCTGGAGAGTAAGAGGAACAAGAAATTGACTCATATATGAGGACACCATTTAAAAAGAAGCAATGAGCTCTTCTGACACACAACTTCAAGTCACTGAAGATATTCAAGCATACACAGACCTGAGTTGGGTGATGCTATCAACACCATGGGGATTTGCCATGTACACTGGGCAGCACTGCTGTTCCATCATGATAGTTACAATATTCAGAAATTATATTTCAAAGTGATGAAACTTGTGTCTATAAACTGGGGAAGTGCTCCCATCTCACAAAAGCATGGAAGTCTGGATTCTGGAGAAGGCAGCAGGGCTCTTCTGTGAGCAGCATCTCTATATGGATCTGTAGGAGCAAGAACTCAGACTGCTGGTCCACAGTTTGTGTTGTCCACTCAATACAGTACAGTTTCTTGCCAAGCGGAGCCATGACCATTCCCTTGGTTTTGACTCAGCAGTCTTTCTTTGGGCAGCAGGAAAGCTCTCAGTCACCACAGGAGAAACACAATGTCTTAGAGATTATGGAGGCTTTTTTCTTCACATAGGAACTCGGGGTTGAACTATTCCAGACTCTGATAAGCAACCTCATTTACCAAAGTTAAGTGCGTGCCTGGAAATTGATCATACAAGTTGAGCCACCAGACTTGTTCCAAACCTCATCTTCTACCTTTGCAAACAGAAGATGTTTTCACCAACAAAACCAAAAGCAAGTGTCAACATCATCCTACTGTACAAAACAAACTATTTAGGATTTCCTAGATGGCTGTGGCAACATAAGTTCAAGACTAAAAATATTCTCCTTACTCCAAATGCTGAAATGTTTTTTAAGAGTCATGTGCTCAGTGGTAAGTGCCAGCTGATCTCAGAGCACTAATTTGGAATTTGCCCTTTTTGCACTATTTACCACTGCTAATCTAGGCTTTAAGGAGGATTACAGAGCTTCTGTGCCAGCCTGGTACCAACAACAGGGATGAAACCAGGAGTAAGCTTGCTATCTCTCTAAATCCATTCTTCAGTGTCATACAGCTTAATACATGACAGAATGTACATTGAAAAAAACCTTTCAAAACACAGGGCACAGAATGATACCCTCCTTATGTTGAGAAGTGTGTGAGCTCCTTGGCAGTGCACCAAACCTGTCTCACATTGTCCAAGGCCTTGCCTGCTGTATATTGGTCTCTTCTCTGTGTTTGTGTGGACTTGAGAACAGTCTTTCTGTGTCTCTTGCTACCTGAAGTGACCTGCAACGATCTGGCTGAACCTGTCACGTGCGACTCCTTAATTCACGTTATATCAGTAAGAGGGTGAGAATTCTCCCATCAGCTGCAGGACCTGCACTGAAGACATACTGCAGCTACTTGGCCAGACTCCCTGTCCAGAGTCAGAGCAGAGCAACAAGCCCTGGATGACAAGAGTTATCTCCTGCTGCAGGACATATCTTGGCCAGGCCAGCTGAATCAGGCCCTGGAAACCATTGCAATTAAGGCAGTCTACAAAAGCTACCTCTGGTACAATTGGATGCATTCTCAGTACCAGGAGGGAGGGAGGGAGGGGAAATCCTGGAGACTGATTGCTCACTGAACCAAGTCCCTTAGCTATAACAACTGCATTCATGCACCTGTACTTAAATAGTTCAGTTAAGGAAATCAGAGGTAAAGGCACTAAAGAGCTGCTGGGACCAGGTGTGGAGATGAAATATTTTCAGCTGGACGCCACAGTAGTGACTGAGTATTCCTTCTTGTCGTTCATCAGACATTGCAAAGTATCCTTGGAAGTAGCTTGTGGGAAATACCAGCACCCTGTAGGAACGTAGAAAACCCTGACCCAAGAGGAGGGTGGAAAAGATTTACTCGAGTGATTTAAACTCATTACTGAGGATAATTTAAGTGCTTACATGTGATTTACTGACTACGAAATATCTTCTCTGGCCCCTTTGATCCTGGGGTGTAGCAAAGTCTTTTACACTCTTAACAAATTCATCGGTGGGAAAGTCCTCATTCCTTGCTGAATCACTTCTTTTCCTGAAGCAGAATTTGTACACAGCTTTACCTAGCAAGTGCAGTTTTGGATGGTTCGGTAAATGCAGTAGAATCATTGATGTTGTTCAGTAGGGCTTAGGTAGGCACTAGAGCCCAGATCAGCTGGAAAGAGAGCTGAAGAGATGTGCCGTTTCTGCTGTGTGCTCGAGGCTGCTCAGTGGAACTGGGGAGGCATTTTCCAGGAGATACTGCCTCTAGACAGAAGTTCTGTTTATACAGTAGCATCACAAATGTTTGAAACTAAAGCCAGCAGCTAATCCTAAAAAACACTTTTGAGTTTTTCATCCTCAGTCTGTGCAATCTGAAAAGTGGAGTGGTATTTCATGCATGTAATACTTTCAGGTAGATATGTCACACTTTTCCACTGAGATTTGAAGATCTCTGGTCAATTCCCTCTCTAAATCTGCAATTGGTGCATCTGCAGGTAGGAAGAATGCCTTAACTCCCAGCGAAAAGAGGCCCTTAAACCCCATTTTGAATGACAGAATTTTCTATTTATGAGCAAGCTCCTACCTATCCAAGTACTAGTAAATACACAACAGTTTCAGTGTTCCAGCTGACAGCTCTCAGGTTTCCTTGCCCATTTCATTTCAGCAATAGCTCCACTGAGACTGGAGCAAAAGGCAGGGAGCAGCTGGTATATCACTAACTTTCTGTCTGAGCACATAGCCCAAGGCATTTTCTTCAAGGAAAGGTCCATTTTTTTTTCATTCATATTAACCTGTCCGAAGTGACTCGGGATGACTGGCAGGCTTCTCCACCAGTGAATTCACAGACTTCTTTTTTGGTCATCTTGTCTCTGGGTGATGCTGCATTGTTGTTTCAGTTGTAAATTGTTCCCTGGATTGGTGTCATCATCCAGCACTCTACCTGGACACATCAGATGTATGTGCCATGACTGAGCTCAGATTCCTTTGAAGACTTCCTGGGAGGTGCTCTTTGCCTTTAAGAATTCCTCCTCTGTTTGGTAGGGGTATATTTGTGGGGCCACGCATCAGCCTGCAGGGATCATTTGCCACTTTGTAAGTTGTAAGCCCCGGGAAGTTGCTCCAATTGGCGGGTCTTCAAAGCCCACAGTGCAAACCGGCCAGACCAGGCAGGTTGAATGGTCTCCCTCCTTGACTTGCTGGAGGTGCTGTTCCCTTTATCCCTGTTTGCCTTCCCAGCAGTACCTCCATGCTCTTTCTCTGGCTGCTCCAAAGCCATGAGAATACTCCAAAAATACACCACCAGCAGCATGTTTGACTTCAGAGCTCTCTTTTCCTGACATCATTGATGGCAACAGGTGAGGTAACAGGTTTGGCTAGATTAGGTAATAGGTGATAGGTTGGACTTGATGATCTCTATGGTCTTTTCCAACCTTACTGATTCTGTGATTCTGTGACTCGTGTAACACACTGACCCTGGTGGCTTCATCCCTCCCCTACTGCTGCCTCATGGCTTCTTGCACCTTTCCTGTCCCGCCTGCCTGTGCCCATCCCTGAGCTCTTCTATTCATTGGTCTCTGAGGCTAGGGAGACCTGTTGTGTTCTCTGTACAGGACCTAGCACAATATGTGGCCCTTGCTTTGTGCTCTCCTATATACTTACAGAAACCCACTGGTCCACATCTACATGCAAAGGACTTCCATGGCAGCCCTTCCACGGCTTGCTGGCTCCACTCACCATGTTTTCTGAGGTTCCTTTGTTAAATAAACAACAACAGAGGTTGCTGCACCCTGCCTGGGTTATTGTATTCCTAACACAGAGCTTCTGTTTTGAATAAGAGTATGTGCAAAATTAACGGTCAAGTCTTTGTCCTCCAAAGTGTATAAAATGTCCAAAAATGGGAGGATGCTCTGTTATGAGATGGAGCCAGTCCAAGTGGGACTGTTATTTCATCCCAAAAGTGCAACAGGACCTCAAAGGACCTGCTGATTTTCATATTTGCCAAGGAAATAAAATCATTGATAGTTCTGGATAACAGGAGAACAGAGGCAGGACACTCTTCACCAGAACAGCCCAGGGGCAACAGGGCTATGGGAAAGACAGGATTTGGGTGCCTGGTTCTTTTCTCAGCTCTGTCCTGGTTGGTTGCCTAACCCAGGTGAGAGTCTACCATTGGGTGGCAAGATGTTGGCTTGGCACTGGCAGGATATTAATAGGAGTATTTATCATCGCAAGTACCATTAATAACTGTGATAATAATTGTTCCGTTCCTGGCCATTGTGATGTCTGGTGGAGCAGGAAGCTGAAGCAAGTCTCTCAGCCCCACAACCCAGGGGTTGAATGCTGCCTTTGAAGTTCAAAGTTGGATCTGTCTCAATTTACGCATCTGTTGGCAACAACTCCCCTGCCCGGCTCTTGTGATGGGAGCAGGTCTTCCCGGTACCGGGCCCTTGGCCCCGGGGATCTGCATAAGGAACAGCCTAAAGCCATGCCAAGTGGTTCAGGAGAGGGGACAGGCATTCTCTCCACGTCTGCCTCCGGACGGTTTCTGGGAGACAGTCAGGGCAGCTCGCTGTGGCGGCAGGGGTGGGGGGCCAGAATCTGCCCAGGGGCTGCGGTGGCCCTGAGGAGCCATCAGGAAATTGGGGACGAGAGTGTTGAGCTGGAGGCGGGGGTGAAACACGGCCGAGGGAAGAGCTTGGGCTTAGGCTTTGACGGCTTTTTTTTTTTTTTTTTTTTAAATGAGATTGTTTGGGTGGGAAAGTTGTGCCAGCTCCGAGGGGCTGTGCCCGGGGGCAAGCGATGAGCCGGCATTCCCCCTCGGAGAGAAAGACAGGCTGGATCCGCAGACCATGGGAGTGGACAAAAGTGGGCAGCGAGGTCCCCTGGGCGAGGGCTGAACCTTGAATTTGGGGGCTGCCCTC
>WEKX01008651.1:152181-188102 GCA_013390025.1 Pitta sordida | reverse complement strand
GATTCCCACCAGGGAGGCAGTGGTGCCATTTAAAAGTTGGACTCAATGATCCTTGTGGGTCCCTTCCAACTCACAATATTCTGTTATCTGTGAAAAGGCTCACTGGTGTCATGCTATTAGACATAGAAAGTTACTCTATCATTCTGCTGCCTGAGCCTAAGATTGTTTCCTTTCTTCTTAATCTCAATTTCTGGACGTTACCCAGCTTAATTTATTCACCTCTCTACTTGTAGCCTCAGCCNAGCAAAGAGATGGAAAGAGAGGGAACCTTCCTTCAATTTTTTGCATCATTTGGGACAGCAACCTGTGCCTTCCACAATGGGTGATGATCCTATGCACCTAACTTGGCTAGGGTTTCTCCCCATGTCTTGTCCTGGAACTATCCTTCCTTGTGAAAATTACTAAATATTTCCTGCAGAAATTATATGATCCTGGACCTCCCAGAACCCTGGATGCATCTTTAAATCAGATTAACATCCTCATCAAGCATTGTTTTCTTACTGCAGTAGTATCTTAACTTTCAGACTTTCTTTCTTGACACTCAAAGTCTCCCTGAAGAACAAATTTTTTTGGAAAAGCCTGTTTTCTTTTTTTTAAAATTAGCATTTTCTGCTGAAAATTCTCACTAAACACCCTGCCTGCTTCGTATTTTAAATACCTTCATCCACCAGGAAAAATACTGCTACAAAGCATCAGACAAAGTTTATTTTCCAATGCACCTTTCCTCCTGTCACTCTGGAGTATGAACAAGGTCGTCCACTGTAAATTTCCTAACACCCCCGTGGTTTAGTGCTCCCTGATCTTTGGCCTTCAGCTTCTAGATACATCCAATAGAACATGGTAGGCACATGGACTTAGCTGAAAGGCAGTGGCCTTAAAGTTTCTTCTCATCTTCATTAATGTAATGTAATGGCCCTTTCCTTTGCATCTACCATTTTGTAATCCCAGTTAAGGATAATGGTTCAATATGGTGCAATTCAGACACTTACTCAAATGGCTTTCAGTTGAGTTAGAAGCAGATTAAAAATCTGGTTCAGAATAACACTCTAGTCTAAACAGAAAGTTTTAATGTTCCTTACACCACTGTCAGATGTGCATAAATTTCCCAGCCTCTCACCAATTTTGTGTAGGTACATTCCCCTGATATGAACACAATTTTAATGCAATAAATGAGTTCTATCAGAGCACCTACCTTCCTGCTAATGTTGCGAGTTGTGGAGAGCAGAATAACATATCTGTTTGTCTCACATGGTGACACAAACTACTTACTAGGTGGATACAGTAGGTGTAACATTTTTCAGAAGATATACACTTATTGCACAGATCAGAAAACAGTTCCCTGCTTCCTTTTGGTCTTCAGCAGGGAGAAAAAGTCAACGCTCAAATAAGCAGCTACCATCAGAATATATGTTTGATCTGTAGCTGAAGCCTTTGAGTTGTGAACAAAAGGAGCTGACTGAACAACGGAGTTGAGGTTGACTCTATATTACACCAATTAGCAAAGAATCTGCACCCATAAAGCGAAGATTGCCAGCAGAGTGTTGGAAATGGGCTGATAACAACCATGCCCTTCAACAAAGGAGCCCCAGGTGGGGACTAGAACATATATGTAACTCACCTGTTGAATATTGTAACTCACCTGTTGAATATTGTAACTCACCTGTTGAATATGTATAACTCTGTCACATTTAGGACCCTGCCAAAACAACTAACTAAGCAAGTGTGGCAAGGATTTATCCGTCTTGCTTCACAGTGCTGCTAATAAACTTACCTATCTCATAACTTTTATGAGCTATGGAGCGTTTTTTCAGCACGTCACCTTTGCTAGGTCAAGAAATTTTTTTATGGTCAAAAGCAGAATGCAGGCAAAGTGAATTACCTTGGCAGCCTGGAATATGGCCCACAGACTATTACATCACTGTATTTATCTAAGTGTAATTTTATGCAGGGAGTACAAGCAAACATCTCTGCATAGATAAAGCCTGCTAAAAGAAGATCTTTCCCTTTTTGTTGTACTCAGAGCTTTCATATTTTTCCATTGCCCAAACCATTTTAAATATTAGATTTTAGTACTGCAGCTTATGAAAAATGTTCTGCTTTCCATTACTCTTAAGGCAGTCTACTTTTTTCTTCTAAAACAATACATACACTAAACTAAGTGTTGTGCAGAAAAAAAGAATCAAAAATACTTTCGTATCCAAAACACATGAACATGAACTGCATTGTCATATTTTGTCTGCTACTTCTAATCTCAAAGATAACTAGATTTCATTCACATTGCTTGATGTCAGATCAAATCTTGCCCAGGAAATGTTTCATGGAAAGATACATGTTGCAGGGTATCTCAGTCTGCCAGAATTTTTCATATTTGCTCTGAATTTCAAGGTATTAAATTATATCTGGAAGAAAGTGCTAAAAATTACTTCATTTTATGGGTGACAGGTGATCAGGAGTGTGCATTTTGTTGCTGGCTGGGGTTGTACCACACACTTGACTTTAAAAACAAGACAAAAGTCTTTGAAAAAATCAAAACAACTTTGAAGCAACCCATTGTGAACAATGCCTAATCTTGTTTTATTCTGTGCCAACAATGATTCTGGGAAATATTTTGTGGATAATGGGCTCAGCTGTGAATTAGATAATAATTTAAGATATTGTTCTCAAATGATATTGTGAGTTATGCCCGAGGACCTACTTGAAAGAATTGAAGGAGTCCAATGTGGAGGCTTTCTAAGTTTTCTAGGTTTTCTAAAGAAAGAAAATGAAGCTGCAAATTGAGTCAAGATAGACAAATGTTAAAATTATAATATAACTATTCACAAAAAAGGAAATAAGTGTCTATTATTCTTTAGTGGAACCTTTTCAAGCCACCATTGAAGATTAATCCATCATCAGTACAATTTAACAAAGGCAATGTAACAATGTAAAGGTAAAATTGGTATGTGTTTTACACAACTTCTCCTCCTTCTGTACTGCTCTATCTTTCCTATTACTTCTTACACTAGATTGCTCTCACTTTCCTATTACTTCTCACACTTGCGATGGCAAGAAAAGTAATCGAGAGTTCTAGGCGAAGAGCCCATTACTTTCTTAAAGTGTAACTAAGTACAGTCTATAAATTTTATCTGTAATTATAACATATCACTGCATCCTTCCTTTTTGTTACAAAAGTTATAAAAATGTATTTAATTCCAACATATAAATCTTTAATCAAGGATAAACACTTCTAATATGAACACCAAATTTTATTCCTTGCTTGGTGATTCTATTGGTTCCTAAAATCCTACCCATGCCGAAAGGTCAGGTTAACTAAAACTTTGTCACGATACAGTACAATCAGTTATTGCTCTTTAGGATAGTCACTATGAAAAGGTCAAGCTGAAAGTGGTACATTGCAGGGCAATCATCTTTTTCATTCAAATGTTACTACAGGGGACAGAATATGGGAGACTTTTCAATTAAAGTACACGATGACCAAATGCAGCTTTCTGTGGAAGCTGTATTACTGCAATGCAAAGAATCTCCAAGTCTACATTACCCAACTCACAAAGGATTCTTTTAAACTTCTTTGATAGCAACATAAACTTCTTAAATTTATTCATCAACAAAACCAAAACAACTTCAGAGAAAGGCAATAAAGAGCCTTACTTTCATTAAAAAACCAATGGAACATGAAAAATTAAAAAATGTTCTGCTTTGAGAAAGGAAAATGATGGCATAAATTTCCAAATAGCCTCAAACATATTTAATAGGTACCCTCTGTACCTTGTGCTTCATCCTGGCCACAATAAAGAGGAAAAAGCTCTTATATTTTAGTGCTGTTGCAGGAAGAAGGGGTATTTCTTGCAAATCATTAATTTATTTACCTCATTTCTGAACCATTCACCAAGACAGGTCTACTGAAGGCAGCAATATCTTTTTTTCATAAGCTACTCTTTGCTGTGGTTGCTATAGTGTCATTCACTGACAGCTGTCTTCCTAACAGGCACAATGGGTAGACCATCAAAAGCTGGTTCATAGCTTTCTACCCGCCTCAGTGAAACACTTGAGTGTATAAATGTAGGCAACATATTGTTCACTCAGCTTCACTTCAAATATAAAACTCTGGGTGAGAAAAGCAATCTGTTCTAATAGGGAAAAAAAAATCATAGTTAAACAAAACCAATGCAACTCTTCCTACTGATTGATGTATCATCAACTGTCTGCAGCCAGTAAAGTTGCCTGGGTAGATGTGAGTGTAGGTGTACTCACAAGCCTACTATATGAGCAAAATTACCATAGCAGTTACAGCTCCCAGAAGCACTAACCACTAGTTTAAAGCATTTAAAGATAAACCTGCTTTTGGTGGAACAAAATTTAGCCGTGCATGCCAAGATCAAAGCAGTCCAGGGTGCACCACACCATGCAGAATTAAGCTTAACACCACACAGAGCAGTTCCCTCAAGTCAGTATCTGCAATTCAGAATCTAGATCTACAAACTCAGCATAACTAAGAGCATAGCTGAGAGAAATCTTAAAAAAAGTGCTGTTAAGACAAGAACACTGAAACTTAAAAATAAGTGATTGCAACAGGTGACAGATCCCATCCTTAACTCTTGCCACAGCACACTTCTGTAGTTGTCTAAAAGAATCCTAAAAAAAATGAAAAATAATGTAAAGAATTATTATCTTTTAAAGTGAGTGCTATAAAAACCCTCACAGTATCTCCTCAAATCAATAAATCTATACAGTTATGAATTTCAGCATTAAGACACTCCATAATAATTCCTTCTCTCTCTTAGTCAGTTTTAAAAAAGATGAACCTATAACTTGTCTCTCAAGTAAAAATTTTGAAATGTTAGAGTACCATACTCACTTTTCAGATTTTCCTCCTTCTCTACATTTCAGCTTTTGCCCACCACCTCTTTCCTCTACAGCAAACAAAAATTTGAACATTATCAGTCCAAAGTCACCTTTGCCCTGACTCTGTATCCTCAAAGAATAACAGTATGCTTGGCACAGCTGACAATATTTGGAATGAAAGTAGTTTCATACCAGTCAAGTTAAACTATAACCCATACTAATCTCAGTCCAAATTCTAAAAAACCCACCAGCATCAGACAGAACAAAGTCAGGGATTCCTAAACCAGGAATTATAGCCAGCTGTCGCATACCAAAAGAGCCTTCCAGCAACAAGTACTTGCACCTTCAGAGAACCAGCTTACAGAAGCCTAACTGGACGAGTTCATCCTCCATTTGGATTGTGGCATAAAGACCACGGAGAATAGAAATCCCTGCTGAGTTGAAGTTACTGGAAACAGGTAGGTGCTGAGAGGGCATATGAGCTGGTTGGGAAATGTGTAGCTTGTGTCCCTGCTAGAAAATAATAAAGAAGAGAAGGATGGGAAAGAGAAATGAAAAATCAAAGTGTAATAGTCCTAAAAATGTGTTCTAAAGCAGGCAGTCAGAAGAGAATAGTCCGAATAGAAGCTGAAGTCTCAAGTGGGATACAGCAGTTTTCTGTGACCTTTTATTATAGAGAGTCTCAAGTGGGTGCAAGACTCCAGAGAAAGGTCCCTCAGTTTAAGCATCCAAGAGGCAGCTAAGAAAAGCAGCACTGGAAAAGTCCACAGAGGGTAAGATAACACATGTTAACTGTTTATAAGGTAGTTTTTTGCTTTACTTCTCCCTGTAAATAAACCTAAAATGTGAGAAAGAGAGGTGGATAGTTAACTAAGAGGGTCATGCACAGAAGTTCAAGTCATCCTTCCTGCAGCTTATGCCATTGTTGCAAGCACCTGCCACTCACATGCAAAGGTTTGCCCCTCCCTACTTGCTGGACTGGCCTTTTTTCAAGATGAAACCTTATCAAACATGAATCACTGCACTCATCACACTGCTGCTGCCTACAAGGCTCACACACAAATGGAAGTTGTGCAAAAGCAGTAGTCACTCCAGGACAAGACTTTCTCCTTACCTCACAGAACATGCCTTTTCACATAGCTACAAGCCTGCCCTAACAGGCTTCACTTTGCTCATGATACCATCACTATAGCAAACCCTTGCCCAGCATTTCTTGCCTCACAATCACCTGTGAACCCTAGACAAGGCTTCTCCCAACACATTCACAGTCTATTCTTGAGGTCTTCTTCCCCACTTTAGAGGTGTCTACTGTCTTCCACAGGACCGCTTTTCACAAGATTAGAAAGAAGCCTGCTCAAACACAAGGCACTCAGCTCATGGATAAGGACCCCTCACATAACAGGTCCTCTCTTGGAAGACAAGCCCACCAAAACACAAGGCACTCAGCTCATGAATAGCATCACCACATTCTTCTGCCACCCCCACCACCTTCACACCATATGGAAGCTGAATTCACGCATGTGCAAGTCTTACAGAAGGCTACCCTTCCCCCATCAACAACACACTTCTCACAAGACCGCACAAGCTCGTCTGAATCCCTTGACCTCTGGACCCATGCTGCCACAGCACACTGGACCTTGCTATCCTCAAAGGCATCTGCTCCTTCTGGGCAACTCTGCAAAACCCTCCATCCCTTCCCCACCGACTCTCACCCTTCCCTTACTTACCCCCCCACCCCCAATCAAGAAACTACAAGTCCACCCAAATGCCTCTCATACAAGGCACTTTGCTGGTAAACACCATCACCACTGCACATTGCTTCCAGCTCTGCTGCCCTCACAGACTATGTAAACCTCACACAGGCCTCTCCTTAGGGAGGTTAATCTTTCTTGTACTGGAAGCCCATTTAAACACTGTTTAGTTCACAAACATCAGCCAAACTCCTGCCAACTTTCACAAAGAGTAATGGTAAACCATCTTCTGTTTACCACCCCAACTAAGGCTCCAACCCCTGCAACAGATACCTTCTGCAAACATGAGACATTCAGCCTGAAAGTGAAATCACATGCTCCTGGTCACTCCATCACCCTCACAGCACACAGGAGCCACACAGGCATATGCCATTCCAGGGGAAGCCTTTTCCTATCCCTGAAGCAATTCCTGAATTGGGAGATTAAGCCCAGATGGGGTAAGCACCTCTCAAACTTGAGGAACTTCACTTAGAAACACCATCATACCCTCTACTCCGTGCCACAACCATTTCTTCCCCATTCCTGCCCCCTTTCCTGGGAAAGGAGGAATATGGCATATACCATTGTGCACCTTTCCTGTGGAAATCTTTCCCACCGTCATCCAGTGAGTACTTTCTACACAAGCTTACAATTCTGCTTCAAACAGAGGAAGCCTCTGAGCACTGCTGCAGCCACACTCCTACTGGTCCCACAGCAACTGGAAACTGCTCACAAGTATGTGCCACTCTTGCACAGGGTTTCACTGTTCACTAGCAGGTCACTTCCCAGAAAAGTGCAAGCCTGCCCATAAGTTAGCCCCTTAATCTACGAATACAAACATAGGCTCTTTCCAACTGTGACACCTATAGAAGAACCTGCCAATCGTTAAGGAGGATTCTGCCTGCTCCCACTGGACATTGCTTTCCCCTAGACTGTAAACTCCCCTCAAAGACAGTTTTTAAGCTCATAAAAATAATTGCTAGCACATACTCGTCCTTTTCATGTCATCTTCACAGCTTACAAAAGCTGCACACAGGTGCTGTCCCTCCCTGAGGAGGCTACACTCAGTCAAGGAGGGTTCTTTTCAAAAAAGCCATGAGGCCTTTAGGACCAAAGTCATTTAGAGCCCCTGACACCTCCACAGCAAACAATCTACAGGCTTCTGCTTCTGTCCAGCAAGACACTGCTCACTCATAAGTTCCTTTTCACTAGACTATGTCCCCCATCTGACTTGAAGCACTTAATTTATAATGCCATTGCTACAGTGCATGGAAGGGCACCACTGCTTACAGAGCATCCCTCTACAGTGCCAACACTTTACAAGTCCTGCTTCTTGTATCACCTCATATATCCACCACTCCTGCACGAGGCTCACTATCTCCATTCTCTGTTCTTATTTCTCTAATGCCACAATTTATTTCAATTGTAAACATCATCACACCCTTCTGCCACCCCATAGGAAACTCAGGTCACGCACAAGTAACACCTTCCACCTTTAGGGGTCCCTTCGTCCATACTATATGCCCACATCAATGCCTCCTAAAAGGAGAATCCTATCTCAAGAACATGGGCCCTGTGTCACAATGTTTCTGCAGCATCACTTTCAAGGTTGATTACCACTCTTGGGAAAGGGCCTTCTACCACAAGCGCCTTTTTTGCAAGGATCCTAGCTGCCAAGACACATCCCAAAATAAGACATGCTGTTTGTGAACACTGTTACCATGCTTCCTCTACCCCACCAACTTCACAGCATACAGGACATACAGGAGATGCCCACATGCATCTGCTCCTTCCTCAGGAGTCCTCCCCCCATACCATCCCTCACCTGGTCCCTTCACAAACCCAACTGCATACTTCACAAGGAGACATGCACCCATCTTGTGCTCACCCAAATATAGTTCTGCCACTTCCCCAGCAAACAGAGACAGAGCTCAAAGCATTGCCTTAGAGGATAGCTCCTCCCCACAAGAAGTTGCTCTTTTGCATTTTTACAAGACGTTCTGAGTGTACTTCATTGTACTAGACAAGACTCTCCCACTCTCCTGCCACGCCTCAGCAAATGGGATCATGCACCAGAGCCCACCACTACCAAGGATAGTTCATCAAAGCCATCGCACACCAACATTCCCTACATACAGACCTTTGTTCATGTGCACCATCCCTGTTGAACACTTTTTCTGCCAACACTACTCAAAAAGTCACCTGCTACTTCTATGAAGGCTCCTCATGCTTTAAGGTACTTTCCAGAAGACACTGAGCCACTCAGACAGTTGCCATACACAACAGTTTCAAGTTGCGAACTATCACATCCAGAGGGCTTCCTCATGATTGCCTGGGACTTGGGAAAGTTTTGTTAAATTAATTTTAATTGTGTAGGACATTCTAGGTTCAGTATGGAAAGATGCTTCCTAGAGCTACCTTCTTAGAGACCTGTGACTGTAGCTCTCATCTAATTTAAAATCCTAATTAAAAACCCCCAATTGTTGGCTTCAGTGGACAATTATTTTTCATGGGTTTTATTTCATGATTGGTTCCAAACCTTAAGGTCTAACTTGTTGAAGACATTGAGGTTCTGCTTAATGCAAAATAGTTACATAGCACTTTTTGTTGTTTCTTTCTATGTGTCCATTTGCAAAATAATTGTAATTACAGAAAGCACAAGAAGTGATGCAACCATTTATTCTTGGGATGCTAATGATTAATTCTTAATGTTTCACACTTCCCTCTCAGAAACTTTTAATATAGGCCTGATAACCAGAGTGGAATGAGTAGCTCTGTTACTAAGCTGTTATTTACTAGATGAGAATAGCTAAAAGAAAGGAATCAAGATAGACAGCAAAATCTTGGTTTGGTCAGTATTTCAACTTATTTTCTAGAAAGGTTTCAGCTTTGCTTTACTTTATATCCTTTTTCATCTTGTCAAACTTTTGAAAGTTCCTTTAGCAGTAATGTGCCAAAGCTAAAATTGTGACTTCTGTTAGAAAGCATTAATTTTCGAATCTTTTATCGTTTTCTAAAACATTTGAATCTAGTAGTGATATGAGGGGCTAAGAGTATTTGTTGGGTTTGCTGTGGCTGTTTTTTTCTGGTAGACATGGTGCCTGTGGAGGAGGATTTTCTTCGAGAAGTTCACAGGTTCACAGGTTATTCTGAGTTGGAAGGGACCCACAGGATCATCTAGACCAAGCCAACACCCACCCAGGGATCAGGCCCGCATTCGTGGAACCACGGGCACCACGCTCCATCAATCCAAGCCTCCCACCAACTAGGACATGTCACGAAGCTCCGCATCGAGTCTTCTCTTAAACACCTCCAGGGATGGCGACTCCACTACCTCCCTGGGCAGACCATTCCAATGAGGAATCACTATCTCTGTGAAAAACTCCTTCCTAATATCCAGCCTAAACCTCCCCTGGCATAGCTTAAGGCCATGTCCTCTCTTTCTGGTCTTGTCAGCCTGAGAGAAGAGATCCTCACCCACCTGCCGGCAACCTCCCCTCAGGTAGTTGTAAACAGCAATGAGGTCACCTCTGAGCCTCCTCTTCTCCAGGATGAACCCCAGTTCCCGTAACCACTCCCCATAGGGCTTGTCCTCCAGTCCTTTCACCATCCTCATCGCCCTTCTCTGGCCCCTCTCAAGCAGCTCAACATCCTTCTTAAACTGGGGAGCCCAGAACTGTACACAGTACTCAAGATGTGGTCTGACCAGCAATGAATACAGGGGAAGGATAACTTCGCTAGTTTATGCTGAAGCAGCCAGTGCTCAAAGGACTGCACCCTGTGGAGTGACCCACATTCCCACTTTGGAGTTTCTTTTGCCTGTGACAGTAAAAGATTTCTAACAGTCCTCATTCCTGCTGTAGCAAAAACCCTTCCATTTTTTTTCCCTTTTTCTCTCTGCCCTGTTTTTCGGGTGGGGGCGGGGGGAGGAATGAAGTGAGAGAGTGGGTGTGGGTCAACCTCTGGCATCCAGCCAGGGTCCAACCACCACAGAGTATGAGAGGCTTAAATATGGAGAAAGATAGCTTATGGATACTGTTTGAGATAAAGAGCCACACCAATTTCTAAAATATTTCCATACCCTTTCTGCAAAATGAGGGAAGAGGGCCTTTGGTATCTTTAAGGAAATGTTGAACACCTTAAACACTAGAGAAACTGAATTTCTCATTGAGAACTTAGAGGGTGTTGCTGTAGTGTTAAAATAGAGTGCTTGTTACAGTTTGTCATAAAGCAGAGCAGTTAATTTGGCCACATTTGTTCCTTGAGGAAATGAGTCCTACTGTTTGCTGCAATATCTACCCAACAGCATACAAGTTTCTGAGCATTAATGCTATGAAATCTCGCTTTCAAAACACAAAAACTTGTGTCTGAACTAGGGAAGTTATTCTTCCCCTATACTCAGCACTGGTCAGACCACATCTTGAGTACTGTGTGCAGTTCTGGTCTCCCCAGCTTAAGAAGGATGTTGAACTGCTTGAGAGGGTTCAGAGAAGGGCAACAAGGACTGGAGAACAAGCCTTGTGGGGAGCGACTGCAGGAACTGGGACTGTTCAGCCTGGAGAAGAGCAGGTTCAGAGGTGACCTCATTGCTGTTTACAACTACCTGAAGGGATGTTGGTGGAGCGGGTGTGAATCTCTTCTCTCAGGCTGCCAACCTGAGCAACCAGAACAATAGGTTGTGGCCCTAGGCTATACCAGGAGAGGTTTAGACTGGGTGTTGGGAAGAGGTTTTTCACAGAGAGAGTGATCCCTCAGTGGAATGGTCTGCTCAGAGAGGTGGTGGAGTCACCATCCCTTGAGGTGTTTAAGAAAAGACTGGATGAGGAATTCAGTGACATGGTCTAGATAATGGGATGATGGGACAGGAAATTAGGTTATATAATTTAAAAAAATTATGATGACATGACCCTGAGATTGGCTCAGAGGTGTCCCTGGCCCCGGGGTTGTCCGTTTGATCCCTGTGTGGGCATTCACTTGGGAGCTGGACTTGATGATCCTTGTGGGTCCCTTCCAACTCAGAATATTCTATGATTCTGTGAACTGTAGGCATTATTTAAAATATTGCTGTTCCTAACAGTTACTACTGTGGTGTGAATGAGGCAGGCTTGTTTCTGCTGAGTTTCCTCCTATTTCAAGACTTTTTAAATGACGCAGATGTGTGATTTTTACCTTGTTTTTTTACCACATCTTCCTAATTACATTGCTGATAAGATTGAAGAGAGACTTATTGTTCTTAGAATGAGAAAAGCTTTATGGATGAAATTTAATTGTGTTAAGCTTTTAATTTGCTTGTCACCTATGTAACTTTCAAATGTTTTATTTAAGTCAGTCATTGACTTATTTCTGTGAGGTTTTATTTCAGTACTGAATTGAATTAGTGGTAGAAGATTTGGGTTGAGTTGAGAACATAGCCAATATGTTTTTTCTTTAAAATCTTTAGAATCTCGCCCAAAACAAACAAGACTTGTATGTTTACTACTGAGGACAAGAACTGCTTCACTGTCTCTTCTAGACTTTTTCCAAACCTTTTATTGATTTCATAATATTGGAGTAAGGAAAGCAGAGTCAACTAAAATACTGTATTACCAATTGGATGCTTACCAAAACACATTCATTCAAATACTAGAATAAAAATGTGTTGCACGGAACAAGGCTAGGCTTCACAGTAATAAGAACTTAGTAGCATATATAAAATCACTGTCTGTGGCTCCTGAGCTGTTGAGACAATGTTTTATGCATTTGTGGTGCTTATGATAAACGTGTGGGAAAACTAACAGAGCACTAACAAGTCAGTGAAAATGCAAGCTGTGCTTGCCTCATAAATTAAGGTATAAGCTAGCCACCCGATTGATCTCAACATAACATATCTGCCTAGTGCTGCTGGGCAAGGCACAAAAAGTGTAGCCCATTTATTATGAAGCAGCTGGATCCTGGTGGAATGGAATATGAGCTGGAGTTATTTGCACAGTTTTGTTGGCACAAGGCTAGAGGGGAGTTTGCTTTTTATGGAAACTGTATCAACTTTGGCAGAGGTACAGAACTTGAATTTCTTCAGAGAGTCTTAGATCTTCAATACATGTATTTTCATTTTTGAGGAAACAGTGAACTTTTTCAGTGCAGATTTTGAAGGTAGTGTATGTGTAAAAATATCAAGCCAATCAAACACCAACTAGATGCCAAACTAAACTATAGTTACAACTTCATTTACTGCAAGAAATGTAAGAGTCCTTTTCTAAAATAATTGATAAAGAAAGCCTCTGTAATAGCACTCAGAGTAGATATTTTCAGATGTATTTCTGCATGCATGCAGCTTAATTGAAGATTCTCTAAGTCTTCACTGGGAATACTGATTAAGTCATACTGCTGTAGCAAAGTTAGTTAGCTGCCTGATTTGCATTTCTTGAGAGTACAGCCTTGGAGTTACAAATATCTTGATACAACCTACAGTGGGGATTGGAGGCAATGAGGTTTGAAACTACAATGGTAAAATAATTCCTTATTAGATGTGATGGGACAAAAGTTACTCTTAAATCTTGAAATCTCCCATAGTATCTTCTTCCAGGTAAAGATGACAAAAAAAGCAGACTTTGCAGCCCTGATAGCCTCAGGTAGTCCACTTCTGTTTAGTAATATAATTAAATATTAGAAATAATCATATCTAATATACTGCTTTAATTTATCCCCTTGAACATCACCTGTCTCCTTGGAACTTCCAATTTAAGTCATCATTGGGGAGATGGGATGGAACAATGCACCTGCTCTTATCTTAGGAAACACAGTTCTGGGTGAAAGAAATACCAAGCATCTACTGTGGTATAAATATTTCAACATAACTAGCCACAAACCTCAGCTGATTTTCTGCTGAGGTATTATTAACTGGGTCAAAGTGCTACAAGTAGTCTTATCTTCTGTTCCTGTAGTTTTTCACTCTGCAGTTACATTCCTTGTTAACTTCAGGGCATTTTTAACTAGGGTGATCCAAAACTTCTTAATGATAAGGGAAAACTAAGGTAGCCAAAGCAAAGGTGGGAGGAGAGGTTGGATGCCTCTGCTGCATGAGTTTGAACTGAGAGGTAAAGATATTTCTGAGGCAGGACACAGTTATAATATCGTGTGACTTTCTGTTCTGGACTCTTTTCTCCTTTTTCTCTGGGACAGCAGTAGTTTGCAAGTGCTTCCAAGGCTCTGCCAAGTCTGAAGTAGGCAGTATAGACTTGATGCTTTTTCTGCCCTAAACAGCTACTTGCCTTCTGTCTTACAGTACTTGGCTGTGACTACTAGCAAGTGGAGAGATATCATGAACAACTGAAAACTTGCACAATAATGTTATTTGCAGCAGTGTGTTTTTGTCAATATAGACTCAAATTTTATACTGTAATTCCCTAGCTGTCTTCCAAATTGGCTGCTAGACTCTGAAAGCCTTCTTAATAGTGACTTTGTAAAATCCTGGTATATTAGATTAAATAAATGGATGTTGTGCTCTTAAGCTTTTCTAACAGAGATTAAAATCTTTGTCAGTTTTGCTTTCTAGAGTGTAGCCTTACATAGGTCCATATGCTGTACTTGAATGTGCTAATGAGACTTTCTGAGACTGGAGAAAACCACAGTTCCCTGAGCATGATTTTTAAGAGTCCCCCTCTTAGATTTTTCTTCCTTAGAGTTGTACTTCTTTTTTTTTTTTTTGAGTAGCTGCTCTTTTTTTCTGATGTTTTTCGTTTTGACACACGGAGTACTAACACAGGCTTCTGCTCAGGACTTTGCATTGCAGCAGTGTTGAAATCCAGTTGCTAGTACATCATGTCCTTTGAGGCTGCGTCCTATGGATAATGTACAGAAACATGGTAGGAGAAGGGTGCTTGTTCCAGTAGCTGTTCAACTTTTTGAATGTTAGGTGCTATAAAAATACCTGAAAATTGTTTAGAAGAGCTTGTCATTTAAGAACCACACAATTCAGTATTTGGCAGCCTAAAGGTACAGAACAAATTTATTTGTGGGAGAGTGCTTGCAAGTAATGGATACCGCAGGGAAAGAAGGCAATGAATTCTCCATTACAAATGTGTTGTAGATAAATCTGTCTATGTTTTTTTTAAACCCAACTGCCTCTCTTGCTCCTAGTTCTGGTAGTGACCCAGGTCTGCAAACAGGGCTAATTCCTATGTAGAATTGAGTCTGCTGTAGGACAGATGCCTCAAATAGCAGCAGCAGCGTGTTGGTGTCACTACCTCTTAGCCCCCTGACACACTAACTAGTATTTTTCAAGTGCCCTTCAAGTGATATATAACAATTTCAAAGGAAAGAAGAATATAGCCCACAAAACAGTGGAATGGGAAAATTTTTAGTCTGTTAAATATTTGTACCATTTATTTGATCAATGCTTGTTTCAACTCAGTAACCTTATAATTTATGATAGATCTTGCTTTAACTGGAAACAAGTGAGTTTTTTAATAGCCAAAGCTTTTAGAATCATATGCCACTTGTCAGTCTTGTTTTCTCTCTTAAAACGTAATTTCCAGCTCATTAAAACATGAACAAAAATGCACTGTAAAGGTGGTGCAAACACTGGAGTTATTGCATACTGGTTATTGACTTGACCTCTTTGCTAAAAGAAAGTAGCTAATCTTTGTTTTTAATGTTGATATTTTGATTTAACAATTTCAGAAAATTTAATTGTGCCATGTGTTTTTTCTTGTTTCTGCAATGCTTTTGTTGTGACTTGAGAGATGTTTCCTGTGTGCTTCCAGGATTACAGCCACCTCACTTCTTCCGGTTGCCCTCCAAAATACTGCTAAAACTCCATCCTCACCTAGCCAAAACTAAACAAACAAAAAACAAACCCGAACGCCCAAGCTTTACAAAAAATCTTTTCAATACCTTTTTTTACAAGGCAGGTTTAAGAAAATACACTGTTCTTGTTTAAGGGAACTTCATGAGGGAGACTTGTATAGCTTGCCAGAAGTCACTTATGCATCAGTTTAGGCTACTTGCAAACTAATATATATTTGTCATGCCTAAAAAATACCTGGGCCAGAACTGCTACCATATATGAAACTGCTTGAAAAACACCTTTAACTCGAAGAGTGAAAATTAGCTGCATACTGAAATTAATATACTAGCTCTTTCTATATTAAAGTTTGTAGTAGTGTTTTTATAGATTAAAGTCTTCTTTTGCCTTGATGTTCGATCTCTCATATGAACTTGTGAGTAACATTTTCTTCCATTTGTTATAGATGTTGATGTTATCTGAGATATGCATTTTAGCTTCACTTAATGTACTTGCTTTGGTATAATGTGTTTTATCACAGAAAAACATTCCACTTCATATTCTGCATTGCAACTTTCTCTACTGAATAGAAATGAAAGAGTATATGTGAACTACCAAACATAGAATTAGAATGCTAATTCTAATCCCCCTTCTTTCTGAGTGCTAATTGAATTTAGTCTTAGTGAATTGTTCTGCTGTTATATTTCAGTGCAGTTACTTTTAATCATGGTGAATGGTTAGAATGCACCCAGCTATTGTCAGTGCCCTGAAGTTGGGCAAATGTAGCCAAACATATCAATAGGGGATGGTTGACTCAGTGCAGCTCTGTTATACACAAATGCACAAGGAAAACTTCAATTATGTAGCTTTCTTTAAATAGTTCAGTGTAATTTGTAGCTGAATAAAATGTGGGTTTTTCTAATCTTACAAAGGCAGTGAAGTAAACAAGTTGCTTCCTGGTCACTTTGCATTTTCCAGTGCAGCAAAAGTGATAAATATGTCAAAAATATTTGCAAATTGCACATTAAAAATAGGTGTTAGGTCATTTATTTCAGAAATAGAGACTGAAGAATTTCAAAGAGCCTCAGTCTCACTTTCAAAACTTAAAGTTCGCAAGGATAGAACTTTAGATATTAGGTGCTCCCACTGGATTAAACTGTCCATGTACCTTACACCTTGATGTTGGAAATCCTTGAAAATAATTTCCAAGCTGGTTGCAAAATGGGATTTATTTCAGTATAGGCACCTAAATTCAGGAAGATGATTCTGGGAGCCAGAACTGTTACTTGACTTTCAGTTACCCCTGGGAACTGGGATTTGTTAGTCTGGGGATTATAAAGTAGAAGGGGGAATGGCTAAAAGGGGATGTCATGTGGCTTTTGTATATATTGAGATAGCATTGCAGCTTTGGCAAATCTCAGTATGTTAGCACCTATTCACACCAAAACCCAAAAAGAATTCATAAATTTTTTCTCTGCCTGGAAGCTGGTTCTGGCACCTCTCCTCTGATAGCGTGATAAACACTACTACCTGGTTGAGCTTCTAAACAGACTGTTGTCTTCCATAGGGAAAGGTGTGTAAAGATGCTTTTACAAGAAAAATTTACCTAGTGCGTGTGAGCTGAGGTTTTTCTCCCTCTGATGTGAGTAGGCTCTTAACCATGTTTCCCACTTCATTTGTTTAACTCTCATAGGTTATAAGATGGTGGAGCTGCTTGTTAACAACTCTTTACTGAGCTGAAAATGTTTCACAGGCAGAAAACAGGATGCTACAGTAGTGGAAGCATGAGGCCAGGTTTCTACTCCACTTGTGTATGTCAACCAATGAAGTCTCGCAGGCATTTTTGTCATGGCTACTGCGGCAAAAACAAACTCTTAAAAAATGTGTTAATAACTGTTGTATGTATGAAGATGAGATTGTTAAATCTGGATTACACTTTCCACAGGTGATGATAGCAATGTTGCAAGTTTTGAAGGTCTTTGGGGTTTGGTTTAGAGGAACCTCTGAGAATTCTATACCAGAATTCTTAAGTGTTTTAGTGGTAGAATTCTCATTCTCTCTAAATAGAAACAATACACTGATTTTTAAGATGCTGATATATCATGCTTCTTGGTGAACATCCACTGTGTACTGCAGTATCAGAAGAATTATCATCTTTATTGTTGAAAGATGGGTATGAATGCCTTTTAGTGTCAGGAAACGTATTCTATTTTTTCTCTCAAAAACTGAGACTAGTAGGGAAACATTATTTGCATGTCACTACTTACATTGTATTGCTAATTTTATTTAGTCTTTTAAAATCTAAAATAGATACAAGAATGCTATTCCTGTGTAAGTGATGCAATTCATAATACCCTTCTAAGATGGATTAGGTAACCTTATTTAACTCTATCCTTTAGAGGTCTTTAATAATCTTAACATATCTGTCATTCCCATCTGTTTTAATTTAAGGCTGATTATACTAACATGCTTTAAAACTGCGAACCACCTGACCATTCAATATTGTTTTAAGCAGATACAGCTAATAGTATTTTCAGAATATAAACACAAAGCTTGGTATTGTGAAGCAATTAATTTTATTAGGTTTGTCCTTATTTAGTCTACATGTAAGCTTGGAAACCTATTAACCTTTTTTTGAGAAGCTTTTCTGGGTTTAGAATTTCCCCTCCCCCCAAACAAGCTCTTGCTAGCCTGACACTGTTCTTGTTACTGTCAGTTTTCTGAATGTGTCCCCTGGGAAATAAATGAGCCCAGCTGAAGGTTAAGGTGGGAGTAGTGGGCTCTGAAGCTATCCTGATAGATTGGGTAGAAGGTAAATGTTTGATGCTTCTGAAAAAGTAACAGATTTGGTTATGCTTGAATGTAACACATATGTTGTCAATGGGGTGCTAAAGGCTGCCATGCAAATCAGAGAAGAAAGGGCTACACTGGAGGGGTACAGGAATATGCTGTACTGTAACCCTGTACAGTATCTGGCAACAATTTGTGCTGCAGCACAGGCTGCAACATTTTGTGCTGGAGTATGCTCATTTCAAGGTATTAATATTTTCATTATAATTGAGTGTTTTGTTTGAAATAGAAGGATTATTGGGATTGCTATAGCGTTGATGCATTAGATTCAATTATATATTTCAAGGAAGCACTTTTGTAATGTAAACTATATTTTTTTAAGTGGCTAAATTCCATGTATTGCTAACTGATCTCTATTAAATACTTCATGTCTTGAGATTTAAAAAAAGGGCTGGGAGAAACGGCTACTCACAGAAGTCTTATTTTTTGCTTCTTGTATAAGTTGGTTTTGTGTATTGGGAAACATGGCACTTAAATATGTAAGCAGAACCAAAAAGAAACTGCTGCTGATGTGATAAAGCATACCTTACTGATGATCTTCATGAGCATATTTAAGGAATGGTGAAAGGGGACTGTAACCTGCAGACTATAAACTAAGTTGCACCATGATTATGTTGTGGATTACAGTAATGCAAATGGAAGTTCTGTAGAAATGGACTGGTTTAAATATGCACAATGGTATCATTGAATGGTGACATGAGAACTGACACAGTATTGTTGTTAAGAGTTATAAAAAGCAAGCAGGTATTAACATGTTGAAACTTTTGTTTATTTTGGGACAACTTAAAGGATATAGTGTTGTCACNGTGTTAGATGGTGAGTTGGACTAGATGATCCTTGTGGGTCCCTTCCAACTCATAATATTCTGTGATTCTGTGATTCTGTGAAATACGTACTTTACAGGATCATGCTAGAAGTAGCCTGAACTGAGTGAACCAAGACGATATATCTACACAAAAAAATACATAATCGATGTTCTTGAGGGATATTTATCAATATTGGCTAATAAATAGATAAAATCTAGACTTCAGAGCATATCACACAGTAAGTAATCATAGTTCTGGAAAATTAGACTTTTTAGATTTCAGTATGTTTTCTCTCTTGAGTAGACCTTTGAATGTATTATTCCATACTTGTATCTTTATATTTGCACATCTAATCTGAGGTATCAGAGACTGAAGTTTCTTAATAATGTCAATTACTACAAATTAATAAACTAGAGTACTACCTAAAAGAAATACTAACAAATCTTTTTGTAATCAATGAAAAATAGCTAAGTGTTGATTTCTGTTTAGTTGTTAGCTATATTGTTTAAGAGAAGATAATAGGTGGCATATAGAAATGAGTGAACAAAATAACTACTTTATCTGGTAGTTCTTAAACTGGATTTACCTGTTTGAGTACCCAGCTATTGATACAATGCTTCTATTAAATGCCTTGCTCGAAAAATATAGTCTCCAAGTTATTTGCACTATTGCTACTAAGGAGAAAAGGTAACATTTGGAGGGGAAGATTGATCTTTAGACAGAGCAGTGAGGGATCAATTGACATAATCACCAGTGCCTCAGGGCTATCACAGAAATACATACCTCACTTGAAGTGAAACCAGACTTTTTATAAAATTTTTCTTTTTAAGTTCTTGGGCTTGCTAGATTTAAAAACAGGCAGTATTTTTTTAATGCATTTTATATATACTTATTTGGATATCAAACACGTGTTCTCTTTCTGTAGAAGTGTGTTTGCTTGCAAGCCTGACTGGTATGGCATACAAGATGTGCCAAGCTGGTTTTATGAGAGCAATGCTTGCAACTGTGCTATGAAAGCTTGAAAACTGGGCCCTATGTTTCACAGCAGCAAACATGGGAAGCAGAAGTTTGTAGCCTTTTCCAGAAAGTCTGTAAAACACACCAAATATGTACTTCATAAAAGTATGTTAACAATATTTATATAGACCCAGAGTTCTGGTGCTTCAGGGTGTCCTTTCATAAAATCAGTTCACTAGTATGGATTTGGCACTAGTGAATCTGTAGTGCTGTAGGTGTCAAAACAGCATTTAAATATCAAGGAATTAATCCTCAAGATTAGTTTATGGAATAACTATTAGGAATAATTTAGAAATATTAATATCACATTCCACTGCACGAATGGAAACTTATATGCACCATGAAAAATTAAACATAATAATCTGGAATCTAGAAAAATAAATCTGCTTTAATAGTCTATGCAATTGCTGTTTTCTACTTGAGGTAAAACTATAATGAATCTTGTCAGTATTGATTAGAAAACTATCTGTGTCCAGAAATTTAAAAAATATTTCTCAATTGCTAGATCACTTTGCTCTATTGGAGTAGTTAGGTAAAAGTACATTTGGGAGGAGCAATGAATGAATGAACAGTGTTCTTCATGAATGGTGCTGCAGCCCTTCTGATTTTCCTATGTGAAAACTGATGGGTTTATTCTGAGTTGTAAGTAATGCGGAGAATGACTCAAGTGTGACATAACATGTTGCCATAACTTGCTGAAGGAGAGAAACTGCTAGTTATACTAGATTTCAGTGATTGTGGGTGAAGGAGATGGTGGAGGAGGATAAAGTGTCATCATTGTCGTGGCTAAGTTTTGCGAACGAAGATATAGGAAGGGCTCTACCCACACTTGCTTCAAACACGCTGATGAACAAGCATGATTCTAATATTCCAACAAGCAAGTGATAATTTTAGCACACCTTTAGATGCAGGCATATGCCTTTGTCTCTTTGTGTTTGTTTGACTACATCAGAAGATGCCCATTGATTGCGGTTAGTCAGTCAGGTGGAGATGAGCTATGGTTGGATCGGCTTTTCTAGGCCTCTCTCCATGTGCAGCAAGCAGTGCTCTCCTTGAAAAAGGCTGCTAGGTCATTCAGGATGTTGTTGAACAAGACTCCAGGGTCAGTCTCAAACAACAAATGTCCTGAACTGCCTGCATGCAGGACTGGATCTGTGGCTTCCAGTGCACCTTATCACCTGCCTTTTCATCTCTCACCTGTCCCTACAGGACTTTACCAACGTGGGTGTAACCTTCGAGCATGCACAATGGATTTTTTAGGTGAGGCTCAGCGTGCACAGAACTGGCCCCATCCTTTAATCCTAGGCTTCATCTGTCAGGGCCAAGTGAGCTTGGATGGTGATAGCGAAGTCCATGGGACATAGTTTTAATTAGAGTATCCTCCTCTTAGATGGATGGCCTTACAGGGCTGAAAGAGCTCCATCTGCCTGGGTTTGAAATTATAGTTGTCCTTCTAGGATGGCTGCCAGGAGGCTAATGAGCCCATCCTACCCATAGAACTTTTATTTCCTTCTGTGCTGGCCACTTAAGACACTGCCAGACTTAAGAGGGCAAAGCATAAGGGGGAAGCATGAAGGAGAAGGTGTATATTCCTTCAATATAAACCTCAATTATCTCCAAAAAGAAATAACAGAATCGCAGAATATTCTGAATTGGAAGGGATCCACAAGGATCGTTGAGTCCAACTGTCAAATGGCACCACTGCCTCCCTGGCGGGAATCGAACTTCCAGCCTCCCACACGAGAGGCAGGGACACTCGCCACTGCACTAAAGTGGATTTTCAACACAAACCAAACTCCACTAAAGTGAAGAGATATCATTTGAGTTAATTTACTTTACTAACTCACACTCTTGAAATAACTGAAATGTGGTTTACTGAGGTAGTTACAATCCTTGCAGTACTGCAGAGAAAAGCTAAAACAGACTGAACCTGTAGTTACAGTTATATCTCCTCCATCGCGAGGAAAGGGACAGGCGACAGCCCTCGCGAAATATTAATTTCGCAAAGAACGGCAGGTTGTTAATATGCATGCAGGCCACGCCCATTGCCCCACCCCCCGGAACTCCGCAGGGCTCCGGGGCGCACGTTTTGCTTCTCTTCGGACTCTCTGAACACGGGGAAGAAAAGGAAACCGTTTCTGAGCCCCCTCTGCCTCAGAAGACCCCCTCCCAACGCTGAGATCCCGCGGGTCCGCCGTGACCAAACCCCGTGCCGCTTCTCCCGCCCTCTCCCCAGCCCCAGTGCATATGCCTGTCCCATGCCGCCCGCCCCGTCCCACACCGCCTGTCTCGCGCCGCCTGCCCCACACCGCTCGTCCCGTCCCACGCCTCCTGTGCCATCCTGCGCCTCCCGCCCTGCCCCGCCTGTCCCATGCACCTCCCGTCCCGGGCACTGCCGGCAGCGCCCCGCGGGGAGGGGGGGAGTTCAGCTGTGGCAGTGGAGTGAGCATAGCCGCTGCGCCCAGCCCAGCCCCACTTTCCTGTGGCACTGTCCTCCCTCCCTGTAGCCACAGAAACAGTAACATGCGCCCGCGGGGGGGTCAGTTCCCCTGCTGTGCTTAGAGTAACGGGACAGCGGGACACCTGGCCATCCCCGTTGGGCCGGGTCAGTGCCGCCCCACAGGGAGCTCCAGCACCGCCTCTCGGTGGAGCAGACACACTACGCATGCGCGANAACCGTTTCTGAGCCCCCTCTGCCTCAGAAGACCCCCTCCCAACGCTGAGATCCCGCGGGTCCGCCGTGACCAAACCCCGTGCCGCTTCTCCCGCCCTCTCCCCAGCCCCAGTGCATATGCCTGTCCCATNCGATACAGAGAGGATTCACTGTATAATAGTCATAATGCATTATAATTATAGTTATAATGCATTTTATAGTTCATTTGCTGTACAATTAATATAATCACATCTTGTTAAAGTAATAGAAAATGCTTTTCTGTAGCACCTTAATAATCAAGTTGTTTATTATTTATTTTGTATTTCCCCAGAAGATAGTATTTTTCATTTCTCCAGAGGGTATTTTTTTCCCTATGCTAAGTTCAAAAATATACATATCTTCTGTGGCCGAAGGCTATTACTTACCAATTGCTGTGAAGTACAGACTGGCAAACTTTAGTAATACCATGTCTTCTGAACTATATTTTTAGATATATAAACATCAAAGTGATGCAGTATGGTATTCATAAATATGGAGTTCATACATTTTATGTATGGTGCACTGGTGGCATGCAGGCCGTGCACAGGCAATGAAGCTTTAAGTTCTTGTCCTTTCCTAATGCTGCCATTCCTTTTGGTTAAGGACTTTTTTGCATTATAGATCACGTTTGACCTATTTCAGGATAATGCTTACATGTTTTCAGTGAAGAATTTGGCCCAGATGCTAAATCAGGACATAAGGGAAATAGAATGCACTACATGCATGTAAACTTATTTACCTAGGATGTGGTGTTCTTGTTTATAACAACTTTGTATGTCTTTAAAAACAAATTCATATGGATGTAACACTAAATTTTCTTGATGGAGTAAGAAATACATGTTAGGCTATTACCCTAAATTACTTACACAAGGATCCTGTGAGATCACATTAGATGACAGCTTTGATTAAAGTAATGTAAAAGACTGTAGAAGAAGACAGACCTCTGTTTTACCTCCACCAAAGAATTCTGGTCCTAAAACCATTTAGTATTAAAACATCACAATAGACTTTGTTACTTAGAACTATATACCCTGATAGTATTTATTGTAACGTTATTGCATTTAGTGCTCTGTGCTTGGTCTTACTTCACAGTGTACAAGGGAGACTTTGGGTCCTTAGAAGTAGATCTAAAATTAGCCAACACATTGAGTTCGTGCCTGCAACTATTACTTATGTATTTCTTAGGATGATAGGAAGGTATCTTGACCCATGAACTAAGATATGCCCCCAAAAAGCTGGTTTACAATTATGAGAACTGAAAGGGAGGGAATAACTTCTGAAGGCCTAGTAGAAATGATTTTACCTAAAATAAACAACTTAGCATCCTACAAGTAAGCTGAAGTCATGTAAACACATCCTCAATGTTGTGTAAAACTTATTAGGATTATTGACCAGAAATGCAGAAATACCCTTAAGCTGCATTTTTGGTGTATATATATATATATATTTGTATATCAGTGATTAGGAATGTAAAATATGTTCATTAATATGTACCTACTGAATTGTAAAGCTTAGTATTTTAAACAGTTCTCAGTAGCTTGGTTTTGCTTTTTTAAAAAACTACAGTGATCCCCTGGAATTCGCTGGGGGTCAGGTCTGGGCAGGTCTCACAAGTTATGAAATCCGTGAAGATACAGAACCCGTGAATATTCAGCTACTCTCCACCTGTGGCCATGCACCCTCCACTAATAATAAGGTCTGGAGGGGTGGTCCTGGGAGTGTGGCTCGCACTGTAGCCTCTCATTAAAGCAGAGGAAGCGCCATTTGGTGCTTCCTGGCCGCAAAATCCAGGACATTCTGTGTACGTGCACCGTCTCACAACTCACTGAAAATCCAACCGCGAATAATTGAATCCGTGGATATGCGAGCCATGAATATGCAGGGGATTACTGTAATTATTTTTAGAATTTGGCTTTAATACAGCTGTTGCCCCAAGATTTTTTTGAGCTCCCCCAAAATTTTACACTTGCCATTTTAAATTAGGGTAGTTGTCACTGTTGTAATTTTTTTTGGTATTTCACTTTAAAAGACTGGGCAGAAATAGTGTTTTGCAGTCTCCTATTAAATGAGAAAAGTGGTATGTATTGGAAAGCTGAGACTGAAAAGAATTTGCTGCTTTCAATTCCTTGTGAATTGGTGGATTCAGATTACTTTAAGTAGCTATGTAATGTTGCAAAGGTGGAGTGCTAGTGAATACACAGATAGATACTGTGTGCTGAAGTAAACCGATATTCTTGAGCTTCTGTTAAACTATTCCCCTGAAAAGACCTGAGCTAGCATCAGAAACTGTGGGAACTGGTTTGCATTCAGGATTTTGTTTTGGTCTATTCATATTTTGTAAAAAGGGATAGATTGAGAGAATCTCTTTCATATACAGTGTAATTGTTTACTGAGAAGGTATGAAAACATGAATAAAAATTTATTGAATTGGGATGATTATATGAAAACACACATGCTTTTGAGACTGATGGTAAAAAGCGTCTTTTAGCCTTCTGTTAGCATTCAGTTGCACTCAGAGAACTGACCTAGCTTCACACAGAATCACAGAATTACAGAATATTCTGAGTTGGAAGGGACCCACAAAGATCATCAAGCCCAACTCTTAACACTGTCTCCCTGGTGAGAATCGAACCCGCATCTCCCACACGCCAGGTGGGGACACTTACCACTGTACTAAAGTGGACACAAGCTAACACAGAACTGGAAGCACTTAAACAGAATTTATGCTCTATTTTTGCTAGACTGATTTGTCTTTCTGGCACCATTTGGTTGCCTCCAGCCCCTGAATATGTGACCTCTAAGAATCATTTTATTATGCTCTCAGTATTTCTCATGATATTTTTCTCCATGGCCCTTTTTAATGCAATGTGCTTAAGACAAGATATGAAATTATTTCAATACTGAGAATAATTCCCTTATAGTAAGGCAAATGGCATCCTGGCTTGTATCAGAAATAGTATGGCCAGCAGGACCAGGGAATTGATTGTCTCCCTGCACTCAGCACTGGTGAGGTTACGCCTCCAATGCTGTGTTCAGTTCTGGCCCCTCAATGCAAGACAGACATTGAAGTGCTGGAATGTGTCCAGAGAAGGGCAATGGAGGAATTTCTTCACTGAAAGGACGGTTAAGCTTTGAAATGGGTTGTCTAGGGATGTAGTACAATCACTATATCTGGAAGCGTTTGAGAAATGACCGGACATAGCACTTAATGCTATGGTTTAGTTGATGTGGCAATGTTCATTCAAAGGTTGGACTCAATGACCTTGAAGGGCTTTTCTAATGGGTGATTCTATGATTCTGGTCAAATCCTGGATGCACAGACAATCATTTAAGTTAACATTTAGTGCTGAGACTTTAATCATTGGCTAGTTTGTGTTCCACTGAAACCTCTACAAAATTAGACTACTCACCCTTAACCATATTGTGTCATCTCAAATAAGTGCTTAGCTTTTACCTGGAAGATGAGCTAAAACCATTAAAATACTGATAGACCAGTTTCTTATGTTAATTAGCAATTTTCTTTGATATGTGAACTGTCTATTGACTCATCAAAGTCAAAACTATTGTGGAATGGAATAGTTTTCTGAGAATCCTGACACTTCCCAAAGAGAAAATCACCTTAAATTGCATACTAAGCTTACCTGGTTTTTAAAACTAACAGTATTGCATGATTATGTAGAACATGAAACTAAAACCTGCATGAGATATTTAGATATTTTGGTTTGTGTAAACCAATTATTTCCAAATTATCTTTATAAATGTTGTCACCTGAGGATATTAAATATGCTGACACAACTTAACTGAAATGAGTTTCAAATTTTGTCATTTGGAGCTGCTATTTTTAGAATGAGGGCAAGAAAACTTCTAGAGTTTGTGTCTTTAGTAGAACATACCTGTGACCACATTCATGTGCAAACATAGTCAAACAGTCCTTCTGTAGAGATGTTATTCACACAGTTGTATATCACTTTACACTTGTGCAGACACAGTAATTTGTGTATCCCTGATAACATAGAAGCAGGAATACCCTAGTTCTATTGTTAGATCTTTCTGAGATTACTTTTTTGAAGGACTGTGCTTTGGTGTTATGGGTTAAACTTGTCTGGCTGTCAGATGCCCGTTAAGTTGCTCTTTCATTCCTCAACAAGATGGAAGAGAAAATAAGATGAAAAGCTCATGGGCTGAGATAACAATAGGGAGTTCACTCACCAGTTGGTGTCATGGACAGAAGAGAGTTCACAGTGAAAATTAATTTCTTGGCAATTAACAATGGAGTAAAATAGTGATAAATTATTAGAAAACTAAAACCCTGTCTTCCCAGTCTCAACTTCACTTCTGACTCTTGCCTCCTGAGGCAGAATGTGGGTTCTCCATGAGCTGCAGAGGAATTTCTGCTCACAGTGCCTGTTGCATCTCCTTCCCAACTTGTTTCATAGGTCTTGGTGTCTGCAGGATTGTTTCTCTCACAGACTCAGTCCATTTCACAGCTGCTGCACACTAATTTTTTGCCTTTTCTTGAATATATTATCACAGAATTGCCACCAATATTGCTGGTGGGCTTCACTTTGGCCAGTGGTGTGCCCTTTTGGAGCTGGTTGGAAATGGCTCTGGCTGACATGGGGGCAGCCTCTGGTTTCTGTAAGGAACACCATCTCTGCAGTCCCTTGAATACTAAAACCTTGATACCTAAACCAAATACACTTATATTTTTGTATTTGTCTTGTATACAATACATTGCTCCACAAAGAAGATACGTAATTTAAATGTTGAAAAACAATTTTCTCACTCTTTCTGAAATGGATTGTTAATGATACTGTATTACACTGATAATGACTTTTTTTATGTGTAACTATGTGTAGCAATACAGTTGTATATTGGAGCCCACGGAATTTTTCAAAAAGGTGTTGCAGAAGCAGAGAGTTGTAGGAAAGTACTATCTCTTCAAGCACAATCTCTGTGCAGGAGGGTTGATAGGAAGACCATATCAGCCACACATGTAAGCCATAGTAGCTAATTCAAACAATTAAATAGCTTGAGCTAACTGCTGGGCTATTCATGGAGTTGTATGAGCAAGGCACTTTTACCCCATGGAACTAACTGCTTTTCAGGATTCAGGTTATAACATTAGATATATGTAATAGCTCTATGGTGTGTAAAGATTTATAAATACCTAGTATCTAATCCTGGCTTGTTGAAATTGTACATAGAAAGCTTAGTTGTATACTGTAACTTCAGCATTTATTACAGCCGTCCAGACATGTGAGCCAGGATTTCTGTATGTCGCTCCATGACTAAAGTCAGAAGTACTGCAGAAATGGTCATATCAATATCACCTCAGTTTGAGTGTCATATTCCTAACAAGTCAAAAAAATGATGTGTATGAATAATTTTTAACCAGTCTATTTAATATGAAATAGTGATTTCTAAGTTACATAGTTTACCTAAAAGTACTCTTTCTACTTATTCTACTTTATTTTATTTTGAGGCTATGTGTACCTTCATAATTACATGCAAAAGATGAATCTAGTGGAATCAAATTCAGAATTCTGTGGCACTAATTATGGGGAATAGTCTTTAAAAAAAACTGGGATCAATGGTGTCATGGGACTTATATTCCCTAGATGTTCTCTCTAGAAGGGTTTCTTGATTGTGATGATGATCCTTAAAAATGTACTACTTGAAAAGTGCATCTGTTAGTGACTTTTAGTGTTATTAACTTAATTCTGTATCAGGATTATGTTGACTTCTGGTAATGAAAATACAGCAGAATCTGTTAACACAAATAGAGACATTGGCAGCCACCTGTATAACCTCTCCTGTCATTTAATTTTCATGCAGTCATTTCTATATAAGGTAAAATTCCTAGTGAAAATTGAAATTTTAAAACAAGTTGGGAGGTAAATGGTTGAAAGTCTGTTCCCCAGTTCAGATGTTTCCTAATTAATTGAAATGTTCCCTTTTTTCTACTGTCAACATGTTCCAGAAGACAAAAGTGCAGGAGAGCTGAGATAGGGAACTGTTGAGAAAGGGGGTGAAGGGGCTTTATTTTGTTGTATAACTTGCTCTTTTTGAAAAAATTTGATTTCTTGTCTATCTTACATAGCAGAGAGCAAACTGGAATCCACAAATATTCATAAAATAAAAATTGTCATCAACAGTATATTATCTTACATATAAACTAGCTGATTAATTTAACTAATTAATGATAAACCAGTGTCCTTCTCTTGAATTTTCAAATTTGTCATCAAGCTCAATTATATCTTTCCTGTTGGTTTTAATGCTTTCCTTACATACTGTGTTCCGTCTTTGCTATTTGTGTTCTGTGACCTTGGTTATCCTTGGATGAACTTAATGTTTATGCCCCAGTCTTTCTTAACAGAGAGCATGTCTTTAATGTCCGTAGATTTTCTTTGACCTCATCTTGGTCAAAAGAAAGTCTGAAAGATTTTCTATTGTGTTTTTGAGGAACTCTCATGAAGCAGTCTTAATTGCTTCTGCAATTGCTTACTCATCCATAGCTTTTCCTGCCAGCATCAGTGTACCCTTAGGAGAAAAGTCTGTCCTGCCTTCAGTGTGACTTACCTTTCCTGAAATGTATCTTCTCTGCTTATTATCTAATTGTCCTAGTCTTGACTGAAACTCTGTTTCCATTTGACTAATGTATTTTAAGTATTTCCAGTTCAAAATATAGGGCTAAAATCACACTACCCTCAAAAAAGGACAATACTGTATTTTATTTTGTTAATACTTTATATAAAAGTAAAGTCAGGAGAGCAAGAAGAATCAAAAGTCTTCTTTCCCCCTCCTATGGACAGAGCAGTGAACTGTATTGGGACTTGCAAAACAAAGAAAGAGACCCTAAATAATTACAAACTCCAAGGCCTAAAAAAACATCTCCCAAGTTACCAGGTTCTCAGCTGTGTGTGGCTAGGACCCTGGAGCCTTCTTAACCAGGAAATGGGAGCTGCTGGTAAGAACCTAGGCAGATTTCTACTGGGATCTCCCTTTGATCTGGGAAAGCTTACTAAAATGCTATTGTCAAATATTGAGGCATCTACTTTTTTTGACCAAAAAGCTATGTTGGTAAACTTTGAGCAACACTAGTTTCATATAACCTGGTTAAAAACAGTTGTTTGAGGAGATTCTTGGGTGTCAGTGTGTTGTATTCACATACTGATATGGTATTTCTGTCAGTTTGCACATTGCTATATGTGGTACTTACTCTGCAAAGTTATCCTGCTTCATCCTGAGTTGGATAACTGTTGAACAACTCTGGTAGTTGCTCACATTCGGGAATTAGTTCACCTCTAGTAGAAGAGTGGACTCAGAAGTAGTATTTTTCTTACATTCTGTTTGTTGTACATTTCCTGCAATAACCTTTAACTTTTTTGAATTTGTTCAGAATTTAGTTTCATGTTGATAATTATGTTAAATTTTTACTCTAATTCCACTTGCTTCTTTCGGACAGATTGCTGTAATTTTGACTACTTATTCAAATTAGCTCAACTCCAGAATAGCAGGATGCATTTGAAATTAGAACTCAGTTGTATATTGACAAAATACTAAATATTTTCCTTGTGCTGCTTTCAGAAATTAGGTATGTTAGTCATAAGGTCTTTAACATTATAGATGAAATGAAAAAGGTATTTGTGCCTATATTATTCTGGAATAGAAAATGTAATACGTATATGGTTACATTCTAGATTATGGGAGCTACCTAAACAGTTCAGAATTCGTAACGTGTAAAAGGCAGGTTTGACAGTCATAACACTCTAAGCCATAGCAATTGCTTGATTATTTTTTGTCTGTGTGTTTTTCAGTCTCCACCACCACCTCTCAAGTGATCATTATATCTATAGGTGTAGGTAAACTTCTGGGACATTTAACTAAAACTCTGGCATTGATGGAAAAGTTCAGGGCTTTCTGTAGAAACTTTAAAAATACTTTTATTAAACCATGGATTTTCTTTTCATTATTAAAAATTAAATGTCTGCAGTTAGAGAAGCTTTGACACACATTTCTAGATTTGTTACTGAAGAATTGTAATTCATCATAAAAATAGTAGGAATTTTAACTGGTTGTAGTTTCAAGGCACAATTACTTTAACCTAAAGTAAGAAGCTGAAAGGACAATTTGCCAGCTTCAGTTAAGTTGTTTGCTTCCTTCATGTGCACAGAACTTGGCAGCTGCTCTTGCAATCAGTGGGTCAAAGTGTGTTCTTGGCTGTGTTGACCCAGCTGTGTACTGTTACAGCTTGTGTGGAAATTGGAAGGAAGAAAATAATCCTATCGAATAGTTTATGGAAACAGTTCATTTCAAGGAAGATGACTAAATTGCAAATGCACATTTCTTTACAAGGTAGATCACAGCTTTCAGTGTGGGTAGAAGGAGCAGGCTTTACAAAAGGAAAACTACTGCTGAGCGGCATAGGTGTCCTCTATGACCGTCACTGCTACTTGCCTGGATTTTTGTCTGCGCAGTTAGCTATTTGTGAGGCACGTGGTAAGTGGTTTTATTTTCAGCATATTTGAGGAATTGTTTTGCTAGGCAAATGAAAAAACCAACAGTTTTTCTCACTTAGGAGTAGTAATTTGGTTAATGAAAGTAACTGTAGCATAGTGGTGGGTGTCCCCTCCTCTCATGAGAGACGCCAGGGGTTCAATTCCAGCCAGGGAGGCACTGGTGCCATTTAGGAGTTGGACTCGATGATCCTTGTGGGTCCCTTCCAACTCAGAATATTCTGTGGTTCTGCAACACTGAAATAATTATTCATATCTGAACTATACTAGTCTGGGTTTTGTACATAGTGTGAATGATCCTATGTGAATATATTTAGCCTGCAGAAAACCCAGGGAGGAAAAAATTATGATGCTACTCTTCATATTGGATTGATGCTTGCTGGATTTTACAGGTACATGGGGAGGACTCTGCTTTGATGAGCAATATTTAAATTCCTGTCAAGGGCAGCTGGAATTCTGTTTATGTTGGACACATTAATCTCACAAAGGAACTACATTTTGGTGTCTACCTGTTAAAATTCAAGTCTTCTATGTTTTCCCTTTCTGTTAATGGGAGATTTCTTTAGGTTGTATTTAATTTAGTAACTAAACCAGTCAATTTATCTTGCTACATACATTGAAATATAATTTTGCTCTGGTTGACTCAGGTTTGACACGGACATACTAATCCTGCAAAGAGAATATTTGCAATAGAGGGTTTGGACTTCTGCTGCAGAAAATAAAGGACAGCAGAATGTGCTTATCTTTTCCTTTTCAATGAGTTTTATTATTTTCTAGTGAAATTTGTAATAACATAAGTGGTTTTGTAATGATATACATTGTGTTAACTGTGTTATTCTTCAAGGGAAGGTAGCAAGCAATGTTAAGTAAGCTTTCATTTAAACAGGTATATTTTCATTTAACAGTACCGGTAAAAAAGAACATGAGAAATGGCTGGAAAATGTCATTAAGAGCTAAAAGGCAAAATTACAAATCAGGAATTTGCAAGATATATTTACCTTAAAACATTAAAAAATGGGTGGCATTGAGGTATTAGCAAAGATAAATTCATTGAATAAATGCTTTGCTTTTGCCCAACAGTTAGACTTCTGGCCTTTTTTTTTTTTTAACTGCCTACCAAGTTATATTTGGTAAAAAGTCTAACTCTCTTTTGTGAATATTTATTTTGATGATCTCTTGCTTTTGTCTCCTGCTTTTCATTATGTTTCAACTGTTTTATTCTATAACACTCTTAAAATTGCATCTTGCCTGACAGCCTTGCATTGCCCGAGCTTTTTCTACTGTCTATCTAAAATATCAAAAATGTGGTTTATAGCCTTTTTGTCACCTACATATATCTTCCCTTCCCAAAACTTGAAAATATCACTATCCATATTTGAGTGTGACCAGATGAGTTCCAGCTGTACCTTCCAATCCAAATTTTACTGGTTTGTAGGTTTTTTGGTAGTTCTTCTCTTGGTACAGGGAGGGATGCAAAAAATGCTGGTGAAAAAGCCCACAAATACTTCTGTTCCATGGAAAACCTAGCAGAGCATGCGAATATGTAATAAGAGATCCTGAACAATACTTTCAGCTTATCATCACTGAGTAATTTGAGGATGTTGTAAGTGCCACAAAAGGAGTTAAAATACATAATGAAGTAGATATTGAATTAAATTGGAAGATATATATCTATTTCAGTGTTCAGAATGTTCAGGAATGTATCTTATGACACAGCTCTTTGGGTTTTTTCTAACTTTCTCTTAGAGTATTTGGCTTAAATGTCATCACCCTTCAAGCAAAACTTTCATGCTGAGCTTCCCCTGCTCCTGCAAGCAGAAGTACATAATATTTGAAAGTTGGGGTTTGAATGCTAAAGACTTCTGTTGTACTTCAGTTGTTGCCCTGAAGATTTTATGTGTGGGGTGGAAGACAGACAGTGTGCTCTTTCACATGCAAAAAGTATCAGCCGTTTATAAAGGCTTGAGGAGTTCTGCTCACTGTCCATGTTGAGTTATGTTTATTTTCATGCGTGTTGAAGGCTGGTACTTGAAAGTTAGAAGCCATGCAGTATTTATCAATCAGCTGGGTGGAAGGGAGGGTTTACAAGAAAATAGAGCAAAATACTGAGCATTCTACTTGACATACAGGACATTTTTTACAAGCAAGTGACTACTTACGCAACTGAAAGAAAAGAGGAAATACAAATTGTCTTTGTATCAAAATAAAGCTCTCATGGAGACTTTATTCATGCAGGTATTTAAACATAGTTGGCCCTCCTGGCTGCCAGGGCACTGCTGACTCATATTCAAGCTGCCATGAACTGGGACCCCAGGTCCCTTTCCATGACACTGCTTTCTAGCATCTCAATCCCCAGGGTTGCCCCATTCCAGGTGTAGAATCTGACACTTTCCCTTGTTGAACTTCATATTGTTGGTAATCATCCAGTCCTCTGATTTCCTGAGGTCTCTTTGCAGGCCCTCCCTATCTTCCAGGAGTCAACAGTTCCTCCTAGTTTTGTGTCATCTTCAAACTTACTTAATATCCCTTCCAGTCCTGCATCCAAGTCATTTCTGAAGATGTTGAAGAGCATGGGGCCTTACATGGAGCCTTATGGAACCCCACTAGAGACAGGTCACCAGTCTGATGTCACCCCATTCACTATTGCCCTCTGTGCTTGACATGTGAGTCAATTGCTCCCTCACCACATGATGTATTTATCCAGCTGTGTGCTGGACAATTTGTCCAGAAGGATCCTGTGAGAGGCAATATCGAAAGCTTTACTGAAATCCAAAAAGATACATCAACTGGTTTCCTTTGATAAGCCGGGTGAATAGTTACCTTGTCATGAAAGAGAATCAGGCTTGATAAGCAGGACTTTCCCCTCATGAAGTCATGCTGACTGTGACCAATGACTGTGTTGTCTCTCAGTTGTTTTTTAATACCTCCCAGAATAATCATAACTTTACCAGACACTGAAGTGAGACTGATGCCTGTAGTTTCCAGGATCTTCTTTCTTGCCCTTCTCAAAAACTGGGACAGCATTTGCCGGCTTCCAGTCAGTTGGAACCTCTCCAGATTCCCAAGACTGCTCAAAAATCCCCTAAAGAAGTTTTGTGATGACATCAGCCAGCTCTTTGAGGATTCTGGGATGAATCCCATCAGGCCCCATAAACTTGTAAGGATCCAGCTTGACCAGCAGATTCTGCGCAATTTCAAGCTTGAGTGGGAGTCATGCTCCTCCAGCTGAGGGGACTGGGACCCCCTCGGTCTATCATCTGTGTTGAAGGCAGAGGTAAAGAAAGCATTAAACACCTCTGCCTTATCTCTATCCCTATTTGTGAGGTGACCAACTTCATCCTGCAATGGGCTAATGATGTTTCTATATTGCCTATTGCCATGAATGTATTTGAAAAAGCTCTTTTTATTGTCCCTCATATTTCTGGCCAGCTTCAACTCCCTGCCTGTGTGAACTGCCATGCCACACCCCTATTTGCCTGCTCCTGTTTACCTCGTTCCCTTGATCCATTTAAATTCCTCTCAGTCACTCCTGGCACCAGTTTCTCCCTGCCTGATTGGCTGCTGAGGGCTTCTGGGTCATGAGTATGCTGCTTAGATACTCCTGGACTCAGGAACACCTGTACAGATGGCTCTCACCCTCCAGACCTCCCCTTACTCACAGCTGCCCGAGCCTTGGTGAGCAAGGTTTTGTGCAGATCTCATCGGGTTTTAAATTCTCCTTGGCCTCTCCTAGCACTTTTCAACAATCATAGTATCATAGTATTGATAAGACTGGAAAAGACCTTGAATATCATCTAGTCCAACCTATAATCCAACTGAAACCTAACATCTAAATCATGACACTCAGCACCTCATCTGGTCTACCCTTGAACCCAGGGACAGCGACTCAACCACCTCCGTGGGCAACCCATTCCAATGCCGGATCACTCTTTCAGTGAAAAACTTTTTCCTAATGTCAAGTCTAACCCTCCCTTGCTGCAGCTTAAGACTATGACCTTTCGTTCTGTCTCCAACAGCCAAAGAGAAAAGACTGACCCCCGCCTATCTACAACCTCCTTTTAGATAATTATAGACAGCGATAAGGTCCTCCTCTTTTCCGGGCTAAACAGACTCAGCTCCCTCAGCCACTCCTCATAGAGCTTATCTTCCAGCTCCTTTATTATCCTTGTTGCCTTTCTCTGAATGCGTTCCAGCACCTCAACATCTTTCTTAAACTGAGGGGCTCAGAACTGGATACAATACTGAAGGTGCGGTCTAACCAGTGCCAAGTACAGGGGAAGGATAACCTCTCTTGACCTACTAGTCACTCCATTCTTGATGCAGGCCAGGATGCCATTGGCCCTTTTGGCTGCCTGGGCACACACTGCTGGCTCATGTTAAGTTTGCTGTCCACCAATAACCCCAAGTCTCTTTCCGCCTACTCACTCTCTAAGCACTCCATCCCCAGTCTATAGTTCTGCTTGGGGTTGATATAACCAAAGTGCAGAACTCGACATTTAGACTTGTCAAAACTCATCCTATCGGAGTCTGGCCATCTCTCCAGTCTGTCTAGATCCTTCTGCAAGGCCCTGCTACCCTCCAAGCTTCATGTCGTCTGCAAATTTGCTCATGATGGACGCAATCCCAGCATCAATATCATCAATGAAGATATTAAACAGGACTGGACCCAACACCAACCCTTGGGGGACACCACTAGTAACTGGT
>WEKX01008651.1:141292-152057 GCA_013390025.1 Pitta sordida | reverse complement strand
CAGACGATTCAGACTCCAGCAAGAGGTGCAACTGAAACTGCTTTATTATCTAAAACTTAGGGTTATTATATTCTCCCAGATAGCCCCAAAGAACAAGGATTGCTCAGAATACATCCCAATAACAACAAGGTGATTTGTCTTAAACTTCTTGATAAGTCCCTAGTGGATATACTGGAATCTAGAATGTACATTAAAGTATTCCAGAATGTACATTCTAGAATGTACATTAAAATATTATCATATAAATGCTTCAGAAATTGTTGCATTAAGCATGACTTTTGTTCTTTTTGTCATGCCTTAAGCTTGACTACCCTGAATATCAATTAATTTCTTTTAAGTTAGTTGCGTTAAAAGTTTTAGCTTCATATTTTGTCCCTATTTTATTTTAAAATAACTAATTCTGTGTATTTACTAAACTTTGCAAAATTACACTTAGTTCTTTATCATAAATTAAACATCTCTGCTTCTGGCACTCTGTAGCTCTTTTATTCCAGCCTGAATAGTCTGTGTACTCTTTCTTCCCATTTATCAATACATGGAAGAGCTTTCTTTTCATCTGTAGTTTCTACACTATTACTATAGTATCCCATTTGGAGTTTTTAATTTTCATAAGGCTAAATTTTTATCCACCAGTTCTTTGGCTATCACTTTAATTTTTTCTTATTTGTCCCAAAGTCTCTGGCAAAGCAGTATAAGAGCTGCAGTAGTGGTATTTGGGTAAAATATTTGCTCACTGTTCTCTTTTCCTGGAGCTGATTTGAGTTTTATAAATTGTACAGTCCATGTCAACAGCTCTTTAAAGTTAATGTAGGTGGTCAGTTGGAAACATCAGTTGCTGATGACTTCAATTGAGGTGAGGGCTTTCTAAACTTCCTTTCATGTAAAATTTTATATGTAGCTTCTGAAAATATGAGTTACTATCAAAGTAAAGCCAGTAACACTTGCAGTGCATATACAGTTGTAATAGTGTCCAACTACAGCATGCCTATGCCTTAAATCATCTGCATGTCTATAGCTGAACAAAATGAAGAGAGTTCACATAGTATAATAGTAGAATGATTTGTTACATCAAAAATACAGTCTAGTTTCTGGAAAACTAAGGAGGTGGACTTTGATCTCCAGCTATTTTAAGTGTGTGAGCACACGGGCTGAGATATTCTTATCTAATCATACTTGAGGTGTTTTTTCCAAGGGCAGTCACAAACTATTTCACATAATTCTTAAACTGGAATAGACAGATCCTAGAAAAAATACAGTATAAAGTGTAGTGGAAAAACTCTTTTCTTTCAGATGTGTAAGTGTTAGAACCCAAGACCAGAGGTCATATTCCAAACTGAGAATTACTCTTTCTTGATAAAGGCTGATACTTGTTAGGGGTTTAGCTCTTACTAAAACAATGGGGACCAGATAACTGTTGAAAAATTGATTTGGATGTACTCTGCCAAGTATAGCAAACTGCCTAGCAAAGGCAACCAAAAGTCACAGCAGAAGGCTCACATTCATAAGTCCAGTTCTTATTATTCAAAAACCTTTAAAAACAACATAGTCTAAAAACACAAAGATAAAAATTGGGAAAACGTTGATCTCTTTATGCTACTTAAAAATATTATAAATGTTATAAAATACGTTATATACATAAATGTTATAAAATAACAGCTTTTGCCATTTCTATATTAGCACCAAGGAGGGAAGAGTTTTCTTAACATGATGTTAAACTTCTTCCTGGTATATTAGACTGATCCACAATAATCTACTTTAATGTCGACCAAAGCTTTTTAATGGAAACACAAAAAAAGACCCTGGCCTTGAGAGAGAAATCCACATACATGCAGTATTTGACATGCTCAGATTCCCGTACATACAATACTGACAGGAAAAGAGGAAGTACTGAAGAGAAATCAACAGGATCTCCGGATAAGTTGTAGATCAGGTTCTCTAGAATTAACTAACATCACTCTATTCAGACTGTCTTTTTTAAAGATCTAGTTGGATACTGGAGAGAGCTTGTTTTTATTTAAGATAGTATGAAATTTAGTGTTAAAACTAAAATATCTATAGAGTTGTTTGAATTAGAGGTTTTTGTAGAAGAGGTCAAAAACTGTTCAGTGACACTAGCTTCAAACTTTAGAACAAAATTTTACTAAATTAACAAAAAGGCTCGTTTTTCCTGTAATGATAATGGAATCACTGTATGCCCCAAACCAGACTTTAATCACCTCTTACGCTAGCTGCGAGTATGCAATCTCTGATAAATTATGAGCTGTGCATTTAGAACTGCTGGCAGTGGCCCTTCATGCCACTCAGGGAGATCAAGCTGCTCAGGATTTAACTCTGAGAGAATTCAGACCTAAGCCAAATTTCTTTATCTCCTCTTCATTCTTAGTTCTATACTTACTGCCACCTTACTATAAAGGAGAATCTTGCCTGCTTCAATACTACTTGTCTTGTTCTTGGTTTTTTCAGTTATTTTTCTTAGATATTTGAGAGGATATCCTGCTTCTCTACAGTTCTTTGTACTTACCTTGCTCTGTATCTTGGCCTTTCACATTTCCACAGACCAGATAAAGAATAAGAGCAGAGGCACTTATCTGGAAGAGCCAGTCCCAGATTTCAGTCTGCTTGAAGGCATATACATACGTGTATATATCGTAGCCTTTAATACTTGAGTGAATAAACATACTGCTCATGAGTGTCCAATAGCCTGTGTCTAACCACTGAGCTGTTCCATAAAGGCTGACATCTCGAAAGGTAGTGCTATTGTGCTGCACTTTGGGACTCAACTATCTGTGTTAGAAATGCTTTAGAATAAGCCAGCTCTCTAGCCCCAAGTGGATATGCATGAAATTCTACCGAACACAAGAAAACTTACCTAAAGAGTGTGATTAAAGACTGGACAAAACGGCCCAGAGAGGCTGAAAATCTCATAAAGCCTACATGCTTTAGTAATATGCTTTAAAAATATAATTGTCAAATGTTATTTCTGTTTGAGTGTGGCTGAAATGGCTCTCTAGTGAGGTAGCTACTGCCGTTGTATTTACTCATATTCTTGTACAGATTGTATGTAGGCAATTGGACACAGTTGCACAGGGGCACAGGAGAATACTGGTTGTGCATACCCTACTCTTGATAGCCCATGAAGCAGGAGCTTTATTTCCACAGTTCAGAGAATTCAGAGAATCTTTTATTTATGCTGTTCATGCTGGTAAGTGTAGCTAATTGGAATTCCTGTTAATGACTTGAGCTTATTTTTTGAAAAAAAAAAAAAAAAATCCTGTACTGGAGTTTCTTTCCCTTTAATATCCACTGGTCCTGGAAGAGGCAGTACATACAGTCCCGGAGGGCAGGGGAACAAAAGCCTCCTCCTGGTGCAGCAGCATCTGCCCCCTCCCAGCACACAGCGCTTGCCCCACCTCACTTTCCTCACTTTCGTGTGGCAGTTTACCTGAGGCTACCTCATCACCAGGTGCACAGACCACATTGCCTTCCCCTCCTGAAGCGCCTGGGGGGGCGGGTGGTCAGTCCCCGGCTGCACTTAGAGTAACAGGGTACAGCATAACTCCTGGCCCTCCCCACGGTACCGGGCCAATCCTGCCCCACAGGGAGCACCGACACCGCCCCTCCGTGGAGCAGAGGCACTGCACATGCGTCAGCCAGGGAACCTCACAAATGCCTGAAATAAAATTGTGAGAAATTTTCCTCGCAAATCCACGGGGCCGTAATGTAGGAGTCGCACTGCAGTGGGGGTATACTATATTTTGTCCCTGGAGTCTAACTTTCTGTTCTAATGCAAGTGAATATTTTATATCCCATCCAATTACTGTGTAAAGAGAATTAGGATTTTATATGCCAAAACAGTAATGTATTTTTACTTTGCTCAATTTCTCACATTATCACTGAGGTAATTGCACTTAGAAATACATACATCCAAGTTTCAGATGTGGGAGATGTGGAGTTGTTGCCAGGCCAGTGACTACCTGCTGTGAAACCTGGCATGTTTTTGGCTTCATCCTTGGAACTGCTTCCATAAATGCTGTGTTTCTAAGAGTGGTAAGAATGAGCTGCTCGTTCAAGAATGCCGATTTTCCTAGGATAGTGATATACTCTCAATAAAAGCTGCTTTTGTGTTTAAGAAATGCAGATTAACATAGATAAGAATTTTTAGTAAATCATCTAATACCGCTTGTCAGTTACTTAAATATTTATCACATGAAAATGCAACACATTTTGCATAGTCAAAATAAAACAGTGAAAAGTGAAAAGAAGATGCTGTATACAAAGCTCAGACATAATTATGGACTTTTGGGATCTATGCATTTACATTTTGGTCCTACGAAGTTGCTTGATGTTTCTCTATACATGCTAGCTTCCCTCCATTCATTTTAATCTTGAGAGGTATGAAGGATACAGTCAGGTCTCCTATACCATAGTACTGCAGGTCTTGACCACTCCCTGTGCAGCCCACTGTCAGCATAGACTGGCAGCTCTTTAATATGCAAATTTGGCCCCAGTCACCCTGCTCCCCCAGCTCTGGAGCAGCTGCTGGGTGTTCCCGGAAGGTCCTCCCACGGTTGGGGGAGCGAAGCCGGTCTCCTCTGCCCTGTATGGCAGCTGCAGCGGGCAGAGGAGGCACTGCAGGGTACGGGAGGCCGCAGCACCAGCGCAGGCAGCACAGGCACAGGCAGCACCGGCACAGGTGGCAGGGGGGGAATTTGCATATTCATGACTGTCTACTTTGAATATTCACGTGTGTCAGGTCGTGCATGCACAGTCCCAAAAGTGGCCTCCTTAATCGCTGAAAAATCACGCAGCAAATATGAGAAGCCACTATCTGGTGGGCATGAAGTGGAAGAGGGCTGACTGTATTTGTCTTAACTCAAACATCCAAATTGCCTGATGTTACACCAGACAAGAGGCACTGTCTGTGTTCATATGAGTGATTGCTTGAGTATAAATACATAGATTTTAGCGCACTATATATTTCAGTATTCTGAAATGTATGTTCTTTTAAAAATATGTTTTGAATGGTACATATAATGTCATTGCGTTTAGGATTGCTTAATTTCTGTGTACATTGTTCAGCACTGGAAGCTTGCTGAGGCCTGAAACTTGTTTGCAAATGAAACTGACTTAGAAATAGCAGCTATGTTTGACTAGAAAGTGCTTCCTAATAAAGTTCTTAAAATATTAGTGTGATTGGAGGAGTACCACAAAGATCCATCCTGAATGGGGAAACTGCTAAACACCTGCCATGTCATTATTCTGGTTCACAATTCTAAGCTGCAGAAAAAAGGAGTCTTGGCCATGATTTGAGATGGTCACTGGCTAGAGCTAGCTATCATAAATTATTACTTTAGTAATTCAATTACATGAGTGGAGGTAAGAATCCATGGTCAGAGCAGTTTCTAGCTGAGGAAAGGAGGAAAGGCTTCTTCAATTTTTGTGCCTTCTGCTAATAAAACTTATTAATGAAAAATCTTAAGTAAACATCTCTGTGATGGATTGTACCAGTCTGGCAGTATCTATAATCATAATACTACTGCAAATCCTCTTGCCTCAATTCTGTAAGAGATGGAGATTTCTTCTCCGGTGAAGGAACAGTTTGTTGCTTTATTTCTTTACACTGTCAAGACAGAAATTCAGAGGAAAGTTTCTGGGAAGCAGGACTTAGTGTAGCTCCACACTTGAGGGATCTTCTAGTGATGTTTTACATGTTCTGGGTGTTTTTTAACATTCAGATTCAGACATTTTAACTTAGATTCAAGACTAGGAGGGCTGAAATTACCAGTAAGGAGGTGACTTACGTATGAGCTGAAAGTTGTTCAAAGATGAGCCTTTTTGCTTGTCTTTCCCAAACATATCCTGTTCCCTGAAACAGAGGGAGGTACAGTGCATACAAGGGAAATGTTATTTATTAATATTGTTTGGTAACCCATTTGATGTGTTTGAAATCGCAATAGTAAAAGATCTGTGGCATCTAAACTTTCTGACCCTTAATAGCTGCTGTACTACCTGAAAAACAAATAAAATATAAACAGTTAGCCCTCTTGCACTTCACGCCCCCCATATTGTGGCTACGCATCTTAGCGGCACAATTTTTCAGTGTTTAAGGAGGCCCCTTTACGCAACTGCACATGTGCGACCTGGTACACATGAATATTCAATTAGGTGATCATGAATATGCAAATCAAACCGCACAGCTGTCGCGGCGGCCATGCTGCTTCGCCCGGGAGCGGCGGCGGCACTGCCACTTTCCCCGGCCCTGGAGCACTGGTGGTGGTGGCCCAGCCGCTTTTTGCCCCCCAGCACAGCCGCCACAGCAACCGATACACAGCAACACAGCGCCGAAACAGTGCTGGGATCCGTGTAAGGATGCGGGGCAAATTTGCATATTAATGAGCTGTCGTTCAACATGGGAGTAGGGCTTCGCAGGACCCGAATAAGACCGCGGTTCCATGGTATAGGAGACTCGACTGTATATAGTTCAAATTCTCAGTAAGTCCATACAGTTTGAAGTATTTGTTTTCTGTTAAGGCTTGGGTCCTAGCTCTTGAGAGGAGCAGGGGAGCAAGACATTCATTCTGAGTGTATCAGCTCTCTGAAAACAAACTATTTTTTCAGTATGTAGAAGGTAAGTGACAAAAATTATGAATCTAAATTCACTCACCAATTCAAAGTCACCATTGCTTCATTGATACATTTAGATTGAATTTTTTCAGATAGTCTAATGTATTCATACACTATAGAGTACAATGGCATCCTTTTTCTGTACCAGATACTTAATATGCAATTGTTATAAAGATTAAATACTCTCTGCATTTATAGTTGTTACTGAGCTATGAGTGCTGGGGGAGGGTGAATTATTTTTCTGCATATTATATCAATTGATGCATTTAACTGCAGTAATACCTAGATCAATTTCAGTATTTGAAATTGCACCTCTTGTATACAATTGGGGTGGGGGGTGGGGGGGAGGTAAAGGTATTGGCTAAGGGCAATGGTTTTGCATAGCTAGGACCTAGGATGGTATTTGACCTGTAGGATGTTTTGTGTGAATCTATGTGACCATAATTGTAGCTTTCAATTTCATTGCAATATAAGACCTAGCATTTTAGAAAATAAACCTGCTAGTGAAATGTGGAGGTAGTCATCCAAAATAAAATCAGAATTTTACGTGTTACTTTTACAAGTATTTCTGTAACTCTTTCCTTTCTGAAGTCTGGATACCCAGTGAATGCTTTTCAATATATTAACAAGACAGATATTTTTAAATAAAACTGTAACTGTTTCAAGTGTCTAAGTAATTACGTATATTTAAAATATTTAAATTATCTGTTTGGAAAAAGGCAAATTTCTTTCTAAGTATCTTTTAAGATTGCAACAGCTTTCAGTTATGCCACAGCTTTTTATAGCTTGGTTAGTGCTAATGATCTCATTCTCTTAAGCTGATAATAATAATAATGGAATACTTGAATGGCAGCTCATATTTGATATGGTGGTTAAAATTAACAACACTGAAACAGTTGCTACCCCGTGCTTCTTTGTTTTACTTTATACAGCCAAATAACTAGAACAGAATGATGATCTGATTAAAACATATAAAAATTAATATGACTGTGCACAATGTCTTTAGAAACAAATTGTCCCCCATTTTTTCTTTTTTTTTTCTTTTTCAGAACACTTAAAAATAAGTGAGACAAATCCAATACAGACAATGGGACCAAAATACTATTGGTATTTTGTCTTGTCTCCACAGACCATATATAGTGCAGGCAAGAGAGGCACTACTGGTTTCAAGGATATCAGAGCTCCCCTGAGAGGGAGAAGCCTGGAAAAATTTATCTGTCAAGGGAAATCTTAAAATGAGTACACTGAGATCTGGATAACTCCTGTAAAGAAGATAAATAGCTTTAGAGATCTTAAAATCAGGCTGGCTGACTACTATTAGCTTAGTTTAAGTTGACTTAGATGAAAAAAGGTTAGTGTGCTATTAGAGGTTCTTCAGGTTTACTGCTACTCTGAAGTCTGCTCCATCCTATTTCATACCCCACACCAACCAAAAACAAACAGGCAAGACTTGTCAAATTGGTAAGATATCTTCTTATGTTTTTGTATTTACTGTGAGCTTTGAGATGCTGTAAATATAAATGCAAAAATATGATTTTATACAGTTTATTATGATGGAAACAAATTCTTATTAAAACAGGCAAGACACTATAGTAACATATTGCTATGGCGAAGCTTCTTTTTAAAGTGGCTTCCTGCACCTAAGGTTACTTTTTACCATCAGTTCTCTACAGCATGATGTCATTAAGGAGTGCAGACTCTTCAATAGCTTCTAATACACTAGCAGAAGAAATTTTAACTATAACATCAGCTATTTAACTATAGTCTGAACATTCTTACAGTGATATGTAAATCAGTATGAAATTATGAAAGGCAAATGTGATGGTTGCCTTTTACAGTAACTGGAAGACTTACAGGGAAGTGTACAAGGAGACACCAATTTCTCTTGATGAAATGATGCTGAGAGGAATTTTATGAGAGCTTAATGATAAACATAAGTTAACACAATTCTGAAGTGTGTGAAACTTGAAGGTACTAAAACTAGTGAAAGGCTTTTGTGGAAATTCAAGTTCTTTTGAGTTCAGCACGTCAAACGTTGACTTCTCGTCATACAGTTTTCTATACAGACCTAGTTACTTACCCAGTTAAGGCTCCTACCTACCACTTCACCAAATGTTAGTACTAATTCTGGCATCTTCTGTAGGTGGGAACCCTAGCAGTAGAAGAGGCTGAGTTGTTTTTCTGTTCTCTTCTAAAGGATGCTCTTAACAAGCCAGTCTTCCAGCAGACTATATATAAATTAAGCTGATGAGTCTCAGAAATGTACATATCACTTTGTTTTTAGATCTTCAATGAATGCTAATTCATTGACAAAGTGTGAAAGTATTTTCAGCAAAGAGTCTAGGAGTCGGCTCATTCGTTTGGAATGTACAGTATGTGGTTATATAACTTGCTGAACAGGTGACATCACTGATGACCAATCAAAAAAGCTGAGCTTCTAACTATGATTTCTATTCGTAATATTCCAAATATCAAAGATGACACTACCTATTTGGCTTAGCATTGTTCTTGTAGGAGTATAAACAAAAACTGCTCTGATATTTTTGAATATGTCTGACTCTGCCAGCAAAGAGTGCAATAAAATTTTAAAACTAAGTTCTGACTGCACAGGGCTTTCAGGAGGAAATGATAGGAAAATCTTTAAAGGATTAGCTCTTCAATAGACTCTGGGTGTTTGAGAGCAGTGAGCACTTTTAGTTCAGCTGATGTAACGGACACACATTTCTTAAGGATGTGACTTGTAAAGAAGGGATGTTTTTTCATAAACAGCTAGTGTTCTAAAATAACATCAGCATCGGGCAACCTACAGCATAATAAGAAAATAAATCATTCAGTTAAATTAGAAACTTTGAATTTCATTTCAGACTTCGGCTTCCTTGAAAATTTCTTAAGTTTATCGCTGGATTTAATGCTACTGTCATTTAACCTTCCAAACACTAGAGCTTTCAATTTGTTCAAGAACCATGGTAACAGATTCATAGCTCCTTATGAAGGACACATACAGTATCACTCAGATTTTTATTCCTTCACTCTAGAACACTGACTGGAGTCCTTAAGACGAGAAACTAGCTCTGAATAATAGAGTTCTCACTGGAAGTGTTGGACAGGCAGGTAAGTGATGTGTTTTGCAAGTTTTTATGCAGTGTTCTCAAAGGGTATATGTTGTTGCAGTGTAAATCTTCAGGTTCTCAAACCAGATGCTTACAGGCAAGTTTGGTCACTGGGGTCCTGCTAGTGGTACCAAGGACACAATTGTGTTATTGGTAGAATATGAAAGAGTAGAGATATATTCACTGTATTCACACTACATACATACATTTTGTACAGGGTTTGGTGCTAGCTGTTCCCCTTCAAGAAATAAGGAGAAAAGAGCTCACGTTAGGAGATACAGTGAATTCCTTGACCTTTCTGTGAGAATATCTGTGTGAAAAACTGTAACTTTCACACAGAATTCATATAATTGTTTGGGGTATGATCTTTCTCCTATTGTTTATGTGTCCTATGGGATAGGACCAGCAATATGGTAACCTATAAAACCAAATAACTAGAATACGTAAGGTTGATACTAATTTTTTGATACAAACTTCTGATAGGACTACGTATCAGTGTAAATTCTATCTCTACCACTTCAGCTATTTCAACTACTAGCTCTGATTAATAAAGATATATAAAATGAAAAGTAAAGTATAAAATATGTGAGAAGAATCCTGAAAATTGTGACCTGCTCTGTATAATTTTTTCACATGTCACTTTATAGTGAGACAGGTATGTTCACCTGTTCATTTACCAACTGTAGATACTTATTTGGAAAATAAATGTCTGTCAATTAATGAAAGAGTTTACTGCTTAAAATTTACTGATGTGATTACTGAAAGATGTAGTGATGTTTCTTGGCAATCTGAAAAATGATTTAATTCTTTTTCAGGAAATGAAATTACTAGAACTTAAAAGCTTGGGAAAATAAATAAGAAACTAAAAGAAACCAAAGCAAAAAACCCAAACCAAGATTGTCTGGTGCGCCTTTCAAAACTTTTGCTGCTTGAAAGTTTTATTGTAGTAGAGTAAATTAAGGACCTGATGGTAGTGCACAGTTTTAGAATCTTTTTTATTATTATTCCCCTCAAATATCTAAATTCTGCCT
>WEKX01008651.1:100130-140679 GCA_013390025.1 Pitta sordida | reverse complement strand
TCCTAAAGTTGTAATATGGTTAAGGTACTGTTAACTTGGTAATTACGTACATGTGCCTTTGCACAAGAAGTGTCAGTGTAACAGAGTACTGTCCTGTGATTTGTTGCTGTCATTGGCAGAAGGCTTGATATCTAGGGTTGGACCCTGCTGAAAAATTCAGAGTGAGCAGTGACTCTGCAATACCTTTTCCCTTCCTTCTTCTTGAATTCTGAGAAAAGGGGGACAAAATAAATGGTTCCTGTTCTCTGCATGTGGGTTGTACATTTTAGAGATGAATGGATAATACACTTTGTTTTTCTTCTGTATGCTCGATTTAGAGTCAGAATCCAGTAGTTTGAGGATTTGGACACTGGAATTGGATCTAGGATTGCATCTTACAGTGTAAATACAAACTATGTGCTTCGAACTGGGAAACTGAATTCTGTTTCAGTTTGTGCTGGTACACCAAAAGTACCAGTTCTTTCTTCTCACATATTTTCAAAACTCTGGGCTTGTTTTCCTTAGAAGTTTGAACATTTCCTCAGTTTTGACCTTGTCCAACAAGAAAAAAACCAAACCAGCACTTCTAAATACAATAGTGTATTCAGTGTTCCTCTATTTAAAATATAGATGTGCTGGCAGTCCGTGCAGAGGCACGGTGGGCAAGGCTAATTCGCATGTTCATGACTGTCTGTATTTGAATATTCATGACTGTCAGCACAGGTGCAGATGTGAATACCCCATGAAACAGGCTTCTGTTATCGTGGGACAATCAGCTCGCGAAGAAGTGAATCCGTGAGAGAGAAACCACAAAATAGTGACGGTTGACTGTACAACGAGATTTCTCCTGTCTGTTGCATATATACTTTAGTTTTGTAAAATGTGAAGTCAGGCTTATTGACTGTGTATCACAGTTTTCAAGTTGGAAGTTAAAATGCAAAAAGCTGCTACTGAAAGCAGTGATGAGTTCAGAGAAAAAAAAACTGGGCCAATTGATTAAGGCTTTGACCAGAAATGAGGTGTCTGCTGACCAAGGGATGTAATAATGCACGTCATGTATCTCACCATATAGGCTGATGGAGGGACTTGAGGTTGGCTTTGTTGTAATGTCAGATTGCAGGGACTGCCCAAGAAGGTGGACAGAAAAATGGTGAAAATGTAGGAAGATGAGATTTCTTGATGTTGCAGCCATTGGCCTATAAGATGATTTGGGGCAAATTGCTTGCCTATTCTTGCTTACCTGCCTCAAAATGGGCAGTATTTTTTGTCTTTGAAGTGCTTCTTCATTGTTTTAAGATTGAAATACCTGAAGCTGCAAAAAATTAGAACAAAGTTATTGAAAATCTTTAGCTCTGGAAGTCTTGAGCTCTTTTAATGCTAACTAGCTACAAAAACATCTTGAATGAATGTTAAAGTTGAATCCCAGACACTTGTAGCTAACCAGAAAATATGTTATAGATACATACATTTTCACATCTAGTGAAATCCTTATACAGGAATAGTAAATTGTGCACTATTTAGATTAACCTGACTCTGGTGAATAGCATAATTATCAACTGGGTTTACAATTTCAGAGATGTTCTAGAAAGCCTGCACTTTCATCTTGTCATCTCTTGCCATAAAATCTTAAGTCAATTTTTTCTGTTATTTTTTTGCACTGAGTTATCTTCGTGTTCCTAGATAAAAGATTAACTATTCAGAAAGGATATCAGGATTTTCATCTTCCTTGTCCAGTTTTGTGACCTTTTGAGTGGAGAAAGTATAATAAATTCCTCCTTGTTCAGATACATTCCATAGAAACCAGCTAAAACATGAAACTGGCAATGAGTTATGAATAAAGTTATATGCCTGTCACAAAACAGTAGTGTATGCTGGGTCACTGCCCTATAGTCACAGCCAGAAATACTTGTTAACCTTTCTGCGTTTAAACTTTAAATGCTGTTACACCTGAATTAAAAGTAGTTACTCTATTTGATTAAGACGAGTGCTGTAGCTTACACTAAGCAAAATGTTGTTAGCCAAAGATAGTCAGTTATAAATTAAAAGAAGGGTAGGGTTTTTCGGTTTGCTTGTGGCAGATATTGAGACATGCACTTCAACATGTCTTTGGATTTGGATCTTTGGATCTTTACTGAGGAGAACTAAAAAAGGTTTTAGTGTTTCCTTTGGGGAGTATCGTGTTGCAAACTATTGCTTACTAACTTCTGCAAAACCAAGAGCCACATTTCAATGTGCTTTGTGAAGTTTGAACAGCACAAGCCACTTTAGTACAGTGGTAAGTGTCCCCACCTGGAGTGTGGGAGACCTGGGTTCAATTCCCGCCAGGGAGACAGTGTTAAGAGTTGGACTCGATGATCCTTGTGGGTCCCTTGCAACTCAGAATATTCTGTGAAATTGTAATTCTGAAGTGTGCTCCAGGAAGACAAGGTGACAACACTTTTCACCAGGACTACTAGTCTCTATTTTTCTCCCTGTTTTGTTAGCCTGAACGCTTACTCATCAAAATTAACTGTATCTGGAGGGCCCAAGTGATTGATTTCCATTCCTATGCATAGAAATATGACCCTGAAACATCTGAGGAAACCAGAATTTTTTTCCCAGAACTGTTGGGCATGAAACTTTTGTAGTATTGCTTAAAGAATTTAAGAGAATGGAAACGCCTAGATGAGTGTTATAATCCCCTGCACACAGCACTCATCAGCAGCAAGAAAAGTGGTGGTGTCAGGATTCTGCGCAGCAATCTCTCAGTAATTTTTAAGTACTGAAGTACTGGCAGCTGCAGAACTGCCTAACGTAACTGGAAATGAACTGTTCATACCAATGAACTGTTCATACCCCAAAACAAAATTAAGTCTATATACAACCTTAATAACTGACTAGATTACCACTTCAAAGTGGGGGGGTTTCTATTATAATGTATAGATCCAAAATTCACAAGGTAAAATCCCATTTAATTTCTGACACTGTTCCATTTAAGGATTTTGTTATAAAAAGCTAGCTTTTTTTTGGTGGGGGCGTCTATGGGCATACACACTTCTTCCATTCTCCTAGTTCTGAGCTTAAAATTGAAGCCAATGTTATTTGGAATTGAGTTGTCTCATTCCTGTAAACTCTGCTTTCTGAAAAGTCAGTAAGTGGATCTCAGGGGTGGAAATTTCATTTCACTTTATGCACAGCAAACTTTTCAAGGGGAATACTAGATAACAAACCATTTTTTTCTTTAAAAACTTAGTGTCCTGGTAACTAAACTGAGATTAGCTTAGTTGGTTAGAGCATTGTATTAATAATGCAGGTTCAATTCCCTTATGAATCATTCACTGAAGGGTTGGACTTGATGACTGTTGTGATCCCTTCCAACTCAGAATACTCTGTGACTCTGACTCTGTAAGATATTGGTTATCAAACGATATGTATCAGAGCTCTGGATTTTTAAGCAACAGTAGTAATTATAATATGTTATGGTAGTTTTCTTCTTTTAGATGGGTATTTCCTGAGATTCTGAGAGGAAATTCCCTAATATTTGAGGTACTGTATTTTCTAAAACTACATTGTTTTTTCTTTATTTTCCATATATTTTGCTGTGGCTGTCTGTCTTACACTTTCCACGTGCACATTATGTCAAAATAGGGTTTAGAGGATCAAATAAATTAAATTATATGCCCTGTAGAAACTGAAGACTTTCAGAGGGAGTTCAAAGCTGAGTTGGAATTTCATGATGCAGGTGTTCTTTTTAGCTCTTCAAATGCAGACAAGATCATACTACCAAGTCACCTATTAGGTACTTAAACAGTAGCCTTTATTGATTTTGTTTTAGCATTGCAGATACCTAGCATTGTGCTATCTGATGTCTTACAATTTACCTATTTTAAAAAGACATCTGCTGTGCTCTGTTGTTGAATGTTGCCAAGCTTGATTGTGTTCCAAGGCCTGTTTGTCCTTTAGTCACTGATGAATTCGTGACTGTGTTCCAGAGATGTGACAGATAATCAGCTGCCTCATACATTTGGTAAAAGGTAACCCTGACCTTTCTTACAAATAATTAGTGTCAATTATACTCCACACCTACATAATTTTCTCCACTCTGGTGAAAAGAAAAAAACTCAACATCATGTTTTTCCTTATTTTGTTCTAGTAAAATAAGAAAAATTTAGAAACCCAGTGCCAGAATTTTCTGCATAATTTAAGTATTGAATTATATCAGTCTTGGAAACTACTGTAGATTTTGTTTGTTTAGGTGTTCTACCTCTTGCATGAATGTTAGGGTACTGATTTATAAAAGGATAAGGTACTTGAAAGACCAACAGATGAGGAACAAATCAACTGAAGTGGTCCTGGGGAGATGTTGACTTTACCACTTGATTATTAGCACAACACTTAAAAACTACTGTTACACCAAACCAAGTACTTGAAAAGAGTTTACTGAACTAATTTATTTTCATAGACATTTACTGGGTAGATCTGAAGATCCCAAGACTGTTGTTAACACCTTTCTGAAACTTGGCTTCCTGAAACTCAGACTGGGACTTTCCATGACGTTTCCTTTTTTATGATAAGCAGGAATGTCTTTGCAATCCTGTTCTTGAAAAAGTCAGTTGTAAAGGGTAGAAGTGTGGTACTTGTACTTCTGAATTCCTTTGGTCATGTCCCTTGACGTATGTGAGTATGAAACTAGATGCATACAGCTGTGCTGACTAATTAACTTGAAACTGGATTCTGCCTCCCAAGTAACTTTTATGTGGTTGAAAATTCTGAGGTTGTACAATAAATCAGACTTAGCCTGATATAGTATAGAAATAAACAGGTCATAAAGTTGTTCTGCCCTCGGTGAAAAAGCCATTTATTGAACATATGCAGCACTTACATTACAAGTTTATGTTATTTTATTTCTCAAAAATGCTGATAAATATAAAAATTGTATACAGAGGTTTAGTCTTTCAGGGGGACAGGTTCACCTGGATAATAAAACAGTTGTGATCTCATGCCTGTCACTTAGTATTTACCGTGAAAAACACCAATTAAGGCCTTGATCCAGCAGAATGATAGTTCTGCTTTCTTTATACCAGGAATTCTTCCAATACTAAATATTATTTCTAGAACTAAAATTGCCTTCCTTTGTATCTCCTAAGCTCAAAACATATAAATTCTCTTCTTTACCTGTATTTTTTTTATGGAAAGGGTAATTATATCAACTCTTTCAACTGCATGGACAAGAAGCTGTAAAAATGTAAGCATTGCAAACCTATTGAGTCATCTGATTCAGCTTAGTGCAATGCATGTTGCTTTTTATCTACTGTGTCTTAGCTTTCCATGTGGTCACATAAGTCACTTACTCTGACCAAGGAGGGAAGTGTACCAGGGAGGTGTACAGAGTGTTGTGACGGCACGAGGTACAACTGCATCAACTGGTAGTATACTGTTCATCTTGGATTTACCCTGTTAAAGAGTAGGAAGACAGGCTGTCCAATAGTGTTGGGTGCTTGCTTTTATACTCTTTCACTTTTACCTTCTTGGTAGAGTAGATTCATTGGATCTTGACTCCTTAACAGGAGATACTTCTTGTGATAAACAGTGTAAGTTCATCAGTCCAAACCTCAGACCATCAGCTGGTAGGCAATACCTGCTTTTAGATTGTATGTGGTGCCATCCTTTAAAATCTGGGGTTTTGCCTGCTTTGAAGTATATTAGTTGCTATGGAAACAAGATCCATGTTGTGAGCTTCTAGATCTTGAATACATTTGAGTCCTGTTTTCTTTCCCCTTGTGTATGATTACAGTGGTTCTTTTCCTCCTACACTGTATCTGCAGCTTATTTCAGAATGTGATGCTGAAAAACTCTCCACTGCTACTTCTCTGAAGTTAAATGCTAGGGGACTGTAGTATCTAACCATACTTATATCGGAGATTCTGTTATTGCTTTTAGTGTTTCTGCTGATCTGAGTCTGGTTCTATGCAGAGAAATCAAAGATAAAAGTTTTCATTCCAGAGAGGAAATAATATCTATAGTAATTGAGAAACAAAAACTTGAGCAATTGTTTTTTCTTGTAGCAGAGAATGGTTGAGGTTGGAAGGGACCTATGGAGATTGTTTGGTCCAGCTCCCCCACTTTATTAGGGCTATCTAGAGCCAGGTGTCCAGGATGATATCCAGAAAGCTTTTGAATATCTCCTATGACAGAGACGCAACATCCCCTAGGCAAACCATGGCTGTGCTCAGTCACCCACTTCACATTCAAAGAGTGTTTTCCGATGTTCAGACAGACTCTTCCATGCTTCAGTTTGTGCTCGTCCTCTCTGGTCCTGTCACTGGCTGCCACTGCATGCAACCTGCCTCAGTCAGTGTGCATAGTCTTCCTTCGGGTGTGTAGACAGAGATGAGACTCTGGGCCTGACCCGCTCCCTACCCCCCACCGCCTTCTGCGTCCATCCTCTCCCAGCTTTATCTGGCCAGAACAGGCCCAGCTCTCTCAGCTGTTCCTTATAGGAGGGATGACTCTCTTAGTTATCTGTATCCCCATTTGCTGAGATTTCCAGGATGTTAATGCCTCCTTGTACAGGGAAGTCCAGAACTGGATACAGTACTGCAGTACTGCAGGAGTGGCCTCGTCAGCACTGTGTAGAGGAGAAGGATTACATTCCTAGTTGATTACTTCAGCTTTCCCCTCTTTAGTGCTGAGCCTAGTTGAAGGTTCTATGATAAACTCTTAATGTAAGTAGCGTACTTGATAGAAAACTGGCAGCAGATTTTTTACAATAATGATGTCACATAATGTTACATTTTCTGGTTGATTACTGTTCAAGACTGAAAATTAAGACAGTTGAAAATCACTTCAGGATAGAAGGAAGTGAATGTTACACTAAGTTGAAGAAGCCCAACTACGGCTTCAGCTAAAAAGCAATTGGAATCTAGATGTACTGTAACGAAAAAGCTGATTCACTTCCTAGAATAAAGGATATATTTGGCAGGTGATCTACTAAAATTTCTAATCTGTTATGTTATACTCTAAAAAAAAAAATTACCTCTTCATGAAAAGAATGTTGTAGATAAGCTGGTTGGTATATTATCAACCCTGCTGTTGTAGTTATGCCAGACAGACATGTTAGTGTGATTTAGATATACTCTGCTATGGTATTTATACTTTGTCAGAGGTGGTTTGAGATTGATTTGTGACCTCATCTGGGATAAAGAGATGCTGCCAAGTTCTCAGAATTTATGAAATGCAAATCCACTTTACAAGGAGTTTATTCAAAACTTCCTTGATTCAAAGATGAAAAATGTGATAGCTAGCTACCTTTATCATACCTGTTTGCTGCTGATGCTCTCATTCATCTGCTTTCCCCAAATCTTACTTCTTTTAACAAATGATGATCTGAAATACCATAGCTGATGGCACTTCTTTCAGATGCCTTTGAACTTAGGTTTTGAATAGTTATTTTTCCAGAAGGATGGTACAGGCAAGAAAATGTCTATATGGAAATGTGTGAATTCTAACTGTAAGGACGAGCAAACCCTTAAATGTCCCCTGGTTAGCTCTGACGAGTGTCAGGACTAGACCAACATGCTCTTTATCACTTAGCAAGCCAATCTAATCAGGCAAGAACAACTCTCTTGATTTGAGAGTCACAAGTATGGTCATGTCTAGGGAAGTGTTCTCTATTTTTAGTAAGTTGATTCTCAGCATCATGCGATGTTGAAAGTATGGGATGGAGGAGCTGGAAAGAGATCATTTGGGGTTGATTTTTTTTCTTAATTTCTTCTTTGTTTTTCCTATGTCAGAATGAAGAAAATTAGACTGGTTAGAGAAGTTTATTAAGAATCAGACTTATTGTTTGCTGAGTAGTAGTACAAGAGGTAGAAAAATACCACTTGCAGGTGGCTGAAAGAGACTGAAGCTACAGGGAAAAGGAATATAGATATGGACAAATGGATCTTTAAAAAAACCCCCACAACAACCCACCCCATAATTATTGGCAATGACTCAGCTGTCTGTAGATATTTCAAGTTGCACAGAAACAGAACAGTTTTAATTGATTCTTATTGGTATATGTCTTTGTTCCAGGTGGGCCTGAGGTAGGACTGATGAGGGAGTCTAGGTGTGTTGTAAAAGTGTAAAAGCCTCTTGCAAAGTATTTGCAAGAATTGTGGGCAGCATGTGAAAATCCATGATACTATTCCACTTTCCCACCAACAAACTCTTCTTCCTGCCAATTTTCTTCTCCATTTCTCGCAACTGATATTCCATACATGTAGTGTTCAGATGTTAAGACTTGTTTCTCAAAATGGAGAAGAGGAATGTATGTCCTAATTACTAGAGCATGACAGAGTAGTCTATAAAAGTAGTGGTAATAAGGTGCATGAGAAGTGATATGAAGCAGGCTTTTGAAATGAAGGGACAGCAGTAGATTGCCAAATTGGGGATTCAAGGACCTGAGCCTTTCTGGCAGCTGCTCACAAGGAGTTGCAAAGCTGAAGCAGTGATCTAAGGAAGAGGAAGTTGTGGCAGTAGAGAAGATGCAGTTTGGCAGGACACTTGGCAATATCACAGGGATGTGTCTTTTCGTTATAGCCAAGGAGAAGGGGATGAAAAATAACAGTAGAGGAGAAGGTGAAAGCTTTGGATTTATGTATTATAAATGGAGGAAAGAGGCGGGTTGGAGGCTAACAGCTCATCTTCAGAAATATCTAGCAGTGATGTTTGAGAAGTACATACTTTCAGTCTAGGCTGTAGGTGTCTAAGCAGGGGGAATAACTTTTTATCCTGGATATTTTTTATTTACTTTCTTCATAAATTGTAATATGTGAGGAAACTCTTCCTGAGAAGTTATTAAAATTTTCACTTGAGAATTCTAGGTTCAATCCCTGTGTGGGCATTCTCTTGGGAGCTGGACTATATGATCCTATGGGTCCCTTCCAACTCGGAATAACCTATGAAAACATTTTCTTTTCATTATTTAGCTCTCAGTTTCATATTTACACTTTTATATATGTACAAATGTAGACTATACAGTAAGACTGCAAAATGTATGGTGTCAAGCTTGGTCTTCTAATAAATTGGGAAGCAGAACATTTTTTATAAAATTCCAGATTTTTTTGCTTTAAATTCTTAAAATTCCGGCACTGTTTGTATTTCAGGACTCTGCATTCTGACAGAGCTTCACTGCCAAGACTGACATTTGATGTTGGAAGGAACTCAGGCTTATAGGGATCTCAAGTTCAGAATGGAGACAAAGCTTGGTTTTTGGTGGGTGCTGGAAACTACGTGGCCTGGAGTATTCTTTAGAACTTTACTTAATTTGGACTTCTGCTTAGGTCTATGAATTAATGCAGTTATTTAATGGAATTGTCAGTACATGACACACTCAAGACTGGAAAACTTTCAAGTACAAATTGACCAGATAACTATTAATTGTCTTGAAAATATTCTTGGCATACTCGGAAAGCATACTCTCTTTCGGAAGCAGTTTCTCATTTTTTGTTTTGGTGATATTATCAAATTGGGAGGATAACTTTAAAACACTTAGTTATCTGTGTGTTAGTTTTGTCTTGAAGGTTTGTTATTTTCTTTTAAAACTGGACATTTAAGTTTTATTTTTGGGAGAACCTTGCATGTTATCTCTTCATGAGCTCAAGTTTACCATTTTCTCTGAAATACTGTCCTGAAGATCTGAAAACAGAACATTCGTCCATACTATCATTCTCCTGATCTGCTCAATACATCATAAAATTTGAGGTGTTTTCCTGGGATAAGTGACAACAAAGTATATAGGTGTTATAATATACAATATGTTAATTAATCCAATTTCATGGCCAAACAAGCAGAAAAGGAAAATAATTAGACTCTCTATTTCAAATTCTTTTTCATCTTACTTAAAATGAAGCAACAATTAATCAACAGTTGTATGTACAAACAGCTAAAAAGCAGCTTACTATAATTTTTGTAATATTTCATACTTGAGATTTGGCAGTGATACCTTCACAGTTGCTTTTTTACTAAATTATATCAGAAAGTAAAATACTAAATATAGGATATGGAAATAGTGTGGAATTGCTCCAGAAATACAGTAGCATCTTTACACTGCTGTAAAACATGAGGGATCTAGTCTTATTAGGTTAAGACTCTTTAATCTTTAATTAACTGCAAAAGTGCTTCAGGGTTTCCTTTTAAAACTTTTAAATATTTGCTTTTAAGAAAAACAGAGTTTTCTCATCTTTTCTATCCTATTTCATGGCTGTACTACTTGTAATGAGTACCGTATCTCAAAGGGCAACTGTGAATGAAAGAATATACTTCCTGTAATAAGATTTATCCAAACACACTTTAGAAAGTGTTTCTGAAATTCTTCTGTGATAGTTTTATTTAAGCAAATGGCACATTGTAAATGCTTCACCCATTGCTCTATACAACCTAGACAGAATTCTCTTGTCAGCATCTTTGACAAGTATCTGATCGAATCCACAGTACAGAAAATTGATCAGAGTTGTTATTGGTGAGAACTCGAAAATACAAAGTGAATAACTGGAGTTGTACTCAGTATTCAGTAGCTGGAAGTGCTTTGACCCTGGATAAAAGTAACTCTTCATGTCTGAGGTTCAGTTCAGTCTTCTACAGGTTGTGTCTCAGTTAATTACAGCAATATTTTGGGAATCAGATATTGGAGCTTTTTTTCACAGGCTTGTCATCACCTGGAAACTTAGAAAAATTAATTAGTCTGTACTACAGCATACCTGACTACAAATATTCATCTGTTTACCTCTGCATTTAAGCAAATTGACCAAACAATATAAAAACAAAACCAAAAAAAAGTCTTTAAAAATGTGAGACCTTTGATAGATGATGATTTTTTTATAATTAGAGAAGTCCAATTTGCCTTCATAATAGCCTTTTTCATTTAAATTTACTATCAAGTGATTACACAAATTGAATGAGAATCAGAGGGATCTGTAATTGTTAATGATATTCAGGAAGGTTGAACAGTAGGTATCTTCCTTTTTAGGTAGTTAATAAATCTAGAAAGAATTGCAATGCAATGTAGTAAAAAAAAAATGCTGATTTTAGTATAGTAATTGCTTCTTAACTAGGAGCTGATCTTTTGACATTTCCAGTCCATGGAGGGCAATGTTTGTAAATATTTGTTATAGTTCATGCTTTTAGAAGGAAAATTTATTCTTCATAAAACAATGAAGATTGAATTTAATTAATTTTAATTAAATGTGTGCAAATAACAGTTCTTGAGTTGATTTAAGAATTAAATGTTGCCTCAGTTGAGGTATATGTTTTATGTTCTGTGGAGCTGGTGAGACAGCCGGAACTAGTTTGTGAAGCAAAATAGCAGCAAGCGCTACATTACAGCGCTCAGTGATATGTTGATACAAGTATCTATCTATAGATAAGGCTAAGAATAATGCTTGTTATTTCTGTCTCAAAATTGAAGATTGTTAGTGAAAGTGAAGAATTGGTGAATACTAGTTTTCTTTCAGCTCTGATGGTTTTGATGTGAGCAACTGTTCTCCAGGTACTACATGTGAGATCAGGAAGCTCATTTGAATTAACATGGGAGTAGGATTTGAGCAAAGATACTAAGTGATGTATTCTATTTTCAGCTCTGTTCTAAAACAATAGGCAGGTTATCTTTAAGCACTTAAATACTCCTTGTAGGGTCAGTATGACTCTATGCCTTGCACTTAAATTTTTACATAAGTGGAGCAGGCTAGCAGCCACTATTTCAGCTGCCTGGTTCTGGAGCTTTCCTAGAAATACAGACATACCATATAACTGAGCCTTGGGTGCCTATAAAGGTTATTCTGTCTTGCACCTGCACTGTGGGTCCAGTTCACATCCTTTGATATTAAGATTTCAGCATGTTTTTCCAGGAGGAATTTTATGACTGCAGAGCATTCATCAGAAACAGTTCCTTGTTGGAGCCTCTATGTAAACTCAGACAGGTTAGCTTCTCACATTTGTGTTTGAATTGTTGTTGAATTGGAACTATAATCTGCATTTGGGTTAAGCCTCTCCTAAATCTTACCTAATCATTTATGAAATTGCGAAGAAGGAAAGGTTGCATGCACATGTATACATTTTAAGTCCTATAAGCATGCTGCGTGAAAAAGCTCCCTCGATCTTTTCTGGATGGAAGTGTGCCTGCATTACAAACAGTTCTAGATCCCTAAAGATGGAATCATGAACTTGTGATCTTACAACAGCTTCTCATTAAAAACAAACTTCAAAAACATTTTTATGAAAATACTGTGCTTCCACTGTACGTTAAGATGTCTGTGTATGTATAGATACACAGATATGGACAAACATTTTGACACCTTTCCAAGCTCTAACCTGTTATTTAAAAACTCATTAACTCTATTTTACTGAAAGCTATTTTAGCCTGCCTGTGGAGACTATAATGACAGTAACCACAGTTAATGCAATAAAGCAATAGAACATCTCTTTGTATCTTCCCTTACTGAAGAGCATTTTTTAGGGGTTTGGGGGTTATTTTGAGGCAATGACTGTATCAATGCAACAAGAAGCAAGACACTGGATGTGCAGTCTGTTCCATATTGCTTATTAACAAAAAAGTTAATGAACCAATCATGGTAAAATGGTATTCTTGTAATGCAGGCTGGTTTTGTTATACTTAGTGCATAAATAATTATTTCAATTGTTTAATGTTTTCCAGGAAAATGCTTCAGAATTGGGTTGTCAATTCAGCAGATGTCCTTTTTTGATGAAGAGGTACTGTTGGATAGTAATCACAGCATAGAAAGCATGTGTTTGAGTTATGGGAGCTGAGGGTTCTTTTGCCTCACGATAGCACAGACTTTTAGTCTCAATTGCAATTTGAGAGATGTGGACATTCATCCATCTTTTTAAAGAAGGTTAGGTGAGGAAGAAACATTACTGCTGAAGCAGCTACTTAAAACATACTGGAATGTTTCAGCTCTGACACCTTAGAAATCAAAACAGAACTTACCTACTTGTCTTCTGGTGAGCCCAACACAGGTCACTTTCACAGAGCTCAGTACTCATTTTCAGAGGATTTGTCTCTAACGCAAGGGAAAGGGAGTAAAGATGCTGAAGGAAGAAATGTGTAAAATCCACCAAAGTGGACCTTAGTTTTCTGCCTGAGACTCAACAGTGACACCACTGGCATGGATCCTGAGAGCAGCAAATTTATTTAAAGTGGTGGAGCAGCAGAGCTTTGTCTACAGGCTGTACTCAGAGGTGAAAAACCTTCTGTAGTCCTAGAAAAGTATGACACTGTACAAGGAAACGCCATGATTTGATATACATACTACATCAATTCCTGTTCATGACAAGGAAGTTCTGGCCTTTATTCAGAAATCTCGTATATTAAATTTAGTATGCTTGGTTAGATATATTTAATGCTTCTGAATGATTTTCTGAAAACTTTAAGTTGAAGAGTGCTGCATAGCTCTTATTCCTGACTACTGGAATTTGAAATATGAGCTAATGACAGCTCTTCAAGAGTCTGAATTTTTATAGCAGAATTAAATTGTTCACAAATACCTCATTTTTTTCCTACTTCAAACTGAAATGAAAAATTGCATTATTCTAAAGAAGATAAAATTTGTTTGCACTGTGCTTGCAATGCCCAGTGTTTGAAAGTCGTCTAACGAGCAGCACCATTTAGGATTAAGCAATGAGTTTATAAACACCGGGAATTGTGATAAAGTCAGGGGTCAGCTTTTTGTAAATGAGTGTGGACTTGGGCTTTATGGTCGGAAAAGTAGCTGGCTATCGTATAATGGTTATCCCTAATGGTGTTTTTCCTAAATAAAGACGATTATTTCCCCTGAGTCCTTATAATGCGCCCTATCAAATGATTTCGGCGCTTGAATTTGGTGCATCCGAAGAGTTCCACTGAACGCGTTCACACGGTAATTTGCAACCTCCGGGCCGGGTCTCTTGCCGCGGTACTTCATCAGTGCTGCGGCAACTCTGTGCAGTTGGTGCCGCCCGGACCGCGGCGGGGTCTGTCTGTCCGCGCTTCCCTCTCGGCGGGCGCGGAGCCGGAGCCGCCGGGCCGGGCAGGGCCGCTGTTGGCTGTTGCCATGGCTCCGGCAAGCCGGGGGAGCCCAATGAGCTCTCTGCGGCGGTGCCAAGGGGACCAGCCATTTTGCTTATTGAAAACAATGTGACATATTATGCTGTGCTGTGCCGTACCGGGGAATAAACAAAAATCCCGTCGGGGGACACAGAAGAAACGGGCATATTAGTGAGTAATTCCGGCGGGCTCGAGAGCTGCCATTTTGACAGGCTGGCGGCTGCCGCTCCCACCGCTGTCGGAGGGGGTGGAATGCGGGGCGATAATGCTGCATATCTGCTGTCAGGCAGCGGAGCGGGGTTTTGTCTTGTAAGGACAAGGTCCCTCTGCAGTGCTGTCTCGGCAGCTCGCTAGCTGCTGCTCCGAGCAGGAGCCTGGGATCCGGGGGCAGGGTGTCGCCCTGCGGTGCGCGGCTGGCGCCGGGAGGCGGGCGGGCGCTGCCGAGGAGCAGGTGTGCGGGATCCCGGGCTCATCCTTGTCAGGTTGCCGCTGGACCCTCCACAAAAGGGAGCCGCTGTGCGTCTCGGCTGCTGGGAGAGAGAGGTACGCCCAAGAGTGGTTCTGTGAAACGCAGCTGTGTGCAATTTAACGCAAGAAATGGGCTGCTCTAGGGGTATGTGCATTGAAAGGTTGGCTTTGGTCAGTGGCTGGTTTAGAGTGGTTGCTGAATTCATTGATCTGACTCTGTTTTCTTTAAGTATTTCGGTGTGCTGTTCCCTATGGTTGCTGATTCACAAGGATGTTTCCAGTAGTTGCTAAAATGTTATGCCTGTACTAAAAGGCAGTGATTATTGTTTGTTTGATTGGATTTTCATTGTGCTGTTTGCCATCAGGATAACATGGCTGAAATAAAATATCGTAGAATTTGTGAGCATGTTTGAAAAGCCTTGCATTGCTGAGTTCATCATTAGTGGAATCCATGCATTGTGTTCAGCCTCAATGTTAGATTTAAATTGTCCGACTGCTGCTGTGCTGTATGTAGGTCATAATAAAAAGCAGCTTTTTTCACCAGCTTTCAATGGACTACATGCCCCAGTGCTGTGGTTGATTAGTTTGTGGTACTTTTGCAGTTTAGAGTAGTGGTATTATAGCCAGCTCACACCTCCTTTTTAAAGATATCGCACGTACCGTGCTAGACAGAGCACAACACACCCATTGTGTCCCTGTGTTTGGTGTTCGGTTAAAGGAAGGAAACGAGCACTCCACATGGAGCACTAGCACGTTAATAGCACGAGGCAGTTCAACTTCTATTGGAAATTCTCAGTGATTCTTAGATAGTCTGCTGAAGGTAGAGAAAATAAAACCACTAAGGTGAATGTAAGGAAATATGTAATAGAAATGGGAGAGGACTTCTAACATGGGCTGCATGTTAGTGCTATAGATTTACAGTGCAAAGTGAATTGTCCTGAATAGTTATTAATCACAACATATTTCCTTTGGAGTTGAAAACTGTAGTTAGACCTAGGTCAATAAAACTGCAATCTCTCTGGACAGATAATGTTGCTATTAAAAGTATCATTTTCCAAACTAGCAACTGTATTCATATGCAGTATGCAATTTCTCAATTAGCTAATAATAAAATGCATTAAATTATTCTGAAACTGAATAAAGTTTCCTGATTCACCTTACATCTATAGAAAATGATATGATATTTTGATCTTAAGTCTTCTTTAATAATTATGTGGATTGAAATCCCACTGAAATGAACCATTTGTTTGGACACTTGAGTTGGCATAAAATCAAGAATTTGAGGTCTTGTGTCTTTATAGTTAAATTAGTAACTAGTGCTATGCAACTAGGAGCGAAATTCCAATGTGTTATTTCTGTGTATATCCTGGAAAGGCATTTGAACAAGGATCTTCAGCATCAATCCCCCAAATAAGACATTTCTTTTGGAAACAGCAGTATATAATTGGATTGCTAGTATGCATTTTCTCCACCTTACTTGAATCATTCCAGGATTTCGGGTTTTGGTGAATTCACACCCCAACTTTTTTCTCTACTTCTTTGTAGGGGGTCACCCAGTGAGTGGTTTAGAGAATTGCCTTTATTTGTGCCCTATAAAGTGGAATGTGCATTTACAATGTGGTGAATATTTATGATTGAGTCTGTAATTATGATGAGAATTATAAACAAGCAGAGCTAATATTTACTTGAAGATGTTGGTAAGCCTTAAATAAAGAGAGAGAGCTTTTGTTACAACAATAAGAAACGTGGATATAGCAGTATGCAGAAAGTGAAGGATCCTGTAGTTCAAAGGGGACATAATCTCACTATGAAGAATTTAAGGTGTTAAGAAAACAAACGAAGACTAGCTATTACTAATCACGAAATTGTACAATCATTAGTTGCTGATAGATTCGTCCTATTAATCACTACTATTTAAACCAATATTCTGTACTCTTTCCATTCTACTTTTCTCCTTTTGTTGTTTTTCTCATATCAGTTCCCAGCTTTCTTGTCTTTCCTTACTGTCTCTTTGGTTGTCTTACTGTCTCAGAGCTATTTGTAAATCAAATCGGTGACTGTCAGTGATGGACATGGAGGTGCTGCAATAGAATCTGGTGCAGAGGAAGAATTTAAATAAGTTAGAGGTAAGACACAGAAACTAAGTAATGAGTGTATCCAGGATGAACTAATTCCACATGGTGTAAGATATAAAGGCCTAGAATTGGGTCAGTGGTGTAGAAATCAAGTGGGCATGCAGGGAGAGGGATGTCTTTCCTCTCATGATGAATTGAAGTGTACTTGTAAACAGAGGGTTTACAAGAAGACCTTGACAATAATACGGCATAGGATGAATTGGGTATTTTTGCATGGGAAATGGTAGCATTGTGTTCCAGTTGAAGTCTAGAAGTTTTACAAGTTTCAGTGAAGCCATGGTTTCTGTCAAGAGATAATTATACATTATTTGAAAGCCTTTAGGTTATGCATAGTCAAACTCTCTCTTGGTCAGCAGAGATGTAAATAACATCAGCTGTCATGTTTTAAAATTGCAGTCACTTCAAACATTTTTTTTAGACACATGACCTTAGAAGGTGACTCTGGGTCCACGTGTTGCTCTTAAACAGGATACCAACAAAGCAAAAACAGGCAGATGAATCCTTAACTACAGTAGCAGGTGCAAATAGTAGAGAATGACTAAAGAAGGTTGAATCAAGTGGTGTAACAGCTTTTCTGGTATGTTGTTTGTTTAAAATAATCAGCTTTAAGCAAACAGTGATAAGCATCATCGAGCCATGAGGTGTGTGGAGCACAGTAACCTTTATCTACCCACAGCCTACGGGCTATTTCTGGTGTACTTATATATATAGGACCAACCTGTGAGCAGCAATACGGATGGTATGTGCACAGGGAAGACACTCAGGTGTCGAATTAGGGAATATTGTATGATGTTACAGTGTGGAATGGCTGAATGTCACTTCTGTAGTGCAAGGATTGGGTATTGAATATAATGCATCAATTATGAGGTTGCATCTGGATTGTACAAACTCCATCAGAACAGTATTTCTGCTCCAGTGAGGCTACCTGCAGAAACACAGAACTAGAAGTTGTCAGTTTCTGCTTTTTTGTAAACTAGAATTTCATAACTGTTTACTTTGGTATTGTGTCCTACTGCTCTGATTTTGATCCTTTCCCATGTCATTATTGCATTAAGCATGTTACTGCTGCCAGTTTGAATTTTCTTTCTCTACTGTATGTAGCATATAGCTTCCTATTTGAGAGGTGGTAATACTATAGAAACTCTGTGTCCAAATAGTCTGGTGTCTTTTCTTGAAAATTTTTGACAAAAGCTAGCCTTTCTAAAATTATGAAGCTCCTTAGCATTCTAGGGCTAAAACAAAAGATTAGAAAGACTTTCAAAGGCACTGATGTAATGGAAAACTTCATGAGGGAGAAGGGAGAGAAGCAAGTACTTAAAAGAGCAGCATGTATCTTTGAGCAAAGGCATGCTGGATGACCACACTGTAGATCTACTCTTGCTTTCAGTGTTTTTGAAGCATGAAGTGTATTTTTCTGTTCAGATGTATTGTTCCATAACGGTGATACATCATAGCTAATGCTGATGTAAAGTAGGAAATTCCGAAGGCGGACCCTTTTCTTCTGTTATTTTTAACTTCTTTCCCTAAATAGATGGATTTTTTCACCTTTCTGTAATGAATACAGAGTCAGAATTCTGACTCATCCATCCTTAAAAGCCTCACCAACCACTGTTGGGGGTTGAGTAGCACAGATGTGGTGCTATGTTCTTAAGTAACCTGCGCAGTACAGTGCACTTTTTTGAGAGATGATGCTGAAGATCCTGAATCTCAAAAAATAGTGGGAAAAATACAAATGTCAGGAAAAGCAAAGACTCTACCTCTCAATCTTTACTATAATCAAATTATACAGTAAACTTTTTGATTAACCTTTTCAGAAAATAGCTTTTAAATAATGCTGAGACATAGAATAATAAAAGCTCTACTCCTTTTTAGGGAACTTGTCTTGCATTTTATGTAGAAACATTAAAGCAGTGTACAACTGAACTGTCTGATGGGTAACTAAAGCTATCCCTAGTTTAGCAGCAGTGGCTGATTAAATTTGTCCATGAGCATAGCGATTTTATTCTTTTACTTCTTAAGGACCCAAAAGAATAGGCAGGGATGCATGATTAAACCAAATGGAAATCGAATCAGCAATTCTCATAGCTGAAAATCAAATTCATTGAGGTTTACAAAAACAGTAAAATGCATTGATTTCTAAAGGTTGCATTCATTTATAGGATCAACAGTTATGCTAATCAGAAAACAGTAATTCTGTCTGAAGGTCAAAATAGGTAGAAGGGTCTTTGTGTTATTTCAAACTGTTTAAAAGCAACAGAAGTGGTTCCTTATTGAATTTTTATTTTACTTTTACTGAGCAGCATCAGTAGATGAGGTCCCAGTTCAACTGCAGCAAGACTGAAAGATAGTTCTAATATTTCTTTAGGGACTTAGGGGGGGACAGTGTAGCCCGTGATGAGAAGAACTGAGGACTATGTCAGGAGCATGACAGCCATAGAGTGTTCTTTTCAGCATGATGCTGTGTTGTCTGAGGGCTCTTAATGAAGGTTTATGTTCTGACTACAGTTAACCATAGTATACCTTGAGTGATAACATGTCTAATAAAGCCACATATCTATCAATGGGATTGACTTGCTGAAAGGAATACTTTGTCAAAAGTTTAGTTTTAGCAAATGGTGGGGTAGGGAGGCTGTCCAAGATTCTGTTATTTGGTCAATTCTGATGTGTGAAAAATTTATAAACTAGAAATTACACATTACTACAGAGGAGCCGTCTGCATATCAACTGTATTTTCATTATCTGAAGTGACCACAAGGGAAAAGTAGTGCTTCAGAAAATGGAACAAAGTCAGGGGTTGGCAGTTAAATTGCATGCTTTTAATTTTGTTGCTTTGAATATTAATTTTCTCCTAATAATAAAAAATTAGACACAATTATAAAACCAAAAAATATTTTCTTTTTTGTAAACATAAATGTAATCTGAAATCAAGATATCATTTGCACCAAGTTTTAAAGAAGATTCAAAATGACATTTGTGAGACAGGAAATGCCTGTTTCTCACTGAATTTTGTGTTTGTTTGAAAACTTCAAATTATTTATTGTGTTGCACACATAATATGACCTTTTTTAGTACCTTGGACTGTGGTAAATCAGTGAGAGTAAATAATTGGTATGAGGTGATAATTGATCGGTGAGAATTACAAAGAGTTGTATTTCAGAAAGGTTATTTAGTAAATCTCTAGCACAGTAGGTTTTGCTCTCTCTGATAAAGCAGCCATTATGGGTTAATGAAGTAGATGGCCCAAGCTTTGACTTGGTATTTCAACTGCTGTTTTTAAACATCATGAGGCATCTGTGGAAATTTTGAATTTCAGACCGACTGTAGGTTTTGAGACAATCTAAAACTCTAGATGAAATATGTAATAAATAATTCCCTTTAGAATATGGAGGTCACATTACTGACTTCCATGTGTTTTGTTCTTTGCACTTCTGAAAATCTTAAGCAGTTATTGTCTAATTTAGGCATCACCAAATATTTTTTCCTCTACTAATAGTAAAGATTTTAGGGATAAGCAAGCAGTAGCAACCCAAAGAGGTTCTGGTGCAGAACAGTGGGTGTGTATCATTTAATTCATATATTGTTCATTCACATCACACTGCGCCTTCTAGCCAGTTACACAGTTTACAGATTTTCATAAGCACATTATGAGAGAAGCCAGCAGGTGCCAGCACAAATTTAATTTAATTTCTAGTGAATTTCTAATGAATGTCACTGCATAGAGTTCCCTAGAACTCTAAGCAGTGATATTCTCCCAGATAATCGAATTCATTGTAATTGCACTGTTTTTCTTTTGGGATAATCTGTATTTGTTAGGAATCTGGAAGAAATACGTAATTCTTTCAGTGTGACTGATGCAATCGAATAGTTTACTTTGTATCAGTACAATATAAAAGTGGCTAATCAAATGAAGTGCTACTGTATTGGAGTGAAGAGAGAGACTGACAGGTTTGACAGTAGAATAAAGACCAAACCAAAGGCTTTGTTTTGACATACATGTGGATAATCAGGCAAATTCAAGTCTTTTAAGAGACCTCTTCTATAAGGGCCACTTTACAGACACGGATCATGTAATCTGAGCCTTACAGATTATCATTCCACTTTTAAACAAGTACAGGAGAGAGGTTTTTAATTCCTTATTTGCATAGCTGTAGATTTACATGTTCACATGCTTTGGCCAGTGGCATTTGATCCACAGATGACTGATTTATGATCCTGAGCAAAGGCCAGATTCAGGACACACTTCAGTTGTCAGGACTGCAAAATATACAAAAATTGTTTGAAAGCCTGTGGTTGTTGTAGCTGACACATTGCATAGAGAAGCAGTAGGAGAATGCCTTCCAGCTTGACGTAGTACTTTCCTTATGAACAAAGCAATAATGATTGCAGAGGTGTTATGCTAAATTAACCCAGGTGTCAGTTAGTTTGCTTTTTGCAATATGTAAGTATCTTAAACATGATTCTCTAAAATCACTCACATCTTAAATGCAAAATACAAATGGAAACAAACATCAATTTGGCTAAAAGAGCTACAAAAAGTACAACAGCAAGTAGGTGTTATGTTATTTCTATGTAGATACATTGCACTTTCATTTCTGGCATTCTTTCTCTTATCATTAGCCATTGGAAGAGAAATGGCAGATGAATTATTTCCCGGAATGGATAGGAATACTGGAATGGATGAAAAGAGTCATCTAAATTACTATTTGAAAGGAAACTCTTGAGTTTAAGTAATTGTATCCATAGACATGACAAGAAAGGATTGGGATCAAGTTCGCTTTGCAATAGTTGCTGAGCATAAAAGATGGAACGCACTTGATGCAAAGGTAAACTGAAGAGCAGGTTTATAGGTGGCTTTGACCAGTGGTTTCCTAATTTCCTGTAGCAGAAAGGAAAAGTTAAAAGGTATCCAAAGAAGAGGCAAAGAGTAGCTTTATAGATGAACTGATAAAACTTGTTATGAGTGGATGAAATGTATGTGGGAAAATTTGAACAGATATTGTCTACAATTGTGTTGAGAGTTTTGGGAGTTGTAAGAGTAGACAAGATAATTATGAAAGTACTTGAAAAAGAAAAGGAGAAAGATATAATTGGTGCAGTGGGAAGACAAGGAGCCATCTCTATGTGCCCTCTCTTCTGGGGTATGGACAAGTCTGGTGGTTTCAAAGAAAAAAAAGCAACCTAGACTCGTCTCATGGGGGTGCATTTTGCATAGATCAGAACGAACATTAGTTAAAACTGTAGGCTCAGATACTGTATTTAAACTGTGCGTTGACAAGAGGCCTAAACAATAGCGTTCCCAGTGGGGGACCAAAAAGAAAAAAATTACAAATAAGACTTCAAAAATGCTGTAGTGAAATCAGGCCTCTCAAGGGGAAACAGTTATGAAGAATCATGAGCCAAGTCCTTGAGGAATTCATATGTTTGTGTATTCAAGGTGTTTTGTGGGGGTTTTATTTTAAAAAAAAAAAAAAAAAAAAAAAAAGAAAGGGCCCTTAAGAATTCGAATTGAAATTAGCAGATATAAAGACAAAATTATCTCCTGTGGTTTTATTCTTTATGTTGTGTTTTGTTCTTGGGAGATGCAAATGGTTTAGTCTTGCCTCCTTGCATGCACTTTAGATGAAGCATTAAAAGTTTGGCTCATGTTCTCAATTCAGTAGTTATGTGACTACCTGTTATGGAAAGGGAATTCACTCTAGCTGTCCTCCACCAGCAATGGAATAAGGCAATTCTGAGGATAGGGGTCAGGCAGTAGGTAGCTTGGGGACAAGTGTAACACCCCGTGAAAGAAGAAGTTGTGATACTCAGTTAAGCTGGCTGTTGTGAAAGAGGGAACTTAATTAGAGAGTAATCGCATATTGGAATGGGCTGCCCAGAGAGGTGGTGGAGTCACCATCCCTGGAGGTGTTTAAGAGAAGACTGGACGAGGAGCTTAGTGACATGGTCTAGCAGGGCGGTGTAGGGCTGGATGACGTTGGGCCCCTTCCGGCTCGGAGTGGCCTGCTAGACTGTGAGGGATCCAGTTTGGTGTTATGCTCTGCGATGTGCTCTCGGTCTCCTTACGGGTGTTAGATGGTGAGTTGGACTAGATGATCCTTGTGGGTCCCTTCCAACTCATAACATTCTGTGATTCTGTGATTCTGTAATTGTCTGGATGTCACGTCAGTACTCCACACCATCTATGAAACTGCTATTTACATTGAGATATCTGCTCCTGTTGCTGTGTCTCTGTATTTGCTGACATTTCTGTCCTTTGGGTTTGTAGCAAATTGTTTTACCTGGGACAAATTCTGTTACAATAGTTTTGGGATATCTTGTGTGTTTTGCTTTATATACACATGTATTAGGACTGTAAATCCTTTATGGATGAAAAGTGTCCGTTTCTCAGTGCATTACTTGGTTTTCAAATTATCAGCTGAGCTGGAAGCTTGGAGGTGGCTTGAGTCGAAACATGGCTTAAAAGAGTAATTCCAAGCTTTCTTGTGTTTAGTCCTGTCAAATATATGTAATTCTACTGTCATCTTCAGTATTGTATAAATTGCAGTTAGTCTTCTATAGGCTGTATCTTCCTATGTGCTTAGAAATGGCTTCTCTTTATATTCATTAAAAGTGTGGGGGTTTTGAAGTAACTGCAGATCGTGCTGTGAAAGTTTCACATCCAATACCTGAAATTGTAAAAACAAGATAATAATATATATAAATTAAAAACAGTCACTTCATTTCAATTTTGGACTTATTTTCTCTACTGTTGACATGTGGATAATTTTGACTGAGCACTTTCTGTGCGCCCTGTAGCAGACACACCTGCCAGTTTGAAATGTCACCATCAAAGTCAAGCTTCATGAGGAGGAGGAATCAGGAAACAGAGATACTATGTATTCATTTCAAAGGCAGGAAGTTTCAATATTGCATCATAAAATGTCTCTGTGTGTTGACATCTTTAGGTGTGCATCACAAGAGAATAGAGGTTTGTTTTGTTTGTATTTCAATGCTATTTCTCTTTTTAAAAGTGCTAGTCAAATGGTTTGGACTACTCAACTTAGGAACAGTTTAGACTTTGATCTTGACTTACCTGTTTCTTGTTCATGCCACTCATCTATCATAAGCTGATTTTTTTTATAAATAACCAAAAGCTGTACAGACACTGCATAGAACTAATGATTCCACCCTACTCCAGCCTGGTTGTTGTACTCTGGTTTCAAACTCCGGATAACTCTCAATCATACATAGTTTCTTTTCACCCTGCTCATCAGAACACGAAGGCTAAAAAATAACATTGAATGCTTTTCTAACATTCTTTTTATGAACAATTTGTTTAACTACTGTAGGCATCAAATGTACATGAGCTTAAATTTTAAGTCAATGGGTTTATTGCAAAAGACAGGGCAGTGCAAATAGCTTTATGAGTTTTGGACACTAAATNTGCATAGAACTAATGATTCCACCCTACTCCAGCCTGGTTGTTGTACTCTGGTTTCAAACTCCGGATAACTCTCAATCATACATAGTTTCTTTTCACCCTGCTCATCAGAACACGAAGGCTAAAAAATAACATTGAATGCTTTTCTAACATTCTTTTTATGAACAATTTGTTTAACTACTGTAGGCATCAAATGTACATGAGCTTAAATTTTAAGTCAATGGGTTTATTGCAAAAGACAGGGCAGTGCAAATAGCTTAATGAGTTTTGGACACTAAATTTGTAACAATTAAACTTCTACTAAGATATGTCCAATGTGTACTTTTTATGTTTTTATGTACAAAGCTGTAATTTAACAACATTTTTATCTCTACCTTCTCTTTCAGAAAGTAAGATAGAAAAGTGCATGATTAACTATGCTGTATTAAATTCTCTAGAGAAGTTACCTTTCAATGCCTCAGTTTTGTTTTGTTGAATGTAAAGCTTTCAAGCTGTTTTAGAAAAAGAGGATATCAAGTCACTAACTTCATTCTTCAATTTTCTTAACATTCATTAGTCTGTTGTTGCTTGTAGTGATCTCTGTCTAAGCATTAGAACTGATAATTTCTGTTTTGAACAGTAATTGCATCAAGCTGATGAAACATTGAACAGCCTTGAGGCTTAAACAAAGGGGTCTTCTGAGCTGTTATTATTAGTAGGAAAAAAACAGAGGATGTAGATGTTCTGAGGAAGCAAACAATTTCTAGGAAGGGAAGTATGACTTTCCATATGTTTATTTTTCAAAGAGAGGAAACTACCTAATAAGTGAAAAATTTCAGGGATGCAAAATAGAATGTATACTTCAGATTATATTGCCTTTGACTTCTAGTTCTCACGTATCATAAGAACTCCCTGAATGTGACTGTGAAGTTTTCATTTCTGCATTTCAAGCCTTCTTTTGTCTAACTTCCACTGAATGGATTTACATTTATGGTGTGGACCCTGGTGCTCCTTCCTCTACCCAGTGTGCAAAATACGAATAGTCATATTGTTCCAACTCTTTGTTGCTGTTTGAGAATATTTTCAAAGACTTTTCTCTCCACTTTTCTGGTTGGATCTCTTAAAAATCTGATTTTCCTTAGTATACAGTGCATCTCATAAAAAATGTGAGTAGTCATACTGACTACCAAATATGGAGATGGCCAGGTAGTCTTACTCCAGAATCGTGTCTGTAGGCTATGTACCTTGTGGAATAATTTATCTATTCGGAGAGAAAACCTTTGGTGGAAAACATGGCTGCAGTTTTGGATTCTTTAGTAATTAATGATGTTCACTTATCAGTAATGAAAGTGTACTGATGGAGGAGAGCTAGCAATTTCTAAAAATCTCTTCTCATCACTATACTTGCTACTTAAACAAGTTCTGTTAGCTAAAAAATTAGTTTGACCTACAGATAAATCAACACAGCACAATTAACTGGCAATGCAACAGTAACATCCTATGTTGCCTTAAACACCCAAACATCGGCTTGTCTTTCCCCGACTAGAAAAGGCATGAATATGGCTCAGACAAGTGTTTTGAACTAATAGCCTGTTCTGCAATTAACAGTGCTGTAGAAGACACAAATAGCAAACAAAAACTCTGGAAGAGCTCTCATTTTCATTTAGCTGAAGTGATAAATGACTACATGATAATGTGCTTCTGTTAACAGGAAGACAAAACAAATGCAAGCTCAGCACTGATACCCTGAGCCATTCTCCTGGTGGGCTAGGGCTAGATGGGGTATAGAGTATCCACTAGGGCATGTTGGCACTGTGCTGTGACTCCACCTTAGCAGCTGAGGAGCTTAATAGAAACCAAGTCCTCCTTTCCCTCCAACCTGCTAGAATTGTCACATTTCTGGGAAGATGATAATCTTCAGGAATAACAGATTTGAAAAGGAAGGCATCAATTTTTTGCTTTAGGGACTTCCTCTTGATCATGATACATACAGAAAAGAAATTGCCTAGGTGATTTACCATCACAAAAAACAAAACCCAAATCATTTAGCAACTTCCACCTGCTGTATTATTCCCTTTCTTAACATACTTCTGTTACCTGTCTTCAAAGTTAAAACTGTCTGTATTTGGATTGCCTGGAAATTATCAGTTTCAGTAATGCTGCACTTGGGGTGTCAAAATTTTCAAACCCAAGGATTCAGTTGCAAGTTCCCTATGGCTTGTAGCTTTCTTGTACTGATGATACTGCCCTGACCAACTGCAAGTGAACTTTAAGGTTAGATTCTTACATTTATCTACTTATGTGTGAGAGGGAACGAAAACAGGAGGCAGCTACGGTCTGCATCTCTCTGTGAATCATCAACAATTTGGTACCTGTTAAAGCCTAATTTTTGTGTCATGATTAATTTTTTTAAGCCATGAGAACCTTGATGTTTCTAGCTAAGATTCATATTGATACTGGTTACATTCTGATGCCCACAAGTTTTCTATTCTGAGTCTTACAGGCTTAGAGCTTTTGAACTTCTTTGCAGGAATCATAGTTTGTGCTGTATGTAATTTATTTATTGTCTTTTTATGTAGGCCTGACTAAGTACAATTTGGTCGGTGCTTGCGATAGCATGAAGCCACAAGCTTGACATGCCACTTCTGATTTTCTGGAAGTATAAGAGAAAGAAACAGCTTTACTACACACACTGAGCTGATTGGGGCAGTGGAATATGTGTGATGTGGTCCACAGCACCTTCAAAGAAACCAGTGATTTAGCTTTACTCTTTAATAAGGTGATTTCTGAATCTGTATAAGTTTTTTGAGCTGAGTCTCAATCTCACATAGTACTTTATTTAAGTCATGTTGCTTTCTTTGGCATAATCTATTGGCTAAGGCTCACTGATACCTATGGCTACCTACCTGCAAGCCCTCAAACTTGCTGTGCTGTGTGCAATGCAATGTAAAGAAGGTGTAGCCTGGCAGTTGGGCTGCTCTGGTCCTGCTTTAACTTGTTGTGTGTGTTTGGAATTTGAGCTTGATTGTGTATATCTGAATTGCCTGAACTGCTACATTTCATGCTTAAATTACTAGAAGAAAACAGTTAATGCTAAGGATAACTAAGTATTGGAATATCTGCAGAAGATGGGATATCTTTCTTGTTGGATGCCCTCTGAAACAGACAGCTCAAATGTCTGACAGACTGATCAAAGGTCTTATTAGGAATGGTATACTTATTGTTGATTTTCCTGTTATGAAGCAGATGAACAAGATGCCCTGGATATCAAATCTCTTTGACAATAGAAGAAATTGGGCAGTATCAGAAGCAGCAGAAAATCTGAGGCAACTCTCCTACAAAGTCAGAATGGTTTGTGACTTCCTACAAGCTGACATGGTTTGGTTTGTAGCCAAATATCTTTTCACACCCTTCATGAATAATGAACACAAGTTATTCATCACTGCTATCCCACAAAAGTCTCTGCAGAACCAGTTTAGAGAAATAGTTCATGCAAAGACATAAGAATATGTGGTAAAAACATGTGGTCATAAGAAGACTTAAATTTGACTGTAAGTTCTGCCAGAGTATGGTGCAGATAGAATCATAGAATGGTTTGGATTGGAAGGGACCTTTTATAGGTCATCTAGTCCAGTACCCCTGCAGTCAACAAGGGTCATCTTCAAGTAGACCAAGTTACTCAAAACCCCATCCAACCTGACCTTGGATATTTAGAGGGATGAGGCAACCTGTTCGTGGATTTCACCACTTGCATTGTAAAAGAAATTTTCTTCTTTACATCTAGTCTGAATCTACCCTCTTTCAGTTTAAAAACATAACCCTTCCTCTTATTGCAACAGGCCCATCTAAAAAGTCTGTCCCCATCTTTCTCCTAAGTTCCCTTCAAGTCTTGAAAGGCCACAGTAATGCCTCCCAGGAGCCTTCTGTTCTCTAGGCTGAACAGCCCTCAACTCTCTCAGGCTGTCCTCATAGAAGAGGTGTTACACACCTCTGAGCATGCCTGTGGCCCTCCTCTGGTCCTGCTCCAACAGGGCCACATCTTTCCTGTGCAGAGCACACCAGAGCTGGATGCAGTACTCTAGACAGGGTCTCTCCAGAGCAGAGTAGAAGGGCAAAATAACCTCTCTCAACTTGGTGATCATGTTTCTTTGGATGCAGCCCAGGATAATGTGGACTTCCTGGGCTTCAAGCGCACAATGCCAGCTCGTGTCTAGCTTTTTATTCTTCAGTACCCCAAAGGCAAAAGCACATTTTAGGTCTTGGAGCTGCTATGTTTGACAGATAGGCCTGGTGTCCTTAGGCATGACGTGCTTGGAAAGGTCATAGGGAGTGACAGGCTCCACCTCAGGAACTGATAGTCAAGGATTCCTTGTGATGTGCCTGATGACATGTTTTTCCAGTGACACATTCAATTATGTCATTGATAGAAGTGTTTGAGATACCCATTGCCTTGGTCAGGATACTGATCTTATAATGGATCTGCTTCAGTACCTTGTACACATGGATACAGTAACCCTTCTTTCTGCTGTTCTTACGTTGCTTGTAGCACTTCTCTCAGGTTTCAGTGACAGTGTTATTTGAGTTCTTATAGGGAGCAGGGTCTGATGTGATAGGCTGAGGCATTTTGGCAGCATATTTTCTCACTGATAAGCAACAGGAAGGTGGACAAAGGTGGAGTCAGTATAGCTACAGGTGTCTTGAGTCTGCTGATGGTGTGTACTTGAGCTACTGAAATAATTACTTTTTTGCACTCTAGAGGACTGATAACTGTTACAATTATGTAAAACTGTGAGCAACAAATAAAAAGTTTGCCAAAGCAATTGTATCTCAATGAGCTTTTTTCTTACTTCAGCTGTTCTTATGATGTCTATATCCTATGCTGGCATTAGAGGTGAGAAACCCAAATACAAATGTTGAGTTGTACTAAAAACCAGATATTGCCTTTGAGACCTGACTCTTGGAGGAAAAAAAAAAAGATACTAAAAAAATATTAAGGCTCTGGCAGTATTACCTTGTATTATAAAATGCTGAAGAGTTATCTATATATAGCCAGATGCCTTCAAAGCTTTGCACAATTGCGTACGTCTTTAGGTTGTGTTTTCAGTTGGGTGGGTCATAGTAGTAAAATGAATAAACTGACTAAAGGAATGTTTAAGGAAAGATGGTTCTCTACGCTGTTGTTTGACTTCTGGTGAGAGGTTTTGTACTCATTTGAGGTGGCAGTTATTCTCTTCACTCTAGGGTTCAGTGCCTGATAACTTCAGTTGCGATCGGTCTACTGTTCCCTGCCTTCTGTGCTATGAGTAGCAGAAAACGTTAAAATTACTAGATTGGTAAAGCTCAGGATGGTTTTTACATATAGGTCCCTTTTTTTTTTCATTACCAAATTGTCAACTTAGCAAATTGGCAGAACACCATTGTGTTAATTATTGAGGAACCTAAATTCCTTTGTGGATTTAGTCATGGTAATTGGAATAGAAGCTGAGTACAGAGTGCGGAGGTGTAAAGCTGGCCTGGACATAATCTGGTGGTTTAAGAAAAGGCAGAATGGCATTAGGCCTTATGTGCTCTGTAACATAAATCTTTGCGAAGCGGAAGGAAGGAATTGGGACTTGTTTCATCTGTGGATTTCTTTTTCTTTGCATGGACCAGCTGGCTGTGGTGGTGGAAGCAGCACATGGGAGCATGCATGGCCCCAGAGCCTAATCGTGGCAATTCTCCCTTGAGAAGAGAGTACAGTTTTATTCATGCATAACTCTGGGTAGGTGTTATTATTTCAGAGTATATTCTTCAGATGTAAATATTTCAGGGCAACTGGAGGAAATGCAGTTGCCCAAATTTTCCTTTCTCCTAGATAAATTTTCTTTATTAAACTAAAGGAATAGCTCTGTGAGCCACATGAAGGATGTGATTAGTCTATGCAAGATGGGCCAGTGTCCTCAAAAGACCAGACAACAGCATGACACCTAGTATTCAGTGTCACAGAAGTGGGAGTTATGACTGTAAATCCTTCTGGAAATTTAATCCAGGCTTTCCATATTTGTGGCAAATGTTTTCACATCCATCAGCACAGTCTTTTAAAAAATGATGTCTGGTAAAGTAATAGCATCTTCCATGGCTTTAATAAAGAGTGAAAATAACTTGAGAAAATCTTACAGATATTTGTGCCTCAAATTTGAGATTGGTGACAGCTGTTCTGTACAAACTTCTGTTTTATCAAAGTGGTTTCATCAAGGCTTGCTTGATTGCATGGTTCAGAAGGAGAATTTTAGGTAACTGGGAACTTTACTATTAGAAGTCATAGAGATGCTTAGGAATTTGCATATATGTAAAATGGTTATATTAAAAATTATCACATTTGATTTTTGCTCAAAAGACCCTGTCATTTGAGTTGGTAACTCACAATGAACATTGCAGGTTGAGGGTCTTAGCTTGTTTGCATGTCTGAGGTTTAGGCCTTGAGGGAAACCCTGCTCTCTAATGCCCCCAGTACTCTTGCAAAAAAGTTCCACAGTCTTACACAGTAGTTGAACACATTTTAGCAGAAAATGGGCCTGAAAGACAAATAAGCTTGTACAAAGTTCTTGAAACAATGGACTAGTGGTGTGTATCAGGCAGGAGGTTAACAATGAGCTTCTGTTCCCCATTTCCTGAAAAAGCCTTTTCATATTTATTTCCTGGTACATTTTTAACTGTTTACTTTTGGAACAGAAGAAGTTAGTTTTATTAGCAAAATATGTACGCATATTTTGCTCTTGGTCTAGTTTCAGATTGATAGCTACAGTGACTGTAGCCACGTTTCACATCATTATGACAGCAGTTATGTGCTTTTCTGCCAGTTATATGGAATTTGCTTATGTATTGGAATTGGTTGCAATAGATTACTAAGAGGGTCTAAATATTTAGATAATATGCTTTCAGTAGTTAGGTTTTTTAAAATGCATGTGATTGCACTTCAAGGAGGTTTGTTTCAATGTATTTGGTGTTCAGCTAAGGGTATTATAATTTTTTACAGTTTCTATATGCTATAATAGTGTTACTAAATATACTAAAAATTATAGCATGGCTGCTTAGTCTTTCACAAAACCAAAAAACAAAGCGAAACAAAATGGCTAGCTGTTTCTGTCTAGCGTAATTCCAAAGTCAAAAATAAGAACTGAACATAGATAAAGACAGTTGGGGTCTTTTAAAGAGAATGCAGATCTGTGTTCTGGAGAACAACAACAGAGTCAACTCTTCACTGACCGTCCGCCATTTTGCACAGAGACCAGTTCATGCAAATTGAGTGAGACCATGAGTCTTTTTACTTGATATCTTGATTTATGTCTTTCAAATGTGTGCATTATCAGTAAAACATTCCTGTGACAAATTGAGAGGGCTGCTTGGACACTCTTCTGGATCAGAAATTGGCTGATAACTCTTGGCTAGCTCCTGCATTCTTTCTGAGGAACACAAGTTAAAAAAAAAAACAAACGGCAGTCCCAAGCTTTGTCTTTTTGGTCTTCCTCGACAATTTCCAAGTTTTATGGCTCATTTGTTATAAAGGCATGAAACACTCTTATACCAAAACCAAAGAGAAAAGTTTAATGAGTTTATTATTAACCTAGTTATAGCAGTGAAGTGGGCCATTCACCATTAATCATTTGAAGGAAATGATGGAAAACCCCTCTTTAGTCAGGATGGAATACTCCATGATTTTTTAATGTGGAAAGTTATTTTATGGTATCCTAAGATACTGGAGAACAAAATTTCTTATATGGGAAACCAGTGTGCTAACAGAGCAATAAAAGAGAAAAGAAAAAAAGAATTCCATTGTATGGACTTGAACAAACTTCCCTCTCCTCTGAAACTTCTGTTAATGATGAGAGTTCTCTAATCATAGTTTCAGTATGGGAATTATAAAGCCACAAAACAGTGCTAAATGCTATGTGTGTGTCCCTTCTGTACTAATCACACAGTTCATTGTCCCTGAGAGATGTAGATAATTTTTCACTTTTTCAAATGCCATGACCAAAGACTATTGCCATATGTACCGAGACAGAGAGGTGTGTAAGAACAATGCTTTGTAGCCACTTCAGGAGACTCTTTGAGCCATTTTAACATAATGACCATTGAGCCGAGCAAATTTTTTTTTATGGTTAGGAAAGTGTTAGATGTAACGATCACAGTAACCTGGCTGCCTACATATTCTTTCTTGAAATGTTGAATCTTGTGCTTGAAAACTTTAGTCAGTTTATTTTTCAGTAGATGATCCATCTTTTTCATTGTGTAGCTCTAATGAAAATGTAGTAATGAAATTGAGAATTTGTTGTTAATAGGAGGCATTTAAGGTTGAAGGTTTTTCGGGAACTCTATTTTATGTGATGATCTAGAAAATTTTCAAACTACCTTTTTATACATATCAAACTAAAGAAAACTGCATTTGTAGAATTCTTACACATGCTGTTGTTCTAATATGACAATTCCTAAGTTAGTGCCACAACATGAAGCTGAGTTATGCATGATGACATTAAACATCAAGATGTATTTATAAGTAACCTGACTAAAATGGCAAGTGTATTTTATTATAGGGCAAAGGGCAAGAACACAAGCAAGAACAATGTGACATTATATAGAAACAGCCCCAAGGAATGTTGTATATGACCTATATGTAATAAGGTATTCCATGCTGTCCAGGAGAATGGCCACACTTCTCTGTAGTTCAGTTGCTTTTCAACAGTGGAAGCTGCTGAAAGCACACAAGACATTGAAAAAATGCCTTATTTGTAAGATCCTTCAAGTTCATATACATTTAACACATTTGCAAGAGTAGCTGAAGTCCAGGACAAAGCATATGATCGATAGCTTTCCTTCTGTGTATGTTTATTTTTCTGTAATCTAGGAAGTACTCATTTCAGAGATTGGCATGGTCAGTTCTGTGAATGAACTCTCTCAAGAGAGACTTCTGCAAATGCCAAGTGCATACGTTGTGCTTTCATTCTCTAATGTTAAATTAATTTCATGTTATCTGTTTTACTTCAGCTGAAATTCAAGAGATATGTTTTTTTTTAAAAATAAATAAAAAATTAGACATCCATACTCCTTGTTTCTTCCTGAGTCAGGTAATATGCAATTCACTTAGGCATATTTTCATATTGCTCTTAAAATATATGAATAGAATCATGCACAGAATTGTACAAGGAAAAAGCAGTGTAGTGTTAAAAATATCTTGAAATATACAGGGAGACTTCTCAAAAGGAGGATTCTTCTTCAGCCATTCCATATGAAGCTTCGGCGACTCAAATATGTCTGAAACAAGTCCAAGTGCGCTGTTCTTCTTTTTGAACATAACAACTCCATGCTTGCCATTGGCTGGGGGAGGAGTGGCTGGAGAATGGTGAAATGGAGAGGGATTTGATTGAGAGAAAACTTAATATGAGCCAGCAGTGTGCCCAGGTGGCTAACAGGGCCAATGACATCCTGGCCTGTGTCAGGAACAGTGTGGCCAGTAGGACTAGGGAATTTATTCTTCCACTATACTCGGCACTGGTCAGACCACATCTTGAGTACTGGGTCCAGTTCTGGGCTCCCCAGTTTAAGAAGGATGTTGAGCTGATTGAGAGGGTCCGGAGAAGGGCAACAAGGATGGTGAAAGGACTGGAGGACAAGCCCTGTGGGGAGCGGCTACGGGAACTGGGACTGTTCAGCCTGGAGAAGAGGAGACTCAGAGGTGACCTCATTGCTGTTTAGAACTACGTGAAGGGAGGTTGCAGTCGGGTGGGTGTGGATCTCTTCTCTCAGGCTCTCAGCACCAGAACAAGGGGACATGGCCTTAAGCTGCACCAGGGGAGGTTTAGACTGAATGTTAGGAAGAGCTTTTTCACAGAAAGAGTGATCCCTCATTGGAATGGTTCTGCCCAGGGAGGTGGTGGAGTCGCCATCCCTGGAGGTGTTTAAGGCTAGATGAGGAACTAAGTGACATGGTCCAGATGATGCAAGGTGTGGTGCCCATGACTCCAGGGTCGTGGGTTCGATCCCTGTGTGGGCATTCACTTGGGATTTGGCTAGATGGTCCTTGTGGGTCCCTTCCGACTCGGAATATCATGTGAACCTGTGAAAGTTTAGGTTTAGAAGAGCTGAGATTTCCTTTGTATGCATCTGTCCAGTGAAGTCTATCCTTTGTCTATCTATATTTTAAACCATTTTCTGTATCTCTTATCTATCAAGATTTTGCCTTCTGGTTTCTGAGAATCTCTGTCCTGTGGTGTCTGGTCATGGAGTTCCTGGAGACTTGCACCAAGGACCTACATTAGGCGTGAACTGTACACTTGTATGCGATGTTTGAATTATTTAGTACCAGCAATTGATTAAATCACACTGCAGTGGGCCACTAAAGAAATAATATTCTTGATTTGAACATTGGTGATAGTCATAAAATGGAAGAGATTATTGTCAGTTTCTGAAAAGCATAAGGTGACACTCTTGGTAGCGGTGACATATTTGTCTGTTTTACTAATAAACATACAGATATATTTGTCTTTGACACCTAGATGATTTATATGATATTTCTGGCATCTAATATTTCCTGTTGATAAAGACGATCTGATACTGATCCAGTAGTTAAAGCACATATTGGTGTATTCTGAAACAGTGCTTATGTCACGTTAAATAAATGCTACAGATACTAATAGGTAAACAGTCATTTACACAAACACAGTTGTGAGATTGCCAGAAGAAACAAGGTACCAAAATGGGTTAAGTGCTGATGGTGAATCAGCTAATGGTAAATCTGCCTTCTGAGAAAATGCCTCAGGAAAGAAATGCTGTACTGCAAAGCATTCTGAATTATTTCATTAATAAATTGATACTGCTTGTAACCATTTTAATACTTTCTTCTAGTTTTCTATTTGTGTAGTAATAATATTAGTCATGTGCATATTTGTTGATTTGGCTGGTAACCACCAGATGAAATCATTACAGATGGCAGGGTGACATTGCATCTCACACTAGCAGTCTGATAGATCCAAGACTTGCATTTATTTGCAACCTATACTATGTGTTCACCTGACCACTACAGCTCTCAAGTTGTATATAACTCACACATTATCTGAAATTTAAGCTATTAGGGTCATTAAATCTCTTTGTTCATGAATGTCAAATTAAATGTAAACTGAGCATTTTGATTTCCCTGAACTAGTTTTACAGTAGAATGGTGGTTCTTAACTAGACAGTTAGAATGAAGCAGCAATAATGATTAATTTAAGAGGTTGATATTTATGGTTTGTGGGTTTTATTGTCGCTGCTTTTAACTGCAGTAACACTAAAAATAACTGGGATCAAATGGAAAGGGTGCTTCTGAACTAACCTAGAAAGGATTTGCACTATATTTTCACACTCAGCCACTTTTTCATTATTGTTACATGTGAATATTTTATAGCTAATGACTTTTATATGAGTCGTTGGGAAAAAATGTGTTTTCTGTATTTATTTGTGACAATGAGCATTGCTTTACTCTTTTAATAGTTTACTAAATATCCTGTGTATCTGGCACACTGTTTCATGCGTCAGTGTAACTTCCAAATATCTAGTGTTCACAAATAATTCAGAAACTAAGGCGACTCATAGTGCTTTAAAATGTTTTCAAATGAGTGTGTTTGAGTAGACTTGATTGAAAATTTAACAGATTGAAACATTTTGTGATTTTACCACACCAGCCTGGTTTAGGTTTTGAGCAGAGTAATTTGGTCTCATAATTTTCCTTGAACAAAAGTAATGAGATTTTCATTGGCAGTGCCTAACAGTGTGATCATGTATGAGAAGTTTTTCTGACAAAGCAAAAGTTGTGTTTGTTAGAACTGCTGAGAGACATAGAGGACAGTTATATAGAGGGATATCTTGGAAGCTTCCTCCTCTACCAGAAGCAGCTGAAAAAAATTAAATAACAGTGGTGATTTTCCATTGACTTATCTGTGTTGCCTTAAATTTCAGTAATTAGCTTTTATGTAGTCATCAAGGTGTTTTGGGCCTTTTCCTAGAGTCATTAAGTAGTATTGATACTTTCCATTTCACAGGATTTTTACATTATGGGAGGGTAAGCCGATTGGTTGGTGTTGTGACAGAGGAAGGCAGGGAGATATTTATCATGTCACTGAATGGCCCTGGCAGAAAAAAGTGGAGTGCCAGTAATTTCAGGTCTCTGAGCTTCTGAAATAGCACTGTTGCTGAAACTGGAAACTTAAGATGCAAACTAGAAACAAACTACTGGCTTCAGCCTTAGTATACTGACTTGTTCTCTGCTTGGATGTGCATACGAGCCAGATATGATGGACTTAAATGCAAATGGAAGTATGTACTTCCATCTCAGATGAACCCTTGTGTAAAGAAGGCAAAACATCTTCAAAAATAACCAGTCTACTGGAAGGTGTTTTTCACATTAAAAAATACCCTTAGTGGTTCATTTTCTGAGCTAAAGGTAATAGATTTCCTTTTAAGAGTATTTTTTATTGTTGGTCCTCGACAGTGGTTGTTCCCTCTGCTTTCTGTTTCTTTAAATAAAAATTTGGACAATGAACAAAGCTTTTTTGCTATGGATTTCCTGATTTTTTTTTCTATGTCTTGGGTTGGGTGGCTCGTTATTCTGTATTGCATTTTCATTTCGATAGTAGGCAACCCATTGCTGCTGAAAATAGCTCAGATGTTTTAGAACAAAAACATCAGTCAGTGTCTCAGACTCTTTCTCTTTTTCTTTTACAGACTCTCGCATGTGAGTTAAACTAATTTCTCAAGAGAAACTTTCGTAAAGGGCTAAATAAATAAGGTCTGCTTATACAGAAGTTTCTTACTTCTACTGCATTTGAGACACAGCTAAACTCGTCTGATTGGTAAGTTGTACTTTTCTTAAGGATTTGTCTTTCCTCCTGCCCTTATGACTCACCTTCTTGAGTTTCTAATTAGTGTTCAGAGAAAACCAGCTTCTGTTTGCTAGTAGTTCTTCTGCATGCTCTGTGTGAAGTACAAAGACTAACCTCCAAAGCCATTACTGTGCTGCTTTTACAAACTTCAAAATAGTACTTCTGCTTCTCTGCAGTACTTTGGTATAAGTGGAGTTTTAATTGTTTATTTAGTAATTTGTTTTCAGTTTGCTACAATGACGCCATTAAATGTTTTAAAGCAAAACTGATGATTGCTCTGTTTTGAAATTATAGTTCATCTGTTTGAATGTTCGGTGTTTAAATTATTGACTTAAGAATATGTGTTGCTAAGTATATTCTGTGTCAAGTCAAGAGTTTAAAAATAAGCTTTCCCAACAATTCATTCATGTGTCATTGCTTGCTACTTTCATCTTGTGTAGATAAAATAGGTTGATGTTATTTAATACAATGGTTTATTTTTCTTGGTGATGTGCTTATTTCACAGGACACTAAGCATACTTGTTAGTAGTCTTTAACTGGTCATACAATTTTGTAAAAGATAAGGTATTTATGGCTTACAGTTGCTTTGAATTTTGATTGTACAGCTTGAAATATTTTTTTCTGTTTGATTATGAAATATTAGCTGAGTTTCCCACCCAAAAAGTAAGTTTTGTCCTCTGCCTTCTATTCTTATTGCAATAAGAAAATGAAGAAAATCTTGGAAGACCAAAGGATTTTTTGGTCTGTGGCTTCTCTAAGACATTGACTAGAATTGCTGATGGCAGCCTATATATACCTAGTGCATCTGATCACATATGCTGCAATGCTTTGGTTTACCACAATTAGTGTGTACTTGCATACTGTGTGCCCTGGTTCCTCATAGTTCATTTTGTAGACTTTGTTACAGCCCTAACATTAGTTTGTTTCAAAAAATATACTGAAAACACAATGTCATCTAAAATGAGTCGTATACTTCATGTAAACAGTAGTTATACATTGTATTTTCATAGAAAAAAACCAAGCAAAAAAAGCAGAACAGCACTTAAATAAAAGCTATTTGGAGGCTTTCCAATTCATTTAAGTTTTAGTAAGAAGCTCTCCAGCTTATTTTTGGATAAAAAGAGAAAAACTGGAATGTATGTGTACATTTCATAAAGCATGTATTCTTGTTAAAAAATACAGAAGCTTTTGTAAAAAAATCAGGAGCTTTCTTTAGGAGTTTTTCCTGAAAAATAAACCCAGGTCAGGTTCAGTTGTAATGTTTTATTCTGATATTTGAAAGCCATGGATCTAAGTCTGCATGTTCTTCCTTATATGTACTATCAATATCTGCTACTGTAATGTAGGTTTCCACTTGAAACAATGGGAAAGTATGCCAGGCATACTTTATTTCAAATTAGATAGTTTCTATTCTTCTTCCTTTCTTATTTTTTATTTAAATTGTATTCCTGTTGATTGAAGATCATCCCTATTCTTGTCTTGCTGTCTCCTATCAAGCTGCTTCCCTAGTCCTGTAGATCAGCCACCTTGTCCTTCCTAAGTTCTTCTGGCCACAGTTTAGAGAACACTTCTCTTACATTGATGAATTTGTCACTTGAGAATTACTGCACAAACCTTTGTAGCTTCTAAAGTAACTTAAACTTCTTAAGTAACTTAAATTACTTAAAGTAACTTCAGAGCAATTTAGAAATATGTAACACCTTAACATGTTCCAAAACATAACTGGAGGAGAAATTACACTTAATTAGGCTGCATAATAGACAAAAATATATACCAAGTATTTTCAATTAAAAACAGTGCTTAACTGTTTAAAGTAAAGGCCAATAATGGTCTATTAATGGTATTTTTTATAATTCGTATTACTTTGAAGTTGCTGTGTACTTAATTTTTGACTGAGGAACAGAGCTGACTTACAGGAACTTGTATCTGGCATGCTAACAACTCGAACTTTAGCTGAATGAACTTGACATAAAATTCAACTACAGGGAGGAAATCTCAGGAGAGCAGTGGAATTTCTTTCATTAAGTATACCTCAGCATTCATGGGGAAAAAACAGTAACATTTTGTGCAATTTTCTGCTTTTTGACTGTGTCTTTGTTCACTTCCCAAGAGGAATGTCAAATACATGGAAAAAAATAAACTTTCTTATTTGGTTTTTTCATTCTGCTTAAGGATATGGTCCCAAGGAACCCGTTAAATCTGGGACTGCCTAACAACATTGTTTGTAATGCTTTGTGTGTGAAGAAAAAAGTCTCAATTAGAGTAATTTTGGTTACATAAGTGTGTTTCCCTCCTTGCTGTCTCTGTGAGCTCAAATAGGTGGGTGGGAGGCAAGTGTATCTATAAGCATTTTATGATGGAATTTTTTCATCAAAGTTTCCCAGAAAATGTTTTCTTGTTGCCAGTATGAGTGTTCTCCAAATAATGTATGATATTGCTGAACTGTTACTTTGAGAAACAAAAGTTCGCAAAACTTGGATTTCTTGTCAAAAGCTTAATGAGAAAGACCTTGAAGTAATACTGTGTCTAGTCACAATGTTGCTTCCATTGTGAGGTGCAATGAGGTTTTGTGTTAACTGTTCTGTATGGGATTTTGATCTTTGATCTAAGTGTTTCTGCAGATCATAGTAATATGTAGAAACTAAATGTGACACACATTAATATGTGACAATGCTGGAGCAGAAAAGGGTGTTTTGAAAACTTGAAAGCAAGACCTGCTGATAGAGGAAATTAATTTGAGTAAAAGACCATTATGCAGTGACCTCTTCCTTTCATTAGCTTCAGATTGAGGATATACCTAACTGGAGATGCGTGAGGGCATATGTATTCATGTTTGAGACCTATGAGTTGTGTCTGCACTGGACTTACTTGGCCGTGTCATATTCTCAGGTGGCATTGGATAGCTCTAGCAAAGTTTGTGATGTGATTCTGTATGTAACTAGCTGCTTTAGGGAGGTGCAATTTTTATGTACTCCTCATTGGCTTGTCTGTAGTAGTACAAGATGGCAGTGCCTCTTTGTCGACTTTGGAGCTTAGGTTGTGCTAACCTTTTGATAGATCCAAATGCAATACAAACTGGCAAGATTCACAGGTTTTCATAGTAGTCTCTGCTCATCATCATTAATCTGTGGTTTGGGGGAAGAGAGTAAAATTAATTAATTTATTAACACTCAAGTAGAGAAATGAACATGTTTTGTCAGGTTTAATAATTTTAACTACGTACTGTCCAAGCTGTTGGTTGCTTAACCTTTATAAAAATACTGCTGTCTTTTAGCTAAAATCGCTGTCTCTTGGATAAACATTGTTCATATTCTGCAACTTCAAAAGTATTAATTTTCCGTCTTTTAAAAAAAGTGGACAGACATAGAGGGACCTTGACAGGCTGGAGAGGTGGGCAGGCTCCAACAGTATGAGGTTTAACAAGACTAAGTGCCGGGTTCTTCACTTTGGCCACAACAACCCCATGCACCGCTACCGGCTGGGGGAGGAGTGGCTCGAGACTGGTGAAGTGGAGAAAGACTTGGGTGTACTGATTGATAGGAAACTCAACATGAGCCAGCAGTGTGCCCAGGTGGCTAAGAAGGCCAATGGCATCCTGGCCTGCATCAGGAACAGT
>WEKX01008651.1:43435-100098 GCA_013390025.1 Pitta sordida | reverse complement strand
TTAGATGGTGAGTTGGACTAGATGATCCTTGTGGGTCCCTTCCAACTCATATTATTCTGTGATTCTGTGAAGTATTTTTGACATATGAAACAATGTTTAATTTTCACTTCTGCCTCAAGCTCCATTCCATTTGACTCTAACCTGTGTTTAATTTTGAAAATTACTAATTTGGTAATAAAGTTGCATGATATGTGGTAGAATTTCCTGATTTAGCCACAGAACCATAGAATGCATAAGGTTGGAAGGAAGTACAGTGAAGTCATCTGGTCCAACCTCCCTCCACCTGTGCTTATCCTTTGAAGAGAAAAGCATGCTTTTAGACACTGTCTCTTCCTAAGTCATCCAATAAGGATGCTTTATTTATTTATGTTTTCAAGGTGGCTCACATAAGGCATGTGTTTATGTATATAGAACTACATTTATCTCCAGAATATTATTGTCTTGAGAACTTTGAAACTGAAACAGAGCAACGAGTTCCTCTGTGCAAGTAACCTCTCAACTTTGAAAGTGCTTCATGAGGCAACTGTATAGGATTCACTTACTTGTTTGACCCACTTTGATAGATCTAAGTGAGGTAAGAAGTGAGGTGCAACTGGATGGGGCAAAACTGTATGTGTGACCCTGAATCTCTGTCAGTTCTCTGGACTTTCTGGAAAGCAGTGAGTTGATTTTTCAAAGCCAAAGAAAACTGAAATAGGAACAGCAGAGATAAATGGTTTATGTATCTAACAAAGTACTATTCTCTTATTTGCTTCCTGGGAGGGAAGGGAGCGGAGGAGGTGAGAGTGGGAATGTAAGATATCTTGCTTATGTGAAGGGATGTGAAGGGATGGTTGATTTGGATAGCCAGTTCCTCTGTCTTGATAACACTTAGTCTTTCAGTACAGTTGAATTCTGAGCAGTGGAAAGAATCTTTCAGGGTTTTTCATAGCCTTCAATATAGACAATTAGCTATTTACTCTTTCCACAGTGATGGTTAACCAAATAAAGGCATTGGAACTTTGGCATTGAATCTCTAAATGGGTAAAACCACCTTTTGGTTCCTACTTCCTCTCCGAGTCCTGCACAGAGCTTTCCAGTGCCGAAAAGGGAAGCACTGCAGTTTTTGGAATGATATAACTCAGGCTCAAAGTAACAGTTTAAAAGTGAGAATAAAACTTACGTAAGACTTGGGGGGGAAAAGAAAGACTTATGTAAGACTTATGAAATGTGTGTGTGTGTGTTTGTGTGTGTTAAACAGAAAACTTGGATACTATGGCTTAAAGTCTGGGAACATTCTACTGTACTGAAAGACTCTGCTTTTTTCTCTGACAAAAAAAAAAAGTGATTAAAAATTACTTCTGGAAGCAGAATTATACTCGTATTGAACGTTTTTGAAAAATTTTCCTAGAAGTATGTCCCAATTTTATCTGCAAGCAGGTTCCTAATAACCTACCTGTAATGCAAAAACTGAATGTTTAAAGCTGTAATACCACTTTTTTGTGATACCTCTTGGAGTAGCTAATAATACATTCACACAAATAATTTTGTAGTAATGACTTTGAATTAAATGAAAGATTCTGTATTAAAATTTAGCAGATGTACAGTTTAAGCTACTGCTTGAACTAGAATTCAATTTTGACTTGAGAGTGATGCTTCTGAAAAGCACTATCAACTGCTCTTTTTATAAAAAAAAAACAACAAAACCAAACAAACAAACAAAAAGAACCCAAGACCAAACAAACAAAACCCCAAAACCTTGGAATTCAAAGGCTGAGAACATGTAACTAGGCAAACATCTGAATTCCTAAAAAGCATACAGACATATGGCAAATGGGCTGTATTGAATTACTTTGTCCTGTGAAGTTGTATATGTTAGTGCAAAGGTTGCTATTCACTGGCTTCCCCACACCTATCTGGATTTACTTCCTTTTTTTAAATAGGATAAACATAAATCCAGTGACTTGGAAATAATTGTGTGATGTCTTGCTTTGTAGCAGCTGACTGCATGGTGGTTGTCTAGCAAAACACTTAAATGACAGGCGGCAGGTCAGCATGGTGTTGATCTGTCTTCCTGTGATCTAGGCAGTCTCATCCAAATGAATTACAGCACCTAGGTTTCTGTAGTGAGATGTGCCAAGTGTTTGGTTGTAAAACCAAATGATTAGTCAAGAAAATGTGCATCTTTCTAGATATATATTAAAATCTGTATTACTAATATGGAATGTGTAGAGCAGCTGAAATTAACCGAGCACTGACTTTTAATTGGAATTTGAACAAAACCGTCCGAGTTATTTCTGATTGAAAGTACTGTTGTGTGACATGGGTAAGCAGCATGCTTTTGTTAAATTTTCGGATCTTTTTATTTCGGATCTTTCTGTCCAGATAGAATGAAAGCAATTGTGTGACTTTACTGCTCTAGTATTTGCTTGACCAAAATGTTTATTTAGAGTTGCAGAGCTGTTTCCAGTCGAAATCTGGGGCTCCTTTGAGGCCAGCAAACACAACAGAGCAAGTTTGGAAGACCTTTAAGTCAACTAGTTGAACTAGATACTATAAAATGTTTATTCACTGAATTTACTAACTTGTCTGTCAACTATGTGACAAATCAGAGTGGCTTGGACAAAGGCTGTTCATATTCTTAAGGCCTTAAAAGATTTGTGTATGTGTCTAGGCCTATTAAAATGTCACAAACAGCTGCATCTGTGCACTTGCAGAATAATTGAGTATTCAGTGTTACAAACTTGACTTGCGCCAAGACTCAATTCGAAGTTTACTAGCATAGCCATGCAAATTACTGTGGAAATTACAAATGGAAATCAAGAAAACAACCTCAAAGTTCAATGTAAGACCGTTCAGTTTAGACCATAGTAGCTGGCTTGGCCCTTCAGATTCAGTTGTGCTACTGACATGAACTATGACTTGTCAAACCTTAGGTTTTCGGTCAATTATTTGACAGTTGTTTCATTTTATGCTGTTGTTGGCAAAGTGCCTTTCACTCTGGCATTGATAAAAGTCATTATGTGATTATTTTTTTTATAATGCTGGCATGTTCTATTCCACATAGAATGATAAGTCTTATTCCTCTGAATTAGAGACTGATGGAATTACTAACCATAGATCACTGCGGTTTAGTTACTGAGTTTTTTGACTGCAAATAAGATGTGGGGAAGCGATCAGGGAAGTAAACAGGTAATAGCATATGTAGGACATACAGGGTCAGATTGCTAGTTTCAGTCTAATCCAGACAAGTAATGATCACACATGGTTTATGATAGCATAGCTATTTGGTCTACATGAAGTCAGTTAAACACTTTAGAGTGTTTGACATAGGGACTTCTCTGCTGGCAAAGCATTATCTCCTGAGATGACACCTTGTGGTGTTCTAGTCTGGTCTGGCCTCCTCATTGTCTGGAATGAGCAAGAAATTTAAACTCCTCTATCTCTCCATCACTATTGGGTCAGCCCAAGGTATACTTATCAATTGAAGCTAGGACGGTTTTGGTTTTGTACTTTATTCAGAATATTTCATGTGAAATAAATACTGTGCTTTTTTTTCCCCCTAGGCAGTCTATGAGGCATAATTACATTTCAAAATTCAAATGTGTATTTACAGGATAGATGTTGGATTAACTGTGACTAGGTAAAACTTTATACTGGAATAGCACTCAAGTGGAAGATGTGCAAATACAGTTAGGGTATGAAGAATTAGACTGATATGTCATACCTCAAAATTTGCAGTATAAAGACCTCCTTTTGAACAATATGTCTTTGGACTTTTCTAAACAGAGTTATTTCTGACCATAATGGCCTGCATGGAAATTTTCTGATTTCTGAGTTAAAGCATAGATTTAGCTATGGATATGGATTTATGAGAAAAGGACAACAAGCTATAACAGTGGCAACAAAACCTTTTTTTTTTATCTGTAAGAATAGCCTTATCTTGGCACTTAATTGACTGCTCATCAAATATCTTTTTTAGAGTAATTTTGCCATGATGGCTATGATAGATATAAAACTGAAACATACTGGAATTTTGTTTTTCTTGCTTTCTAGTGGGCTACAGAACTTTATGACCTTTGCTGAACATAACTAGCTGGAACTGTAACAAAACACAACTATTTGAGGGCATGTGGTAAAGGCTTCGCTGTTTGGATTGTATTTATCATTCCATGGATATGATAGCTAAGGAAGTTAGTGGAAACAAAATATCAGTCATGAGGGTGCAATATAAAACTGAAAAAATAATAAAAATTCCATAAATAATTTTTTCTAACTAATGATGAATTTGAGTGCTATTTTTCTCTATTAAAATTTTGTTACTCAAATACATGTTGCATTTTCTCAGGTACATATTGCAACATTAATACTCTGTCCTCATGCTGAGGAGCCATGAGACCTCAAACTATGTTTCTCAATTTTCCAGTCTAGAGGAACGTCAGTGCCCTAACTTTAGTGCTGACTTCATGATATTCTCTCAGCATTATCATTATTGGTCCGTGTTCAGTGACAGTTTCGATCCTCTAAGTTACTACTTTGCTTTTTGCAGTTCAGCTTCCAGAGAGAGCATGTTTATTATTCTTCTAATTCTTTAAAAGCTTTCCTTCCCTTTCATATTTGCTATGTCCATCTGCTAAGGCTCTAAAGAAAAAGTTTTCTTGGGACCAAGAAAAATACACCATTCTACTAAAGATTTTTTTACCAAAGAGGTTACTTTTAACTGCTTTATTTAACTGGGGTAGACTGCTATCATAGTACTGTCAAACATTCTTCTCATTAATTGCCAGGATGCAATTTTGTTGCCTGAAAGGGTGGAGAACTTCATTAGTTTCACCTTTGGTACAGTCATCTGTTCTTCTCTGCTGATATTTTCTTCCTCTCAGCTTGAAAGCTGTAGAGTGGTTTTCCAGAGCTGTGCCTTGGAAGACTGGGATGCAAGAAGCTGCTCTGCAGAGGTGAGGGAAGGGCAGCTCTCTCAGTGGCTGTGGTGTTGCAGCCACTGTTGCACCTCAGGATACAGGTGTATCCTCAAAGGTACCCTTGTAGCAATTCCAGTGGCAGGTCCTTTAAATTCATCAGTAGGTGTAAAGGGTAAATTTTGCTATGTGTGAGGAAAGCCTAATTGAAGGAAAGGAAGGAAGCAGGAAGTTGTCTCAGGGTTTTTTTTTATGGTACAAATATTTCAGTGATTGTTAAACGGACATTTAACTCTATGCAACAGTGTTAAGGTTTTATAGCTAAGAGCAGATGGTTTCTTTTCCACTGTTTGTTTGAAACTACAACTTACAGAGCATTATATTAAAAAAAAAATTAGAATAATCTGGCAGGAAATGTTATAGCTTGGAATATTAAGACAAACTGTCTTTCCAAATTACTGATTGCTAGATCACTGTGTAAAAGCAACTTACATGTTTAATCAGTTGTCATTCCTCAGCTTCCTTCGTGTGCCAGCTCTTTGGAATGGTGAAGTCCTGACTTAAACAGAAGCACTAGGTTGATGAAGCAGGGTCTTGGACAAGCTTATCTGACTAGTTGCTTGTTTTCAGGGGTGCAGTTAAGGACATTAGGCTAGAGATATAGCGAACTGAGTCTTTGAACTGCCTTGCTTATGAAGTCCATATGAACAGCAGGCCAAATATCCCCCTATTTTCAAGATCATTTTTATATCAATGTAACATCTAGCTGAAAATGTATATCCAAAAACAGGTGTTAGGTTTTGGTCTTAGTTGCAGGGTTAGTTCTTATTTTTCCCACATCAAGTGATCAGTAGACCTAACACACGGGAAGCAGAAGTTAAAGGGAAGGGAGACACACCTTTCATGTGGTGAAGGCTGCTGGACTAAATTGAGCCAACATTAAAACTGTGTAACTTGTCCTTGGTAGCCTTTGTAGGCAATAGGGGGGGAAATAACTGTTTTGTACATAACCTTCAGATGTAACATACCCTAGTAGTTTCAGATCAATAGTCTGACTGTTGAATATACATGAGTGTTTATTACACAAATTCTCAGAGATATACAGTTTCACAGAATCTGCTTCTGGAGTAATAAAATTAGATTCCAGTAGCATTTTTAAATAATTCATACTGTCAACTTTTATAGCAGAAGATAAGGGTGGTATTTACAAATGATAACTCTAGCGTACTTGGGCCATTCTCCATGACAGCTTTAATGTGTGAAAGAACAGTATTGTCAAAGAGCCAGGAAGGTACTGGTATTGGCCTCTGGTACTTGCCTGTCATTGCCTTCTGATGAAAGCTTTGTTGGTCCTTTTCAATAGACAAGGATGAAACACTGAGAACTAGCTGTCCTCGCCAAAATTTACTGAGTTACTTAATTTCATGCCACTGCATGGCCCACACACATCTTTTTTTTTCCCCTTTACTCTGAAAGAAAAGATGACTTGTAGATTCAAAGAAGTCATTATTTGATATGTGCTACCATGAATGTCATGCAGAAAATACCAGGTTTGCCTGGGTCCAAGCAACAATGTAAGATGCTAAAATACGTAATATGAAACCTTCTTGCATATATGCAGTAGTTTTCTTTGTATATTCTACTATCTGGATGTCTTCAGTCTGAGAGGATTTTTTATGATGGAGGGCAGGGTATTACACAAGGTGCTTCAGAGCTGGCACATGGATGTGCAGCCATAGTGGTGGGACCTTGCCTTGTCCAAGCATATATACATGTCTGGATGACCTGGGTACAAGAGCATTTCATGGAGAGTGTGCCCCATGCTGTAGAGACACTAACTTGGAAGCCAGGCTCTTCTGATTCCTTGAGCTATGGAATTCCTCTCACCTGAAGTTATAATTGACTCCCAATTTGTCCCAGGGTGTTTGGTTTGAGGATTTTTTTATCAAATGTCTAGAGCATCTCTGCTATGAACATAGGCTTAGAGAGTTGAGGCTGTCCAACCTGGAGAGGAGAAGGTTCCAAGGTGACCTTATAGCCCTTTCCAATACATAAAGAGGGCCTAGAAATAGGCTGGAGATGGACTTTTAGCAAGGCCATGTAGTGACAGGACAAGGGGGAAGGCCTTAAGCTGAAAAGAAGTAGGTTTAGGTTAGATGTTATGAAGACGTTCTTTTCTGTGAGGCACTTGAACAGGTTCCCCAGAGGGGGTGTGGATTCCCCATCCCTGGGTATTTTGGTGTTCAAGATTGGGCTGGATACGGCTTTCAGTGACCTGGTCTAGTGGAAAGTTCCCTGCCCGTGTCAGGGTGTTTGGAACTAGATGATCTTTAAGGTCCTTTCCGACCCAAATAATTCTATGAGTCTATGAAAAATGGGGGGAGAAGGGAGGAGGAGGGGGAAAGCCTGTTGCAAGGCTGTACAGTAATCCCTCGCTACTTTGCAATTCATGCTTCATGGCTTCAATACATTGAGGGTTTTTTTCCCGCACAGAAACATTTTCCAGCTCCATCCCTCATTTGCGTTTTTTTTCCAGGGTCACATGCCCACTGGATGGTCATGCATGCTCAGTGGATGTCTCTCCCAGCCTCCTGCTGCTTCTCCCCTCCTCTCCCACATCTGGCCCCCAAAGGTGGCGGGAGAGGGCAGGAGGAGGCAGGAGGTGGAGGAGGAGGCGTTATAAATCTTCCCCACACTTTTATAATCTTTCCAACACTCTCACCAGCAACTGACCTCCAGGCAGCCCCAAGCAAGCACCCAGCACCCACCGGCACCACCCCCCACCCCACTTGGGGTGAAGGGGTAGAGGGGAGGGCCTGCATTTACGTATCACAGAATCACAGAATTAGTAAGGTTGGAAAAGACCACAGAGCTCATCAAGTCCAACCCATCACCTATCACCTAACCTGTTACCTAACCTATTGAGTTATATGTATGAGATGCTACTTCACAGGTTTCACCTATTGCGGCATCTTTCTGGAACCCCTTCAGAGTTCAAGGGGTTACTGCATTTTATTTTTCTCTTCTGCCAAAACTGTATCTAAATCTTCCCCTTTCCTCTGTATTTTTCACTTATGTTTCAAAAGTAATTCTCACTAGCCAGTTGAGGAAAGTGATTTTCCTGCTCTGCTCTGCACTGGTGCAGTCTCACCTTGAATATTGTGGTACTTTTGGGCACCACAACGTAAGAAAGATATTAAGATGTCAGAGAGTGTCCAAAGGAGGGCAGTGAAGATGATGAAGGGCCTTGAGGGGAAGCCGTATGAGGAGCAGCTGAGGTCACTTGGTTTGTTCAGCCTGGATAAGAGGAGACTGAGGGGGGACCTCATTGCAGTTACAGCTTCTTCATAAGGGAAGAGGAGGGGCAGGTGCTGATCTCTTCTCTGTGGTGACCAGTGACAGGACTCAAGGGAATGGGCTGAAGGTGTTAGGGGAAGTTTAGACTGGATATTAGAAAGAGGCTCTTCACCCAGAGGGTGGTTGGACATTGGAACAGGTTTCCCAGGGAAGGGGTCTCAGCACCAAGCCTGATAGAGTTCCAGAAGCATTTGGATGATACTCCTAGGCACATGGTGTGACTTTTGGAATGGCCCTGTGCAGGGCTAGGGACTGGACTCAATTATCCTCGTGGATCCCTTCCAACTCACAGAATCGCAGAATCACAGAATCAGTAAGGTTGGAAAAGACCGTAGAGATCATCAAGTCCAACCTATCACCTACTACCTAACCTAGCCAAACCTGTTACCTAACCTGTTGCCATCCTGCTACCAACACACCATCCTACCTATGACACACTACCCTAATATCTAGGTCATGCCACCAAGTACTTCATCCAACCTTTTCTTAAACACCTCTAGGGACGGTGACTCCACCACCTCCTTGGGCAGCCCATTCCACTGAGAGATCACCCTCTCTGTGAAAAAGTTCCTTCTAATGTCAAGTCTAAATCTCCCCTGACGCAGTTTAAGACTGNTCCAGATCATCAATAAAGATATTGAACAGGACAGGTCCCAACTCACCATATTCTGTGTGATTCTGTGTGAAAACAGTCTTTTGCTGTATAGTTTCTTGAGACATAGCTCACTAATGCAGTAGTAGGTTGGCCATTATTTTATAAAAAAATCACTACCATGCCTTCTTCCACCCTAAAAAGCAGAATAGGTTAAATATGAACTTAAAAGCACAGAGATATGAGTACATCTCTAATTCTATTACAGTCTACCATGTTCATTAAACATTGAAGTGACTTCTTAGGTTGACTTCACACATCATCTTTAAGGTAGTGTCAGATTCTGATAATCCAAACTTTTAAAACTTGTACTATGCACATGGAATCTGGTTATTTATTCAGTCGTAGTAGTTTTTTCTGGTGCAAACTTAAATCCTGGTGAGTTTAAAAACTTTGGATGCAGTAAGTAGGAAATTTGTCATGTCTTGAAGTTGATGATTTTCTTAACATGAGCAATGACAGAAAAAAATACATACATAAAATGTAGCAATTTTGTAAAACATCTGAAAAATAGTGAGTTAGGAGCTGTTTGGCAGCATTGATTATATTAAACCATAATACAGTACTAATGATTTGATATATTAGGGAAAAAATCTTCACAGAAGAGGTTGTCAGGCATTGGAACAAGCTGCCCAGGGAAGTGTTGGAACCACCATCCCTGTAAGTGTTCGAAAAATGTGTGGATGTGTCAGTTGGGGTTATGGTTTAGTGATGAACACAGTAGTGCTGGGTTAAAAGTTGGACTCAATGATCTTAGAGGTCTTTTCCAATCTTAATGATTCTGAGATAGTGAAGGGAACTCCTCCATTGCTGTTCCTTTTTGTTTCTTTAAGGTCTCCACAGGACAGTATCTGTGATACCTTGTATCCTATCAGGATTTCAGGTGCATCTAGCAAGAGGGAAGATTTCATGGTAGAGTCAGGCCATTAGTAGTTATTGTAGAGGGGATTTTATTTAGTGAAAACTAACTTTAGTTCTCAATTTTGATGGAAAAAAAAAAGAGAAAAATAAGAAATTGCAACTCACAAGCTGTGAAAGCTATACCATGTATTGGATGTGTAGCTCTGCTGCAGTTGAGCTGCTTATGCACAAAACACAACCATATTTGCTGTGCACAAGGAGACAAAAGCATCTGGATTCTCTTATGCAATGCAAGCCAGCCTAACATTTACTTATCCAGGATTCCTGTCAAAAGATTGCTAGCAAATCCAGCAATGCAGTAGGTGATTATTAAAAGCAACAGAGTGTCAAGGAAAGTGAAGTAAGGAGGTAGATGCTGTCATTGTGAAATAATCTTTTACAGTTGGTTAGAAAGGTGCAGGTGTTCAGGGAGAAATAAAACAGAGATTTCAAATTCTCCTGCTGGAAGTTGTTTTGCAGTACTAAATGATGTTGGAACCTATAGTATTAACCCTTCAAAGCAATAAAATCTTCATGAATCAGATTATAGTGATACTACCCATTCATGCTTGGGGCAGATGCACAGTAGAATTTCAAAAACATTGAAACCCATAACTCAAACCATTGCAGTGAGTAAAGATGCTCCTCAAAAAGGGGCTGAGAGTCCTGTGAGATAATGTTTTTTAAATGGTACACCTAAAATTCACTATTGAAGCAAGACTTAGGTTGGACCTACTGAACTTGAGGCTCTTCGCTAGTATGCCAGAATTGGGATTCCATTTGGAGCCACCAGCAGCTCAGTCAGAAGGAAACTTCATATAGAATAGGTGTAATCGCTCCTTGAAAGTGCCTGTATGGCTTACTCAAGTAAATAGTAGTTCCTAAGGAAATTATTCAACTTTAAGGGCTAGATTCACAGTGTTTATTTAGTCTCTTTTGCCGTCTCTTGTGCATGTGTTTGTGTGCCATGAAGTCTCACTTCTGTGTCTCTTGGTATTACCTGAGAATTTCAGCTTTGCTTAAATTTGAATTTGAATTTGAATTTGAAAAAGACATTTCAGTTGTCTCCATATCAGAAGGTAGGTTAGTTCCAGGCACAGAATAAATTATTTAATTTTAATTCCTTTTTAAATTTTTATTTTTAAGTTTTTAATTGCCTTAGCCTAAAAGCTGCTACTGGCAATACTGCTGAAATTTGCTTTTTCTGCAATTGCTAGTTGCATACATTAAAATAAATTAGGATTCCTGCAGGTGTCTGATGAAACAATTTAGAATGTTTAGTTTAAACTGTTTTTAAGCACCCACTCCTGCCAATATGGCTTTACATATGCAATTTAGATTCTAGTTTTCATTTATGGGCTCAGCTTGAGTGAGGAATTTTCACATCTGATTTTCTTCCTTGGCTGGAGGAAACGATGTGACATCCACCCTCTTGGAAGAGAATTGTGTTCCCAAACCCAAAAGTTCTCTCAGGCAGCACCGGAGTTCACAGAAACGCATGATGCTTTTCTTTGGCATGACACTGTGGAGCATTTCTCAGGGGAAACTTTTTGTCTCTGCAGGTGTGCAAATCCCTTCTACTGGGGACACCAATTAGTGCTGAATAAGGTGACATTTCTTTTTTTTTTTTCTAATAGCTAGTAAATAAGCTATGTACAGAGAAATCCAGTCCACAGTTTGAAAAATTGTCAATGCTTTTGAGAGAGGGAGGTATCATGACAGAATACTTCGCTTGTATTTGACTTCAGAGTGCTAGAGCCGCTTCCATGGGGAATGTTCCAGCAGTATCTTGGCGTTTCTTTTGATAGACAAAACCTTTAGGCCTCGGAATTTCTTTCCCCACTGCTATCTCCAACAAACAGTGCTGGCCACCCTAAATCCTGTGTGCGTGGCTTGGTTAAATGAACTTTCTCTTCCTAATGGTAACCTCCCTATTCCTAAGGGAAAATAGATGAATTTTGACAAAGCTGGAACAAAGCTTTTAATTTAAAAAACAGAGAAGGAAATAGAAAAGTTACGGAATGTGCTGGTTTTAAAGAAAATTTAAATTTTTTTATGGAATGATAGAAATCTTTAAAAAGAAAGCCTCCTAGTATCCTGATGGAACAGAATGTGTAGCGTCCAAATTTCTTCATTTAAAGAAAACAAACTGGCAAAACAGCTTAAAATAACAAGCCACCTTTTTAGTTGCAAATGTGTAACCAGGTACAGAATACGTTGAGGATTTATTTTATGTATAAATACTTAGATTTCAAATTACTCTGCAGTGCTAAGTGTCTGGATCTTGGTTATCAGTTACAGTTTTTTAGTGACAGGCATGTCGGTAATGTTGTCATCTGAAAAGCAACAGTTTGAATAACTTTCCCCTTTTAGAATCTTGATAGAGAAAACACAATTTTTTCCATGTTCACTTATCTTTGAACAGAATTCATACCAGGTTCTCAGAATTTTACTTTTAAATCAAATATTGTGCTAAAAACTGTTGATCTGCAGCATTATCTCAGAAGCAAAGGAAATCATTAGGTGTAATTAGGATCAAATATTTATTAAGCACTGGTAGATGAATTGAGTCTATTCAATAATGGAGAAATTGTTTGTGGGTAATTCGCTGTAGTAGTAACACATGAGGCATGCATGGTTGAATAAATCTGCACAGATTTTTTTCCTTGTGGGTTGTTTTTCATCTAGAACTGCAGTTTTATTTACATAGTATATTTTTCCATCATTCTTAGATATTTGAATCAACATTTATTTTTAAGCCTCTCTTGTTAAATTGATATATTAAGGTGCCTAAAGGTATTAGGCACCATTCTTAAGTATAGTTTTTCACCTGCAGTAAATACAAGTGTAGGGAGATTGATGAGATGATGAGAAATGGATTAACCGATTGAGAGTTTGTGCACTGCATCTTTAGTGTCTGAGTATAGTATTCTGTGTTAATGTAACAAACAGGAAGCATCTAAGAACTCAGATAAGAAAACTAAATATGAATTATAGCCAAGGCTCTTTTTATTATGTATAACCTATTGGCTAAATTCTGGCCCTGTCATTGATGCATGTTACTTGTTGATTTACTGGAAATCAGTCACTATTGAGAATAAAACTTCATAGTTTAAAACTTGAAGTCTATAACTTCAAGATGCAACCTTGCATGTTTACAACAGCCATTGTTCATACCGCGGGCTGGAACTAAGACTGGCCTCATTGTCTCATTTTGAAGCTGTAGTGCATTACTATGTCTTTAGTAGACAAATAGATAAAATCAAGGATAGATGTACAAGATGGTATGGATAAGCCGGATGGAGGAAATGCTTCAGCCAGCAGTGGAATGGACTTACTTATCAGCTGTATGACATTCTCTAGATGGATGCTAGAGCTTTACCTATCTTACAGGAGTTCAGAAGAATTGCAACCAATTTTTTGCCATGCTAGGTCTAGAATAATCTATCAAGACTCCTAACAGTAAGCACTGATTATAGAGTAGTCTGACTTCTTTTTAGAAAGAAATTTTAAAGTTAGGGCTGACCTTTTCTAAAAACAAGAAGCACTGCTCAAAGGAAGTTCATTTCTATGCTTAGTCTCAAAACTCCAAAGGAATTATCTTTGCAAACTAATGAAGACAGAAGTTAAGCATTGTAGCCTATGGCACCTCCTTCAAAGCTTTACATGTAAATGGAAGAGTTGGAATTAAGTCAACCATTTTCTAGATGTATTTTTCTAATAGTTCTTTGTACACTACTGAAGCTAGAGAAAGCAGCAATTTCTGCCTCTGTGAATTTACAAGTATCAGTGGAAGAATAAAGCTGTGTGAGAGTGATCTCATGGCTTTGAGTGCAGCATGCAATGATGATAGCATTTCAGTTTCAGTCTCTTAGTCATCATTTAAAAAGTTTCATCCCTGCTACTAAAGTGCTGAGTTCAGAAATGAGGACATGAATGACACTGAAGTGCTAGTAGCTAAGATCTCCGGGTAACTTCTTTGTCAGCTGCCCACACTGATCCCAGCAGTGATCTCCCCAGTAACCAGCCCTGTTCAGCACTGAAGTAACAAGTGAGAGGAGACTGCAGTTTTTCAGTTTTAATAAGGGCACTGTGTTTTAAGTTCTGCCTGTGGCTGGACCAAACACAATGTATACAAACCCTTAGATGCTTTCTCACTGGGTAAATGCTTTGTGCGATCTGTGACAGCAGCCCAGCTGTTCCTCAGATCCCCCAAATGCATGCAGCTTGGTAATTGATTTAGCACAAGGACAGGCTTTAGCAGAAGGTGATTGCAAACAAGCCAGAACAAAAGTGCTTAGCAGTGTTAAGCCACTAAGAATTCTTTCTTAACGGGGGGTACCCAGATGGTCAAGAAACCCAAGCCCAAGTTTTTGCACAGTGCTTTTCATCCTGTTGTGTCTGACTCCTGAGTGCTTTCCAGTAAATTGTGTTCACTTCCTCTTGGTGCGCCAAGCTAGTGACATTACGATCTCCTCAGAACTAAACCTGGTCAAATGAGGTACTTGCTAAAGGAAAAAATGGATGTGTGAAATTTTTTGGTGGCTGTTGAGAAAAAGATATTTCCAAAAAGTGACAGAATGGGAATGTTTTTATTAAGTTTTATACAAATACTATTATACTTGGCAAACTATCTGAGGTAACAGTGGATGCATAACTTGTAATTTAGTAGTGATGCCACCCAAAATAGGGTTTGGGATTTTCTCTAGGAGTCAAATTAAGAAAATGCAGAAGCTGCATGAATTCTGGTAGTAAGGGCAGAGGTTTGTGTTTGGAAATTTTTGTTGTATTTGGGGATAATATATAATAAGTGGAAATAGACTTTTCCACATTTGTGAACATACTTTTCTCCCTTCTTTGGAAGAAGAGTATGTTAGTTTCTGACATTGCAGCTTTGTAGAAGAAAAATGTGAGCACTAAAGGCTCTCTAAAACTGAAAGCAGATTAGTCCATTTTTTTCTGCAAAAATGTCTTTTTCACTAGAAATATGGACTTATTGTCATGACTGCCCAACAGCTGCTGCTTAAAAACTCCACTGTGAGGACAGCAGCTGAACCACTCCCTGCATAGACTGAATTGAAATAAGCATGTCTGATAAGCATCTGATGATGATAGCTGGAAGGCAAAACTCATGACAGCTGGACCAGTGAATATGACACTCATGCTTACTGTTGTGCAAAGATCAGCGGTTGAGGTCCTGGTAAGTAGATAGGGCGCATAGAAGCGTACAGAAGATACAGGATGCTTTTTCAAACATGGCCTATAATTATACGCACCATTTCATGTATGTGATACTAATTGCATATGTAATTTCTGGCATGCTGGTCCTTATGTTTGCCCAACTGTGGAATTTACATGTGACTTCTCTTTGTGTGTATGCAAATTTTATCACTTATTTTCACGCAAAATCATCTGACAAACAGGGAGGGCACACTGCAAAGTGCACTAAGGTGTACCCATCTGTGGGCTGAGTCAAGGCTATCCCAAAATCGTATCCAACCCTTCCAGCCTGGTTATGAAAGAAATTATTGGGCAAAATAGCAAGTTTGATCAAACCACAATGTTTTCAATTATTATTTTTGCTCAGCTGATTTGTATTCCAGGAAGAGTATGTCAGCTACTGCATTGATTTAAAACATCATCTAGGTATTGGTAATGTTCTGTACAATTCAATGTGGTTAATGAAGCACTCCGTTCTACCTTCAGGGCCTAACTATGGCTTGGCATAAAAAATATGACCTTGACATCCTTTGAGCTGCACAGAGAACTGGTCGATAGCAAATGACTACAGTTTTGAATCCTGTATAATCATAGGGTGAACATATGATATATCCACAAACACAAAGAGAAGGAAAAGCTGAAGAGTCAAGTGACTTACCACTCTTAAAATGTCCAAGTAAACTGCATGTTTCCATTTCCTGTTGTACAAAATGCCCTTTGTTGACAAGTTACATTTAAATGGACACGATCAGGCAATCTTTTCAAGTGCTTAATGGACAGATGCAATCATATACTAGGTATTCGAAGTCTGGCAAGATACAATTCATTGAAATGCCTTTTATCTTTGTGGAATAACTTCCTGGTCATCTCAAAGAAGGTTGCTTCTAATATGGGGGAAAAGAGCAACTTTGAGGTTGTAACTTGAGGTCTATATGTGTTGTAGTTATGTTCATAACTTATAATAAAGAATGGGAGAGACTCGAGTAGTGCGTTAGCTTTTGATTTCTATTTTTCACGAGAAATTGGAACTTATTTTAAAACATTAAATCTGAAACAATCTTTTCACAAGTTCAAGTCTGAGATACTTTTGTTTTGAAATAATATTAACTGAACTTTTAAAATATGCATGTATTCCTGGAATGACGGGGATTTAATACATTAATTCTGGTGGAAATATGTAATTTCAAACATAATTCTTGGAACCACACTAGAGTTTGTATCTGAATTAATGTTAAATTATTAGCACTGAAGAATTACATAGTTCAAGAAGTTGGAAACTATAGGATTTTTTTGAAAAAGACTTGCCTCCATTTACGGCCCTCCCTTCAGTTTGTCTCGATGGTATTGATTCTTTGATTTCAAACTAGTAGATCAGTCAAACAGACACAGACACTGTCTTTCTCTATGTGTTTCTTGTCCAGATTTTCAGAACTGAATGTGTACTTTCACCTTTGCTGTGCTGATGGTTGAAATCTTGGAGTTTGTTACAGTAATAGGTAATGTCTGTGGATTATGCTGATGTTTTGTGTTATTCCTCACTCCCTTCTGGTGGAAGTTTTAGATCTGTGCTTTTTCTTGGCAGACTTTGGCTTTAACTCTTCTGCCCAGCTGGATGCACTTGAGGAGTTCTCAGGGATGACTGTTGAGCAATGTAGGTTTCTGCTAGTTTCCCCAAGAGCACTACAAGCAGCATAGCTCTACCAAGGCTCTTATTATACTAGTCTATTTACATCCCATTATGTGAAGTGAAGCTCTTAAATGTTTCCTAGTCTCAATAGGGTGCAGAGGTAGCCCAAAAGTATAAAGATCATGCCAAAATGTCTCCAGGCCTGGCCTTTTCATCAGCTCTTTCTCTGATCATCTTTTTTTCTTACATAGAGCTCTGTCTGGCATTGTGCTTTTCTAACTGTCTTTTCCAATTTGTGATTTATTTCATTCTTTAGCAAACATTTTACTTCTCCTCCTCTTTCTGAGATCCGGTTTTCTAAAAAAAGCAACTGAAAGTAAGCCTCACTCTTTTCACTAGTTGATTACATAATCTTTGACATCATTCACCACATTTTTTATCACTTTTTGCTCTTGGCATTTTAGAGGCAAAGAGCGGTTAATCCTGGGGTTACCCATACCATGAGATTTGAATGCTCTCTCCTAAGTGGAAGCCATCAGGTACTAGTGACTGTGTTATTCCTGGTATAGAAGAAATGTAACGTTAGCTCATTCTGTGCTGTACAAGTGTTAAAAGCTCAGTTAGAGTTCATAATTGTGTCAAGATTTCCTAGGCAACTAAAGAATTTTAGTATCTTTGCTCCAGTACTATGCTTTGTGTGGCTTTGTCTTCTGAACTCCATGTACATTATTGTAGATAAATTATGACCTTGTCCTGATCTTTCAGGCAAGTCTGAAATTTTTATGCTGTGTGTAGGTTTGTTTATATTTTGTATAATTCATGGGTTTTTTTGTAAAATATTTATAAATGTTTTCTTTATTTGTAATTGCAAGGTTCATGTAGAGGCTGTAGTCATATAGTTAACTATGGTGAATATTGAATGTGGTTGTTATACACAAGCTGTTTTCATTTATACTCTTTAAGGAGTACAACTGCGCATGTGCGACCTGGCACGCATGAATATTCAATTAAGCAGACATGAATATTCAAATCAACCCCCCACGCTGTGCCGCACGGACCACGGGTGCACTGCTCTGCCAAACAGAAAAGGCTTTTTCCTGGTGTGGGGTGGCTGCACGCACTGGGAATTGCCAACACAAACACCAATAGACAGCAAGGCAGTGCCAAAACAGCACCAGGGGGCCAGGGGGGCCGTGTGAGGGTGCAGGGCAAATTTGCATATTAATGAGCTGCCAATCAATACAGAAGGCGGGCTTCGCTGGACCTGAATAAGCCCTTGCGGCCGTGATATAGGAGACCCAACTGTATTTTAAAAGCGTTTGGTTAAGCTCAAAGTTTTGCCTTTGATGTTACAATCTTAGTAAATAATTTGGCTAGACATGGAACATCTGCATCATTAGCCTTAACAAAAAATGTAAATTAAGAGAAAAAGGAGCTCTACAATTTAGCCTGTGACGCAAATGCATGCACTCTCCTCTTAGGCTGCTTTGACTGTTTAGGGTACAGAGACACTCTTCCCTGTTTCCAAACTGTTTCCAAAATGTTTTACAAATAGGGTCCAAGCAATAATCCACTTCAGTATAGAAATTCAGACTGCTGTATTCTATACATAACCTAGATAGGACAGGGAGCTTGAAATCTCAGAAATTCCTTAAAGGGGCCTACAGAAGAAAAGTGGATATGCAACAAGGATTCAGATAACCTGAACAAGCAGTGCAGAATAGGACTAGTCCTTGAACAGACAACGTGTAAACATGGCACACATCTCTGGTGTTTGAAAAGCTGACACACAAGAAGTGTTCAATTCTTAACTTTATAGGTGTTTGTTTCCTTGGGTTTTTTAAATGAACAATCCTTTATGGTTTTGTTTCTCTTCTTTGAACAGCTAGTAAAATACTTATATGCAATAAAAAAATACTGAATATATAAAATGAGCTGTGTTTTTGTGCATTGTTCCCACAAATACTATATGATGCCATCGTCTTGTTCTTTCAGGGGCTTGAGTTTTCCATCATCTATATTTTATTAGTGTTGTTACTTAACCCCATTGCAGAGGGTAAAGGAGGGGTGGAGGAATGTCTGTTCTTGTAGCCATCAGGATGCTTGCTCCTGTCATGTGATGTTTTCTGATAAAATTTTATAATTTGAAATAGCAATCAGCATACAATTAAGTTACTTCAGAGCATGGTGTTTAAATGTATAATGAGCAAATCCTATATGTAGGATAGGAGGACAAATTAAGATGCTGGATTAAAATGAACATATCAACAAAATCTGACATTTGGAATTTATCAAAGGCAGAAAATATTACATCTTAGCAAGCCATGCCTGTTAGGCCCTAAGGGTTTGTCACCTTGTCATTAATACGAGTTTCTTGGAATTGCAGATACTTTTTGTGTGAAAGAAGGTGGGGGGAGGTTCTGAAGAAAATGAGATTTTTTTTGTCAGCTCTTCAGATGAGCCAGGCACCCTTATCTACATCTGCTGTCTTCTTTCCCTATTACCATAAATACAACCTTTAATAAGCAGAAGTGAGGCAAAACCAGGCAAACCAATAACAAGGACTTTGTCTGAGAGGCTCTGGGAAAAAAATACACTGATAACATTTGGTATAATTTCCCTTTATTTCCTCATATATGTTAGATGCTTCTTATTCTAAAACTATTAGTAACTGTTTGTCAGTAGAAAATAGCTATAAATACATAAACAGACCACAATAATCTGACTTTAGATACCATTTATTAGGCTGTGCCATGTGTCAAATGTTTAATAACATTAAAATAAATCACTTATTTTTTAATGCATAACATTTTTATTATTCTGAAAGACTGTCTGACCATTCTGAATTCAGAGGTGAATAACTTGTTTTAGATTTTTTATTACTCTATTTTGCAATAGAGGCAGTTTTTTCAATACAGTATTAATATAATTTAATCTTTACCATGAGGCGTGATCAGTAATGCCGTATCAAATGGTAACTGCCATCTTCTTAAATTATTTTTCTTATTCAACTTGACAGCTCATTTGCAAACTCTCCCTCCCCCCACCACATGTGATACTTCAACTTTTAGTATGGCTGAGTCCTCTGACTGCAGCTGAAAATGCAAATTTCATATGGTATGGTCAGGATTCTTTTGCATAAGCAACCATATATTAGAGGCCAAAGATATACATGACTTCTTGTTCAGTGTAAACTAGAAAACCAGAGAAAAGGAGCAAAGGACAAGTTGATTTTCACTGGAAATTTATGTATTTAATGTATGAACAATCAAGTAGGTAGGGAAATCTGACTTTAGAAGTTCCCGGCTGCCCCTATGTAACTACATACCAAAAAAAAAGGCTTTGGATGCTTTTGCTAAATAAAGATGTGTTTACGTCAAGGAGTTTGAATGATGGTTTTGTAAGCTGAAGTATTGTTTATTCTTAGAAAAGAAACAACATCTTGTGTCTAGATATGGAAAAAATATTTGGAGTGAACATTTTTGGAATGAACTAAAGAAAAAAAATAGAGTGTACAAAATGTTTGACAAAGCAGAAAGTATAAAAATATCCATGAACTTGCTCCATTGGAAAACTGCAGAGTTAAAGCTGCTTTTCCAGGTCCTACAGTAGCCAAAAAAATTGTTTAGGCTGCTTTTAAGATAAGCTAACTGTGCTCATTTAACTGTGGGCTAAAAATCTGTTTCACGTGGGGTTTTTTCCTGAGGCCTAAATCTAGCAGATTTCTACAGCGCATGGTTACTTATATCTTGGGAATAATCCCATCCTTATACAGAAAGGTCTGTGTTTGTATCTTACAGAAGACTGTGGATCCTATGATCATATATTAAGGACTTTGAATCAGAGCCCTAATATTTTTAAATGAGAAAGCTAAGAATAGAAAACTGCTGTAGGCCTGGTATTAGCCATAATTACAGCTTCAGATATTTGAATCAGAAAGTTTAATTTCTCCACAACATGCACAGATCTGTGTCTACTGAATATGCCATAGCAACGTCTGTAACAGGGAATATATCAACACTGCTGTCAACAGAAAAAAATAAAAAAGGCAGTAGTTTTCCCTTACCTTGATTTACTTAATTCCTCAGCTTCTTGCAGATTTTCTCATGGCAGGAAACTGTTGTGTCATAGGGAATAATTATGTCATTCAAGGCTAAAATTGATAAGTAGGCAGTTCTTGGGCTGCTGCTTCTATTTAACACGTTGGGAGCAAAGCTCACCCTTGGCCTTCTTATTCTGTGTGTAAATTCCATATATTATGTCTAAACAATTGGCAGCCATGGTGGGACTGCAAGACGCCAAACAGAGGGTTCACAAAGCCCAAGACTTGCTCTTTCTTCACAACTGATGCTTTGGTGCTGTAGTGATGCTGTAATGTTGTGGCATCATAATGTAACATAGCAGCATGACACAGGATTAGTATAAAGCCTTGAAGATAATGTTCTTATTTGAGAACCTGTGAAAATGAAAGGTAATTTTTGGACCTTTGCAGCCCTCAGATATGGTTTACAAGATATATAACAGTCTGATCTGTCTTAGGATATCAGAGGAAACTTGCTTTGGGCTTTTCTATCATCCAGCTCTCAAGTACCCTCTTTGCCTACCTATCCTATTAGGGAAGGTTGGATTTTCAGCAAAGATGACTAAGATCAGCTGAGGCTTCCATGCCTTTGAGAGGAGATAATCTGCTTGGTCACTGCTGCCTGAACCATTCAGGCTGTAGGCAAGGCAGGAGTGGTATCTTGCTGCCTTTCCCTTCAGCTTGTCTCTCTTTGGTTAGTTTGTCAAAAAACATTACGTTGCTGGGCTGATGCTCACTTATGGAAAATATTGGGTGCAGTGGTTGTATGCCATGGAACAAAAAAGTCTGGAAATTGCTACAATAGTTGTAAGTTATTCCATTGTCTGAAGAAAAGCCAGGTGTGATTGCATGGTTTCTGTAGTACTTGAAGTTTAGTGCCTTTTCTGTTATTTATAAGTTACAAAAATAATAAGCGTGCATATCTCAGCATGGCAACTAATCTTGCTTCTAGTGCCTTGTGGCCTTCCCCTATAACGATTTTGTTTCCTCTTTCATGAGAAAGTAAAAATTCAAAACAGGATTCTGTGCTTTTTCTTTTAAGTTTGTACTTTTAACATTATGTAGGACTAGGACTTTCTGATACACCTTTCTCAAATATGATCTGAACATTTCCTCTTAGTACATGTAGGATGAAAAGATTTAATTAAAGGGTTTAATGAATCTCATGAAATAATGGTTTACATACAAAAAGCTATTTTCACATATGTGGTCTGGGGGTGTTTCTGAATAGGACCCACAGTCATCTAATTAGACATGTATGGTATTAGTGCGCATTTGTAATACTCACAGGGCTCGTCCAAGGACAAGGAATCCCTGCTGAAAATTTTCCGTTATAAAGATAATTGCGTAGCACAGGGCCTTTCTAAAATCCTGCCTAAATTTTTTCTTGTTTTTAATTAGGTGCTGAGATTAGATCTAAATAGACTGAAAATAGAAAAAAGGTTTTACTTTTGTGGGTAGTAGAACTAATCATGCTGGCAGTGACTGTGGAATACTGTAAGATTCAAACAAGAGTGCTTTTCTTATAGTTTTATGATCTGATGATCCTGGTAGAATTGAGGTTTTGGTGTATACTAACGAATTATTTGGTATTTTGCATTGCAGTATGACAGACCTATTTCTGGCTAGTTAATAGCTACAGTGTCTAGGTGTATGCTACCAGGATCAGCCGGGTCCAAATGTTATTTTTTCTTACGGTGAGATTTCCAAGAGTTTTAATTCTCTGCCATCACCCTTTTGAATTCAGCTATGTGAAAAGTTGATGAAGGGAGAGAACATTGTCCACTTGGTGTGCCCCTTAACAGAAGCTGATTGGAAAAAATGGCTGGTTTGTGTGTTAGGTGAGAGTAGTGCGCTCTCTTTAAAAAAATTAGAAAAAAGATTAAGAAGCCCAACACAAACTAAACTGGGAAAAAAGGCCATTAAATTAATTAAAATGTTGTTATCGCTGTGACTGGTAACATCAATGTGAGTTACTAAAACTGTATAAATAAAGAGGAATTTGCACATTTTCAGTCAGAATTGGAGAGCAACCAACGAAGAGATTACTGAGGTATTTTTACCATAGCATTTAGATAGAGCCTAAAAGAACTGTAGTAAATTTCAGCAAAGTCAGAGGGTCTCAGTGTAGGGGCTACAGCCTACCTTGAAGTAATCTGTTATTCTTGGTCAGTGTAACGTAGGAAGAGGTGTAAGGACTTAGCTGTAGCCTAGTTGTGAAGGAAATTAGAGACAAATTGCATGCATAAGTGAAAGCATTGTTATAAACCTCACATAGTTGTGAGATGGTAGTGGTGACACATGATACCATGAAGAAGAAGGAAGTTAAATGGTGTGAAATATGTTTTGGCTCTTTAGATTGACTTTCTGCTGAGCGTGTGGCATGCTTACTGAAATAATAAGTTTTATTTTTAATGGGGAAAGCACCTCCAGATTGGGGAATGACAGTGGATTTCAAACTATCTTCAGCAGAATTGTAGCATGGAAACTAAGTTTGCTTTTCAAGGCCTTAGCATGGGCCACTTTAGTACAGTGGTGAGTGTCCCTATCTCTCACACAGGAGACCAGGGTTCGATTCCCACCAGGGAGGCAGTGGTGCCATTTAAGAGTTGGGCTCGATGATCCTTGTGGGTCTCTTCCAACTCAGAATATTCTGTGATTCATACAAAAGGTTGGAAGAAAAAAACAAAATACATTTGTTGTGCCTTTTTAGGGGTTCTCAGTCAAATGGTTATTGCAGGTTGGACCTAGCAAAGATACAGGATCTCACATCTCTGGCCAATATAAAAATGGCAAGTTACAGACATAGTAGTATTGTCCTTGGGCTGGCTTTGGGGAATTGGAAGGATAGTGTCTGGACTTTGGAAGTCCTGGTCCCTTCACAGGGAGTAGCTGACACTTGCTAATTCTTATCACGTGCACATCCTTGCACATACGCATAGATCAATGCACTTGTGTCAAGCATCAGTTTATGCTTGTTAGGGAGACCAATTCAGAAGACAGGCCAAGAACAGAATGAAACTTTTGAGAATTACTGATAGTCTCTTGTGTTATGTTTGCAGTTCCAAAAAGGTTTAATCTGAAACGTTGTAAATGCACAGGGGTGCTGTTTCAAGATCCGTAATTAGCTAAAGATGCAGATAGCCACACAGTGGGATGTTCTAAGATGCCTGTCCTTCTAGCTACCATTCATGTCAATTTTCATGAGCTTTTGAAAATCATAGGAGGGGTATTTGTATAAGCCTTACACCCCAAGAAGCAAATTAATATACATATGTATTATTTTTACTTCTTGGAATGTAGATCCTTGCAATTATTGTTTCTTTGACCAATTTTTAGATAGCAAAGTATAGCTGTAAAAATAGAGATGTCAAGAAGATTTGGGATGGCCTTTGTATGTTAATTTTTCTCTCTCTTAAAAAAGTGATAGCCTTAGTCACAACAGAAGAACATCAATGTAAAGACTGAACACACAGCAGCAAATAAGTCCCATATAAAACCCCAAATTAGGTCAGACATTGATGAGCAAACTGATCCTAGCTGATGGGTACTGGAATTTTGAGTTAAGGCATTGGGCAATTCCGCTGAGGAAAAAAAGAAGTAGGTAAACTACCAATTTCTGTTTTTGCTGCTTTCAAATGTGTGTGATAACCTCTTCTGTGTTAGGTTTTCCCTCACTGTTATTTGGATCATTGTTTTAGTAGATTCTAAAAATGTCACACACATACATCTCCCATTAAAAGCAGGCTCTTTTAAAAGAGAGGCAAAATATACTTCAGAATTTATAAGTACTTTAGGTGTGTTTACAGAAATTAACAAATCCAGGCCTGTGTTTCAGTCACGTTTTACCTTGACTTAAGTCTTGTATCTGTTTTCAGCCACAAGTTTGTGGTTGTGTGATGGGGTTTTTTCCACTGCAAACTTATATTAAGAAACTTAAATAAACGGTCACCGCAACAAATGGATCAAACTTCTTTCACCACAAATGCCCTGTGAAAATATATAGTGAAAAGGTAGCTAAGATACTTGTCATATCCCTGGCCACTTGCCTTTCTGTGTTACAGCTTGCATTGTGAGTTGTTTACATGATGTGATAGATTTGCCAGGTAATAAATCAGCTGTAGCTGTTGAATATGAGTCTGAAAAGCTATTTGCCAGTGTATAAGAATGGCCAATGTATTTATGTTTCTTTGCAGGGGAGAATGAGAATCTTTCTGAATTTACTGACTAGATATGTCTATAGGACCTTTCTGCCAGAAAGGCTGGAATACTGAAATTCCTGTAATGCTTAGACTGGTCCAGGTACAGTTGTGTATGGTGGCAGATGTCAGAAATAGTGGGTCAAAAAGTTAGTCACTAATCACAAATCTCGAGTCTTCTGTATCATGACTTTTCATGGACACCTTTATAGGAACTTCTGTTGTTTTGTGCTGTCTAAAAAGAAATCACCATTTTACCTACTGTAGACTTAAGCTCGTGCCAAAAGTGAGCTTGTGCATAATAAAATTGTGTCAACACACTTTAAACATCCCAGTACAGTTTATTGCAGATGAAATGTGAAAGTTTATATTCTAAAGCCAAGCTACAGAAAATGTAAATCTTCCTTGCCTCTGCAATGTTCACTCACTCTACTGATGATTCACAATAAGCAGTTGTTCAGGACCCACTCTAGAGAATGGCTAAACCCATTCTTCCTAGGCTTGTTTATTTCTGACTGCCATTTTCTTGGTGAGATCATCAAAGTCATTTTATGTCATTTCCTCCTCTCCTGCTTTTGGAGGGTTTGGTTGGGGTTTTTTTGTTTGTTTGGGTTGGTTTAGGTTTTTTTTTTTTATTTTTTACAATGCAAAAGAGCCACCCTTTTGAACACTGCATGATTTCTCTTGATATGCAAAGTAATGCTATTCAAACCTGTAACTCTGGAACTTCCTGAGTTCTGATAAGCTGCCCACCTGTACCTCTAAACCACAAAGACGGAATGTGGGGGGGCTACAGACCCAATCTGTAATTTTTATTAGTGCATCTCATGGCAGGTCTCCCCAAGCCCCATAATTTCAAAAGACTACTCTGAAGGTGACAGTTAAGTTCACTTAATGGCTGATGAAACTTATTTCAAAAAGTTGTGGGTTTTTTTATATGAAGAGAGCTGAAGTATAATTGAAACTGTTAATATATTTAATAAAATGGTATTATCAGACTTCATATTGAGTTTTTGTTCTCACATTGAGAAATGGGTCCGGGTACCCTGAGGTGCAGTCCAGTACCTAGAATCGTATGGTTAATCTTCTCTGACATCCTTTATAGATCATTTGTTTAAAAGAAGTCTTAGTAGTCTATATAAATATAGCAAAAAATTCATTAACATGTGCTTGACATTGTCCCTTGTGGCTACTGTGAGTTAGTTTATGTCCCAAAACTGCCACGTTTTGCCCTCAGGAAGAATTTTCCAGGCTCCTCTCAAATGCCTTTTAAAAAGTCTAATCAGAAGCAGTGCAGAGAAAATGACCCTTACAAAACTACTGCCTGCCTTCTCTGTTATTAAACTCTTCCCATGTCTGTCTGTCTGCCTGGAAGCATCTGCAAGAGCTGCAAAGATGAATCAAACACGCAATGGAGCAGTACTGCTCAGCTAGCAGGACAGTGTGACAGCTCTGACCTCTGAGTGACTTGCTCACTCTCTGTCCAGTGGAAGCTCAAAACAATGAATGCCTGTCCAGCTACGCCCAGTTTTGTTTCCTGCTGTCATACTTCAAGGAAATCTGCTCTGTATGGGACAGTGGCGTGCACAATGTTCTCCAGCAGCCAAACAGTAGTGGCTGAAAACAATGTAACTCATTGGTCTTAATGCCCATCCCATTCATGTGTGAGAGTCATAGATGAAAAAATGTGTGAAATGAAATAGTTGCTGAACATAGTTAGCCGAGTTGTGTTGGAATATGGCAGTTCACTTTATTTGAGTTTATATTCCCCTACCCTAGGATTCTTGGAGAAGGATGGAAATTGTTTTATAAACTTCTGGCCACTGCAGGGATGAATTACAAACTCAGTCCTCTGGTGCATAACTTCTTATAAGAAAAAGTTTTAAAGTATTGTTTTGGTAAAAGTAGGACTGCTCTTCTGTGGATCTCAACATCAAGTTAGAGTGTTTCTTTTTAACAGCAACTTTCTTGAGTAGCATATCAGCTCATATATAGTATGAAAATTTTCACAGATGAGAAATTGAGGTCAGCGGAGGCAAGGGCTCTTCATTTTCTCATGTCTTAGGTCAAGACTGACTTAAAAAAAAACTGGGATTTGCTAATGTATGTGGTTATATTTATGTAACAATTACAACACCAGTCTTTGTTACTTCAGTAAAATAATGTTTGTACCAGTGAGGTCCTCAAAACCTGATTCAAATATGCTGGTAATGGTTAGCTCTTAAAAGGAAATGATAAATATTTTAAAAATAAAGGTGAAGCTCTTAATGTAAGCTGTTTTGGTTAGGTTTTCAAAGCACAGAAGTTGATGGAGCGCAGCAATGCAGGTATCTTGCTCCTTTGCTTCAAATACCTATTTCTACTATTGTATTAACTGTATTTCTCTTTTAGAATATAAATATTTAGTTGTGGAATAACAGATTTAATGGAGAAAAAGAAGTGATAGTTTTTGTTCCTTTGAGATAGCACAAACAAAAATTCTTTGCCTCCAAATCAAGCTGTCTTCATGTTGTGAAGTCAAGAAGCCATTATATATACTTGGTGATGTGGAAATAGTGCTTCCGTAATGGGAAAAGAACAAACTAGCATAAGAAATTTGCATGAATTTTATAGTCATTGATATGTACAATGTATTTTGCTCTTGTAAACTATACTAAAAACCAAAGGGGAAAAGAGGTGACAGAATTGCTTTTTGATAGTGGTTGATAGTTACTGCATTTTTGGCAGAGGTTCCTTGAATTTCTTGATAAGCTAATACTTGGGAGACTTGGATAAAATTTACTATAGAACTTGTATTAAATCACTGAGCATGAGAATTTGAGACAGTTGCTGTTGTCTTGTAAGTCTAATTATCACAAAACAAAACTGTGAATTATCAGAAGCAACAAAACCCCAAAATTATTTTAGAGCCACTAAACACATCTGCTTTGTGGCACTTCTAAAAGCAAGTCCTCATATGACAGGATTCAAAATATCACATGTACATTCTGGATCCATTTTCTATAGGCAGAGAGGTAAAATTTTGTATCATAATAATTGTTCTGTCCCCTTGCATTTGCTGTATGGTAATAAAACAATCTGTATCAGTCTCCATTAATGTTGACAGGCTACTGCAAATTGTTATTTCGCCAAGAACATTAAGTGTAGCCATCTAGAGATTACTCGTAGGTGACTTATTAAATTCATAGTAGTAGTTTGCATTTATGTAGTCTTTAGAGGCTTAAATTAAAAGGAAAAAAACCAAAACCAAGAAAACCTGTATTGTGTTTGGTGTCATAAGTGGTGAGAGAAATTTTCTAGTCTCTAATGTCTGTTTACACAGGGCTGTTTTGTCTGAAACATTTTTTAGAAAAGATGTGATAATCAGTAAAGATGTGATAATAAAGTAGAGTAAAAGGGCATCATTGACCTCAGTTGAACTGCACCAGTTTATAACAGCTGAGGAAATAGCAGGAAGTGTTTGCATTCTTCACTATTTCTAGGACTGGAAGACACAGAAAAGATCTGTGACCAGAGGACAAACAGAAGAAATGATTGGAATATTTAAAAAAAGGGTACATTTTAGTTTGGTGTAGGACTCTCTCTTGTTGCCCTCATGCAACACTTTGGAGGTCATCAGGCTCAAGCACGGTTTCCTTGCTTTTGTCAGAAAAGTAGAGGACTTGGTGCTGCATGCTTACATGCTTGCATGCTAAGTGAAAGGCATCTCTTTAGAGGAATATAACATGCAGCATTTAGTTCTAGATGCTTACAGAAATGAAGACGCTTTAGGCATGCATAGACAGCTTTTGTACAAGTGCAGGTGTTTGGAAGAGGTTTGACTGATTGATACTAGAAATGGGGTCTGTAATAGCAGCCTTCTACAGCCACGTAATTGTGATGGAGGATATGACTGAGATACGTATTCGCGTCTTTCTTGCTCATTAACTAGGTCATAGCTTCATCTAGTATCAGAATTTCTAAAACTTACTGAGGCAAATCATCCAGTCTCTTAAAGATGCTGGCTAGAGTGATTGTATTTGCCAATCAGCACTGAGGTCGTGAGAGAGAAGAGAATATTCAGTATAAAATAGGAATGCCAAGGACACAAGGGAACAGTTAATCATTTTTGAAACCTACAGTTCTGGTTCACTTAATATTCAGAAGCATTTGGTGTTTCAGAGTTTGTACACTTCAAAAATTCAGTGTCTTCTGGATGACATGGCCTTAATTACTAATTCACTGCTGATATATTCATAGGGCCAAATCTTCCACTTTACTTTTTGTTTATGCTGATGTCATTCAGCTGAAGACAGTGCAGAGAGACAGCTTATATCCTTCCTTAGGAAATCACAAAGAGGTTCTGTCCTGCAGCTGTGTTTCACCTAGGATTAAGAGAAGTTAAAAAAAAAAGACACAGTAGGAGAGCCTTGAGAAAGGCTTGTATGACTTCTATAGTCATTTCTTCCCCCCCTTCATTAAAAGTGTAAAACCAGAATCGTCTGTTATCACTGCGGTGCAGCAGCCTGCTTCTATCCTAAAACGCTGAAAGGTGAAATGCAAATGCAAATTTTTCCATGATTTTGATTGTGAGGAAAGCATAAGACAACTCCAACCAAGCAGAAGTGAGTAGGAGAAAAATACATAGCTTATTTTCACTTAAATCTGGTGTTTGCCTCATTGTTTCTTTAAGGTAACTAGTACTACATAAAAATATGCTTGAAGGCAAGGCACTGTTCCTGTGTCAGTGGTTAAATTGAGGTGAATCATAGGACAGAGCTACAGAGCCAAGTGTGGTTGCATGAGAAACTGTTACTTTGCTTTATAGGATTTGTTCTGAATTTTCAGAAAGCATTCCTCACTTCCTGAGCAAATCAAAACCTGAATGTCAACGTTAAATTTCTGAGAATGGAAAGACAGGATTAAGATACTTTTTGAAACAGTTTCTGTTGGTTTTCTGACACAATTTACTGTAAACTAACTTATTTCTAAATAAAAGCCTAGACTTGTCAAAATAGATCCTCTCAACAATTTTGCGATTTATGCACAAACCGGTCTTCTGGAACTGCTAGTCTTTTTTACAATTATTTTTCTATAAAACAGTATTTTTTCTACAAAACAGTGGGTTTGGGTGATAATTTTGTCCTCATCAGGTTTACAAGGCAGATTCACATAGTGTTCACTAGCAATCTTATAAGAGGTGCCTATTCTTCAGCAACAGTGTGATGCTTAAGAAAGGGATTTTGAGTACAAGAGGGAGGCTTCCAGTGGGTAGGACAGAATGAGATGAAATTATACCCAAATACCAGAAAGCAGAGAGATGTTCACAGACACACATTTGAGAAGGTTATATAGTACAGTGAACCCCCGTTACTCGCAGGTTGTTGGGTCTGGTCTGCCTCCTGCAAGTCGTGAAATCCACAAAGATAGCGAACCTACTATGTAGTCAACTACGCCATGCCCGTAGCCACGCCCCCTCCCCTAATAAGGTCGGGAGGAGGGTGGGACCTGGGAGCGGAGTTTGTTTCAGACATCTGGCTGTGCTCTGCCAAGGCAGGCAAGCACCGGGGCGGAGGGGGAGATCGCTGAGGTCGGGACTGGCACGGTATGGGAGTGACGGGGATGCGATCAGGGATGGGGGGAGCGGGGACGGGGCTGGCTGTGTGAGTGGGGAGGTGGGGGGGGGAAGGGCGGGGCCGGCGCCGTGCACGGTGGAGATGGGGGCCAATCAGACTGAGGTCGCGGTAGGTTCTGCGTACGCGCTGAGGTCGCACAGCTCGCTGAAGAATCACCCGCAAATACTGAAGCTCGCAAATAGCGGATCACCAATACACAGGGGCTCACTGTATATAGGAACATCTAAACCCCTGCCATTGATGGTACTTAGAACAAGTGAAGAGGAGAAATATTATCTAAGATTACCTTCAAAAATGAGGATAAGATGTCAGAAAAGTGAGACACGGTGGGGCTGGTGAAAACTGCATATGAAAAGGATTTTAAAATTGAAATAAGGGAAGTAGAAAATTTCAGCAGGAGTATAGAATAGGAAGAAAACCAGCCAGGCATGCATCAGCAATAATACAGGTCATTTATTCTCTGAAACTGTTAAATTCTCAGGAAGTAGATAGTTTTTAATTATTTGAAATAGAAACAGACCACTAATTTGTCTTGGTCAAAAATTTCCTTTCAAACGCAAATTGATTCCTACATACTTTCCTTTACTTATACATGGACTTTAAGAACTAGCTCCATGTTTTATTGGAGCTGTTTCATTTTGATACTATTTCATTTAAGTGGGAGAAAGAAAATGTTGCTACCTCAGATGCTTCTATCTTCAGGTGAAGTGTTTACATCACCTGGGGCCAACTGCAAGGAGATCGCTTTGTGGAGATACGTATTAAAATAGCTTGTTATATTTTTAAAATTTGTCCTTTTTTTGGTGGGGGGGGAGGCTACTGGATTCTTGTATGCTGTTTTTAGGAAGCAGCATCAGCAACTGCCCTAAGGAATGAAAGGGCCATTTTCAGTTCATTAACTTTATTAATTTGACCGTTTTTCACAGATGGCCATTTCATGACTTCAGGAAATTCTAAGACTAGTTAGCATAACTTCTTTACTGGAGGAAAAAGATGTGTGTTTGAAAATACGCCTAGTATGAGTTTAAGCCGTCTTCCCTTACCTTCAGAACGTTCAGGTGAAATAATTTAAGTCTAATAATAAGTCAATTAAACGTTGAGTCCTTTAAGAAGGAAAGGGCTTACTTCTCTACCCATCTGCCATACACTTCTGTCTTACTTTTTCAGGTGACTGTTGATGCATTTTTGGATTTTAATGATCATGAAATAACAAGTTCTAAATAATGCCACTGTAAACTAGATTTTTAAATATAAAAATCATTAAAAGGAGGTGTAGAATTTACTGATGAGTTCCACAGTTACCATGTTTTCATGCCGACAGCCCCATGACTTTTAAAAGATGTTGAAACTTTACCAATCTTCTATATAAGACCACCATTTGTAATAATCATCATTTTGATAATCAAAAACTTACCAGTTGCCTCTGCAGATCTTGGCATTACTCTTCTGTCTGCATCAAAAACCTGGAAATGATAACTTTAAAGATGTCCATTGAGAGAATTGTTGGGCTGCTACCCAATAAATTATGAATGATGGGAAACATCTCAGAAAGCTCCTATGAAAACCAAGAACTGCCAGAGCACCCTGACACTTCTTCCTGACAAAAGGGTTTTCATATGGCTAAGCTGAAAGGAGAAGGTAACAGTCTGGCATGACATGAGATGACATAACATGAAACATACGCTGTTCCCATCTCTTATCAGTACATGGAACGTCTGAATCCTGTTTCTGATTTTTATACAGTTGTGAAGGAAAGCAATAGAAAGGGAAAAATCTTACCCATTTTTCTCAATTTCTCTAGTTTGTTGATAGTGAGATTTGTTTACAGTTAAATTTCCATTTTTCAAGCTATTTGAAATAGCTCCTCAGAGGAAAAATTACTCTAACTTGTTATACCACTTAACAATCAGTGTATTTCTTAAAATGAAGAAATGTCATTTACCTTAGTGATATTTTCTCCTTCTGAACACCCCTAAATAAAACCAACATGCCTCCATGTTAACTTGTACACATTCATGTGCAATACATATGTTAAAGCTGAAGCCTGTCTCCTAGTCACATGCATGTGGGTTGGTGTACAGTTGAAATCAGTTGTGCTCTACGTAGAAGAGGAACTTAATGAGCAAGTTAGAGTGGTTTTTGAAATTGCACACTGCAGTGCACTGTATGGCAGGTGGCTGTAGTTATAAAACTACATAATTAAGTGTGTGGGAACTGAGAACATCTGCTAAGGGAATGCCAGTTTAAAAAAAAATGCCTAGTGCTTTAAAACTGCATTAAAATATTACATACACCAGGTTAAACTGAGGATATAATTTTAATAATAAATAAACTAGAGGGTAGTATGTGAAGGAAAATACTGTCATGCTGCATTATGTTATGTATTCTCTTTTTTGTTATTCACACTGCACTTGATGAGGCTGAATAGCTGGTATTACATCAAGGCATGTAACTGATCTACACGTTTTCATGAAACAGATGCCATCTCATGTGCTAGCACTCCATGAATTAGTTGAGTGACACTTACAATGCAGAACAATGAGCCCTAAATAGCACTTGAGGTGGTGTCAAAACTGGGGCTGCTGCAGGTACATTTAAACTAATCTAATAACCTTGATATAATATTACATTTGGAACCAATACTAAACCCACTCAGTCCTGTTGGGATCAGTGTTCCTGGGAATTTACCCTTGGCAAAATTTCACTGGGTGGTTAGAAAACAAAACAGGCAATATATTGTGATAATAATGAAACAAACCTTGTCCTAAAACTTGGGTCTGTACTTTTAGTCTCTGTTTACTAGCCGGAGCACACTGATTATCTATGTGACTGTTATCATAATTTCCCATTTTAAGATCCTGTTTCAAGTTTCTTCTCAAAAGCTAAAGGTCATGATTCTACAATATAATAATTTTGTTTAAATTAAAAATTCTGATCACCTGTAGTTTAGGACTCACTGAGTGCTATATGGTGATAAACTTTAAAAGAGCTTTGTTAAGAATGTGGATGTAGTGTATCTGGATTTCAGTAAAGCTTTTGATACAGTGTCTCATGGTATACTCTTGGGGAAGATGGTAACAAGGGGCTTAGACAGGAATATTCTGTGCTGGGTCAGGAACTGGTTGGATGGTCGAGCCCAGAGAGTGGTAGTAAATGGTGTCACATCCAGTTGGAGAGCAGTTACTAGTGGTGTCCCCCAGGGGTCGGTCTTAGGTCTGGTCCTGTTGAATATCTTTTTTGATGATATTGATGATGTGATTGAGTCCATCATGAGTAGATTTGCAGATGACACCAAGCTTGGGGCATGTGTTGATCTGTTTGAGGGTAGGAGGGCCCCGCAGAAGGATTTCGATAGATTGGAAAGATGGGCAGATTCCAATAGGATGAGTTTTAATTAGTCTAAATATCGTGTTCTTCACTTTGATTATAACAACCCCAAGCAGAGCTATAGCCTGGGGATAGAGTGCGTAGAGTGAGCAGGTTGAAAGGGACTTGAGGGTTTTAGTGGACAGCAAACTCAACATGAGCCAGCAGTGTGCCCAGGCAGCTAAGAGGGCCAATGGCATCCTGGCCTGCATCAAGAATGATGTGGCCAGCAGGGCAAGGGAAGTTATCCTTCCCCTGTACTCGCCACTGGTTAGGCTGCATCTTGAGTATTGTATCCAGTTCTGGGCCCCTCAATTTAAGAAAGATGTTGAGGTGCTGGAACAAGTTCAGAGAAGGGCAACAAGGGCTGGAGGATAAGCCCTATGAGAAGTGACTGAGAGAGCTGCGTCTGTTTAGTCTGTAAAAGAGGAGGCTCATGGGTTATCTTATCTATGTCTATAACTACCTAAAAGGAAGTTGTAGACAGGCAGGGGTTGGCCTTTTCTCTCTGGCCATTGGAGATAGAACAAGAGGTCATGGTTTTAAGCTCCAACGAGGGAGGTTTAGACTTGATATTAGGAAAAAGTTTTTCACTGAAAGAGTGATTCAGCATTGGAATGTGTTGCCCACAGAGGTGGTTGTATCACCATCCCTGGGGGTGTTTAAGGGCAGACTGGATGAGGTGTTGAGGGCCATGATATAAATGTTATAGCTGTTAGGGTTTAGTTGGATTATAGGTTGGACTTGATCTTCAAGGTCTTTTCCAACCTTATCAACACTGTGACACTGTGAATGTGACTTTTCCCTCCCATTACAAAAATTATGCACCACTGAAAAATCCGTTTGCTGGTACTCAGTAGAAATGTGGCAAAAGCAGAGTCTGAAAATCTATTCTCATTGCACATGGAGGGAAAATTAGAATTAAGTATTCTAAGTGTCGAAGGTAGTATACAGAAAGAGTGAGAGTATTTATGTAGATGGTACTGCAGTGAATGCTAGAGCAATCTAAAGCCGAGATGTTATTTCAGACCCACTATAGACCCATCTTTGCAGAGAAGAAGACTGGCTTGAAGACTGAGGGAATAAGTGCAGTAGACTGTGACAAATTGCTCTTGGCAGGGGAAGGAGTTTGATTTGGAGGGTAGTGGCAGAAAATCTGAATTTAAGTGAATTAAAACAGATGATGATAAGACTGTCTAGGAAGGAATCTGGGGCTGAGAGCTGAAAAGACAGAGGTTTGTCTAATGACTCTAGAAAAGTGATTTGGGTGTCCCTGTGGTTCCAGATAACGAGACTTCAGTATTTCACCTTCCTTTCAGAAGCAAAGAAAACTTAGATGGCGATATGAGAAGGAAATACATCAGCATTGTGAAGGCTGTGGGTAGGAAATGTAAGCTAACACTGCCTTCAGTGTGTTTCCTCTGCAGATGCAGTTATTTCAATAGTTTTATATCCACTTGTTTCTGTAAATCCAAGGCCTCATCCAGAACACAAACTGGATCTCCTCATAGGATGTGAGAGTAAGTTTGGGTAAGGAATGGAGTCAGTAGTAGACTCTTCAGAATCCTTTTGCCATTTGCTGACACTGCTTGCATCAGTAGTATGAAATAACAAGGCTGAAAATTTGTCCTGGTTTGTTATTACAAGGGTTCTTTTTTATAGTTTTTATATTGCACCACTAAAATTCTTTAATTATACTTTATTCAAAGTTACATGTGTGTGTAGATTGCAGGTGAAAGATAGAGGCATGTGGATATCTATGTACATGTACAGGCACTTCCTGTATATGTTTTCCCTGGGCCCATTTCCCCCTACAAAATACTGAGGACTATTCTAGGTTAAAAAAAAAAGACTGAAACATTCACTGCAGACAGGTCTTTTAGTTTTGAGAATCTGTGTGGTCACTGTAATTATGTCCTTTTTGAGCAGAATGAGAATTCCATTTAAATGTTCTTGAAGTTACAGTATCACAGTATCACAGTATAGAAAAGGCTGGAAAGGACCTTGAAGAACATCTAGTCCAATTTATAATCCAACTAACCTATCCTCTACATCTAGATCATATCACTCAGCACCTCGTCCAGCCTCACCTTGAACACATCCAGGGTTGGTGACTCAACCAGCCCTGCGGGAAACCCATTCCACATCCGAATCACTCTTTCAGTAAAAAACATTTTCCTAATAACGAGCCTAAACTTTCCCTGTTGAAGTTTAAGACTATGACCTCTCGTCCTGTCCCCAGAGACCAAGGAGAAAAGACCAACCCCTGTCTGGCTACAACCTCCTTTTAGATAGTTATACACAGCAATAAGGTTACCCCTGAGCCTCCTCTTCTCTAAGCTAAACAGACCGAGCTCCCTCAACCTCTCCTCATAAGGCTTATCTTCAAGCCCCTTTATCATCCTAGTTGCCCTTCTCTGAACTTGTTCCAGCACCTCGACATCCTTCCTGAACTGAACTGAACTGAGGGGCCTGAACTGAACTTCCTGAACTGAGTTATTATGAATATACATATAATATTGCTCATAGAACTATCTATTATACAGCCTATTGTTATTTTACAGTTAGAACTGCGAAGAGGCAATCTTGTCTTGATAAAGGATGATTTTGACTCTGACCTTCACTGTCTGGAGTGCTGAAGCAATACATTGAGTAATTTCTTTCTCATTTAAGAGCAGGAAGAATAATAAGAAGGAATCACATGGTTATGCTTTATCCCACCTTGGAAAATTGGATATTGAAGAACACTGAGCCCCTGGGTTTCATGGGTGTACAGGCCTGTTTGTGCTACGAAGGTCGCAAATTGTGAAGATAGCAAACTTATGAAAATGCAGTTAAGCCCCATCCATTGCCCCACCCCCCTCAGCTCTGGAGCGCTGCTTGGCCTTCCAGGGAGTCCTAGGATTCCTGCCTTTTGCCACTGTACCAAAACAGGGCTTATTGGGGAGTGTGTGTATCTTCAGTGTCAAGTCAACTGGATAAACATGGCCCGTGGGCTCAGGTTACCATGGCAGTGGGGACACTGGTGGTGTGGTCGCGGCAGAGGGGGAGCAGGCAGCCTATCCCAAGGTGAGCTGGGGTGCCCCGCGATGGGATGGCACCAAGATGTGTGGGGACATGCCACCATCTGCCCACCCTCACCACTGCCTGCCTGTCCCCGGGCTGGTAACCATGATAACGCTTCCTCGCCCAGCTTGTGGCTTATTTACGTATCCATGAGCTTATTTACGCAGAGCTTGGCTGAGCATGTGTCAGTCCCTGTTTGGTTGACTGTTTTGTCAGAGAGTTTTGGAGGAGTTTTTTTGTTTGGATTTTGTTTTTCCGACAGTGCAACAGAACTGGCTGGCCTCGCTCCCTCCCCTACTTTGCAGCAGTGCTACCCAGCCTGCATGGGCAGGCGTGATGCCTCTCCCCACTGGGAGACCTGCCTGTGGCCCTGGCTGTGCTGTGCCTCCCTGCAGGGTCTGATGCCACCACACTTGCCGCTTCCCCACCCCAGCTGACGGGGATGCCGAGCAAAGCCTGCAATGGGGCAGCAGGGACTGCCGCCGCAGCTGCCTTCCCTGACCCAGCCCCAGCTTCCACTGGGTGGCATCTGCAGCCAGGGGCAGCTGTAGCTGTGTCCCCAGCAGCCAGTGCTGCCCGGTGATACATCTGCAGGGAAAGCGCACCCCCAGCACCACCCTGTCTGCCTCCCCAGGGACTGCGCCAGGAGCTGGGGCTATGTTATTGCCAGGCAGCCCTAGGTGCTGGGCAGACACAGCACGCACAGTCTCATGGGCTGTGACGAAAGCAGGCTGTGATGCGCCATCCAGGGGTGGAGCCGGGCTTTTACCCCGTGCCGCGGGTTTTCCCTGCAGCCCCACTGGTGAGGTTGACACATTGTGTATAACATACATAAGAGATGCATACATGTTCATGAGCTGTCTTTCTTTAGTGAGATATCTGCGCATGCATGGACCCCACATTTTGTTGAGAAATGAATCACGAAGAAACTGGAAGTAACTGAGAGTTTACTGTAATATGTTCAGATAGCTGCACAGAAAAGCTTGAACAGAGCAAAGTATAAAAAAACAGCATGATTAGTGATTAACATATTTAAGCAAATGATTTAGTATTTTGCTCCATCAGTAAGAACATATTATCTATAATTTCTGGAGAAAACGTGAGAGAGGGAAAAGACATCCTTTGATTACTAAAGTTATATCTGATAAATGTAAATGTGGCTTTTACAGAAATGAATACTACTTGCAAGCAGAAAATACAATCTCTATAAATTCTAAAAGATAATACTTGTATGGTCATGTGAGTAATAGTTTCTGTAGAATCCATATTCTGTATGTGTAACGGTTAAATTAAATTCTTATGTAAAGAACCAGAATAGTAACAACCTTGGAAAATACTAGTTTTTTAAAAATTGTTTATAACAATATTTTATTTCAATAATGTTGGCACAGTTCCATTGGTGCAGAATTTTGCAATGATTTTATTACTAATACATTAATGTCTTCGTTTAGCAGCAGGTAGCTTTTAGCAGCTGTTACTTATCCAGTGATCTAAAGGGTGAGCAGGTATTGTTAATGAAACTTCAGATATTTCCTGTGTATTTGATCGACTTTAAAAAAATCTTTCTACAACTTACTGGATTTCTTTGTTATTTTCTTGGCCTGGTACTCTCTTTTTCTAGTTCAACAATCTCTCTTGATTTGGCCATTCGTTTGACATCTCCTAAAGTAATATTGTTTGCTGTATTTTTTCAGTGCTTTATTATTTATGGTGTCACATGACCTCTAATCAAGGACCAGAACCCTAATCTATAAGGCATACAGAGACAGATCTATATTAGTCTTCTTTCCACAGAATTCACAATATAAAAGGAAGTGTCACAGGTGAGGTCAACTACTGAAATACAAGGAAACTGTGTTTATTGGTTCTACTACAAAGCAGCCTTCAGCCATTGTGGAAGGGCTACATCTTGGCAGAGACTGGGATCCCATCCTAGAATGTCTGTGGAAACAGCTGAGCAGAGACAGGCCCCCTCCCAAAGTGACAAAAGTGAGTAAGAGAAGGCTGAGCTTACAGAGATGATGAAATGGTCTGTTGAAAATCAATGGCAGAGCTGGGTGTAGAAACCACATGTTAATGCCCTATTACATATGCCGTTACATATAGTAATTATATTACAGTCATACTTCAGTTATTCGTGCTGTCATATTCGCATCTTCTCATATTCGCAGAAATTTTTCCTGCAGTCTTTACTCAGTTATTCACGAAGTGGTGCAGTCCCACACTGCTGCAGCAGGCACCCTTGGCCCTAGCTGGCCCTGGCTGGAGTCAGGAAGTCTTTAACTGTAACACATGGACCCACATGGGGCTGTTCCCAGTTAAAGAGAAAAAACCCCGACTCCCATGTTCCTCGCTGCCATAAGGAGCCCGGATGTTGCAGTGTCCCGAAGTTGCCATATTTTTGGCAATAATTTGCCATATTAATGCCTGACTCATATTCACAGATTAAAGGTTCCATAGGACCTGTGAATATGGAGGCATAATATATTAATGCCCTATTATACTGCTAAACCGAATAGTACCTGACCTAAAGAAACCCTGGAGCATATAAGACTACATGAAAAAATAGTTCAAGTCTGTTCTTGGGATGTTACTAAAAGGGTAAAATGACAGGAAAATGGTTAGGATTCATAAAATTAATCCAGTCCAATGCTGGTTTTTTTAGGTGTACAAATAGATTTGATTGGCATGTGAAGCCATGAGAATTAGAATTAGATTTAGTAAGTTACATAGTGCACCCACTGCTTGAAAGCCCTTCCACAAACATGTCTCAACTTGCAAAAAATGAGAACATCAACATTGCTTTTCCTGATCCTTGTTTTCCCAGATTACTAGTAATCTCTCTCCCACTGTATGGGAGAGATGCCACTGTATGGCAGATTCCATTTCTCTTTCAAAACCTGGTTTGTTGTTGTTTTCAAGGCGCTCAGGGTTTCCAGGTTATGTCAGTGACTCCTGCTTCATGACCAAGAATGCTATAGCAATCACCTTTGGAATTAAGTTTTTCAGATAGCTATCAGCAATAGAAATCTCTGCAATATATTTTAATAAAAGGCATTTACAATTTAATATAATTTCAAGTTGAAGTTACATGACAGGCATGTGGAAAAGAACTACTATACTTTTCCTTCATGTTCTTAAGTGTGTTCAGAGCTACTTTGTAGAATCACATTTGCCTTTGAGTAATTTGTCAGCTTCTTGGGTGTCAGGCAGTATCATTCAGGTTTGTTGTGTGCTTGTTTGTTCTCTTTCTAGCTGTTTCTGTCAAATAGTGGTTTTCCCTGATTCAAAAATTATGTTTTCTTTCAACATTTCTGTAAAGACTAAACCTTTTTGTGTGCCATATCTTCTAATTGTTCCTGTGCTACCATGCTTCATCTTTGTGAGTCTTAGTTTTCGACCATTTTTTATTTGCTCTAGGGTGAGTTAAAGATGTAGCAGAAATCATAAATGTGCTGGTGAGCAATTAGAGATTGAGAGGAAGAGAGAAAGATAAACATACAATCTAAAAATTAACCAAATGTCTAGAACTTTTGCAATTCAGTTATCAGGGACAGGTAGTTTACACTTCTTAATTACATAAGTTAACTGTGCTCCGAACTATAACAATTGGTATTTCTTTCTTTAGCTATTTATATTAGGCAGAATAGTCCGGGGTGGGGGTGGGGGAGTGGCACAGGGGGCTTGTTATTGTATATAGCACTGAGGCATGTTGGATCACAATACAGTGCATGAACTCATGAACATCAGAATTTGGATTATTTTGATGTGTATATGGAAAAGAGGAGTGAAGCTGTATGAAATGAAAACTGATGATTGTGCCCATTGGGAAAAGGCAAAACACGGTATCAGCAAAACATTAAAATTCAGGCTCGCAAGGCTGATTATACTGGTTTTCATGTGTTGTACATAGGTAGTTTTCCTTTGTTTTGAGAGCACATAGTATTGCTGCTGTTAGATATCTTCTTTCCTGTAAACAGTTACGTTTCTACTGGTACTACAGTTATGTAAAGCACTGCTAAGCTTCTTCAGAAATGGCAAAATATGCTAGGAGTTAATGGGATAAACAGCATGGTATAAGGCAGACTTTATAGTGGAGAGAGAAGATAGAAGTTTATAGCATTTGACTTGCTTTGAAGCCTCTCACTGCCAGGTCATTTAGGTTTCAAGGCACCGAAGTCTTAGTCTTAACAAAAGCTGAAAGAACTTACTTTTCCAAAAGACAGCTGTGACTCTTAATAAATCTTACTGGTTTGTATTTAAGTACAGTGCCACTTAACTGATGGCCACTTAATTCTAATACATGTCAACATGAAGACTGAAAGGCCAGAAGTAGTTCCTTGAGCAACAGAACTGAAGAAACTGTATGTCTATTCAAATCAACTGTGAATAAATCTGCACAAGCTTTTGCTTCATAACTCCGTAACCTAAAGTCTTAGTATCTGTCCCCGCTATATTGCTCATGTCATTGTGGGTTCACAGAGATCTGCAGATGCACCAACAAAGATAAACTGGAAAACAGGGTTCAAGAAAGGAGCCAGACATGCCTCCTCTGCTGAAGAGTGTGTCAGTAGCACACTGATCTGCCAGAGTAGAGCTGATCTGGTCAAACCCCTCTGCGTATGTCAGGGTTTGATACCTAGCCTTTGCTAAAAAAAGTTACTCCTACTTGCCAATGCTGAAACACCCTTTGGAACTGAATCACACCAAGGCTGTTTAGTGAGTTCCAAATGTATTAGTCATCAATGCATGCAGAGGTTGGAATGAATATGAGGGGAAAAGCTTGAGTTCAAATCTGCACCTTTGTACACAGCAGAAATCTTTTGATTATTTTTGTTGTCTGTCTGATACCTAACAAGGCAAATTAAACTGGGGTCAGCGTGGGAGGGAATTCTGTGGCTGGGATTATAAACTATGTATGTTTATCCACACAGGGCTCCTAACCCTTCCTGTATGAATTCACTTACATCTGATAATGCTAGAGTATATTGCCCATTTGACTTTGGTAAGATCTGTATTCTATGTGGGAATACCGCATGGAACTTGTAAGCTTTCAGTGTTACTGAGACCTCTGCATCTCTGTCAAAAGGAGATAAAATTGACCATAAGTTTTACATACTCGGTAGGGGTACTGAAAGTTTTCCTGTGCAATCCCTTCCTATTATTATTTTAGAAAATAATAAGCATTAAAATGTTTCAGTTAATATCTTCTTAGTCTTTTAAGTTATAGGTATTCTTTCTGGCTTTATGAGCATGTTACAAAAAGATTAAAGCCAAATGCTGTTGTTTTAGCATACTTACAAGAATATTAAGAGTCTTATATTACCCTACACACTGGTCTGACCCTGTTAGCTAGATTTAACAGTGTCTAGTAGTTCGGGGAAGGATATTTTTGTATTTAAGACAAAACCAACAGAGGGAAAGAAATGGATTTTTCTTTCATGGATTAATACCGGAGATAACACAGGGATACCAGTGATGGAGAGTAAATGACTGTACAGTATGCTTAGTTCAGGAACTCTCGCCTTGTTCATCTATGTTCACACATCTTCTCTCAGTCTTCACAAGGTCCTGTTCATTGTTCATATTCTATAATTTGTGAGGGAGCTAGCTTGCGTTGGTGCTTATGTTTCATTGCCCAATAGGCAACAATATTTTCCTAGAAGCTGGTCAAGCTCCTCAAAACAATCTCTGCTCCCATGCTCCTAGCCTTTATTGTTTACCTTTCATACAATGTCTCAAGGCCCCTTTGGACCTTAATATAGTAGGACTCATCTGAAAACATTCATGCATCTGGCCAGGAGATTGAGGCCTCTTCCAGGGCCAAACCCAACCTTATCCAATTAGCAAATATTGAGGCAGCTAGCTACAAGCGACAGCAACAGATTAACATTATTTCCACTGATTCTATTAGGAGTGGTAATGACTCATGAGGGAAAAAAAGCCCTCTTGGAAGGAATTCTATTTAGGTGAAGATTTATGCATGTTTATTCTCAAATTGATGCATATTATATAACTAGTAGAAAAGAGCAAGAATCCATTTTTTGTCATACTGTATAAAAAGAGAAAATTAGGTAATACTTGAAGTTTCAAGTGACCAGTAATTTGCAAAGTCTTGGAAAAGAGTGATGAAACTGAAACTTTCTTATGTTCCGAATACCTTTGGTAGTTACTACACTCTGATGAACCCAAATTTAACCCTCAAATGATTTATTTTTAACAGGAACATAGTTCTGGCAATGTTTGTTCTTTCTTTGGAATAGATGAAGAGTTAGTTGGATCTTCTGGGAAATAAAATTTTAAAATATAAAGAATGTCTAAAAGATTTGACAGGTAAATTCTGGATATCATTGTTAAATATTGGATTTACTAGAAGACATACAACTCATTACAATGAAATGATTGGCACTTCCTAATCAGGCTTCTTTTCTGTTGCTAGTTTATACCTTTCCAAAGAGCCATCTAGAAAGCTGGTGTATGTCAGTGCTACTTATTTCCCTTGGCATTAGGGAGAAAATTGGACAGGCTGCGTGTACCAGAGTACTAAGCTAAGGCCACAATGACCACTGTCTTCTGAAGTTCCAAATCTCTTCCCAAACATCTGTGCCTGAGCAGAACTTCCTTGCTATGCATCTCAACTGAAGTAATATGTAAATGAATGCCACAGGCATCCATCTCCTGTATGGTCTCTGGCTACCTGTCAGAGGCTCATCCATATGTCTGTGGCATATAACTTTACCAAGGGAGAGAACTTTGAGAAGGGCTAAGAAGATGCATAATGCATTTTAGACACTCTGTCTTATGGTGGAGGTTTTTGTAATTATGTCTGTGGACACCAATCAACTACATATCTACCTCAGTGACATGCTTTCCTAGGGTAAACTTAAATAATTTCCAGCCTATGGAATAAGTTCATTTGCACAAACACAGCTCCTGTAAAACAGCAGCAAAGGAGAAAGCCAAAAGCAAGGAACAAAAATAACCACCACTATAGGCTAGAAATTTATAATTTTATATTATTAAAAACAGTAGTAGTGGCCTCGGGGAAAAAAGGTAAGATGTGAATTGCAATCAACAAGTTTAATAGAACTTTTCTTTTAACCTTCAGACAGTTAAAGGAACTTTCCATCATTTTTTAATTTATATTTAAGCAATAAAAAATAATTTGAAAATCACAAACACCGCAAACACGACTGGAATTATTCATAAAATTTCTCTAGTGGTAGAGGAGGAGATGCAGAATATAAAAGCAGCAGTTCGTCTACCTTCCTTTTGCAGCTGTAAAAATAACCAGTAAAAGGTACAGAATGTTGTCAGCTTGAATAACTTTCTTGGTATCCTCTTATACTTGCAGTTACATTTTAGGAATGTAAATGTCTGCTGTTGAAATGTCTGAGAAGTATTTTGAGATTACAGCAACTATCTCTTTAGAACCAAGTGCAGAAATTTTTTTGCTAGTCAAAATGTATCTAGTAAAAACCATGCTACGAACAGCAAAATTTTAAGCTTCAAGCTTTTTCTCTAGAGAAAAAGACTTAGTTTTAGGTTGATACCAATTTAAGTACAAGTGTTCAAACTTCTTCTACTGATGCTGTATACAATAACAAAGATTTCTGTAAGGAACATTTAGTTTATAGACATGTAGTCTTTGCTTTTCTTATCAGGCATTTAGTTAATTTTCTCTGTTTCATGAAGATATACAGGGAAAGGAAGAGATACAGTCGGGTCTCCTATACCACAGTACTGCGGGTCTGGACCCTCCTTTGTGAAGACCTCCGCCCACATTGATTGGCAGCTCATTAATATGCAAATTTGCCCCGCACCCTCGCACCACCCCCCAGCACTCCGGCACTCTTTCAGAACTCCCCTGCTGTGTTGGTGTTCGTGTGTCGGTGCTTCCCGGTGCCCACGGCCACCCCACACCAGGAAGAAACCCTTTTCTGCTCAGTGGAGGACACAGGTGCTGGGAGCCGCCCGCGCCGCCGCCCCGGTGTCTCTCCGGGTGGGTAGACCTGGTCTCTCCATATTTGGGGTAGACGTGATGTCTGGTCTCGGACACTATGTCTACCCTGAGAAAATCTTGGACACCACATCTAACCTGAGAGTGTGTAAATCTTTCCCCAAGCTGAGGGAGCCGGGGCAGGCAGCACTTGAGCCAAGCCACTGCGGGAGCGGTGCACTCCTGGCTCGGCTTCACCGTGGGCAACCTAGGGCAGGGGCCTGCCCTGGCGAGCCACCCCGGGGCAAGGGGCAGCCCACCCTGGCTCGCCGCCCCAAGCCGTCCTGCTGCAGGGGCCCACCCCGGCTCAACGCATATTCATGATTTTGCATATTCGTGACTGCCTACTTTGAATATTCATGCCTGTCAGGTCGTACATGCACAGTCCCAAAACGGGCCTCCTTAATCGCTGAAAAACCACGCCACTAAGATGTGAAGCCGCAGTATGGGGGGTGCGAAGTGGAAGAGGGCCGACTGTAATACCAGTTTCTCTTATTCTTGCATTTATAGCATTCTCAGAAAAATTACATTACGAAAAGTATGTATGGTCTGGAAAGAAGTTCCTCTGTCATCAGATTTATTCCCCTGCCTTCAAACAGTCACACTCTTCACAGAATCAACAAGGTTGAAAGAGATCATTGAGTCCAACCTATTACCTAACACCATCTTATCATCTAAATCATGGCACTAAGTATCTCGTCCAATCTTTTCTTAAACACATCCGGGGCTGATGACCCAACCACCTCCCTGGGCAGCCCATTCCAATGGGAAATCACTCTCTCTTTGAAAAAGTTTTTCCTGACATCCAGTCAAAACTTCCCCTGGTATAGCTTTAGATCATGCACCAGGAAAAGGTGGTGGACATGGACACCCCATGGACACCCCATGCGCTCTCCTGACGCATTACAGCCCATGGAGCAGTCCCAACAATGCAGCTGTGGGTGGGGCTTAATTGAATATTCATTAGTTTGATACCCTCGTGGATTAAGGACTGCATGAATAGGGTCGGAGAACCACAGCCTGTGAAAGTCGAGCAATGACTGTATTTAAAAAGCTATAAGGATAATTTTTGGATACAAAGGGGGAAAAAATATGTCCTTTCTTTCCAAATTTTGAAGTGGAAACAATATTCTAACATCTGATGGCCCTCTATGCTTAAGTAGTTCTGGACTATGGCTATCAACAATAACTGTTGATATTTGAATGAAATACAAACAGGAAACAAGTGCATTTAGGCTTTGATTCACAAAGCACTTACTCACATTTACTTAGTTGTTGTTTTGCTGGATTTTAGAGGTCCTGCCCTAATGGCTGTAGGTCCTCTAATGTCTGATCAAGAACAGAATTAAACCCCTAACACTAAAGACATGAATCTTAATTCATGAGTAAACTGAAGGTGGAGAAACCTTCCTTGACTTCTCACTACCCTTTTTATAGCTCAGTATGAATATGGAGCAGAAGGGGTGACAGAATGTTTTCCTGAAGCGCCCCACACTTCAGAATTTGCCAGAAACAGAAGCAGCATTCACGAGTTGATATCAGGGTCTCTAAGAGAAAATAGATGAAGTGTCAATGAGATTCCCATGCGTCTTTTCAGTAGCCTCTTGTAATGCAAAGTATTGGTAAGCTAAGGTAATCATTGTAGTGTTATCAAGAAATAGCACAGGGATATATATTATGTATTTAGTGAAACTGAATGTAGCAGTGGTTACTGCAGCTGTATGCAACTTGACAGACCTGTTCTTTTGCATTCAGGCTGTGATTCATTTTCTACTGCATTACCTCTTCCAGATGAAGCTAACTATAGAAGAATCCCATGAAAATTAGTCTTGAATCTACCTCTACAAAAGTTAGGCATGCTGCTGTGGTTAAACTTAGTGTTCTTTTACCTCAGCATCTAAGATCAAGTGTGAGCTGAGTAGAAAACTTGTCTGATGTAGGTGGCTGAACAGCAGTTTCTGATTTCATTGAAGATTTATGCATTCCAGTAGTGCTTTGTGTCTGTGCAATGAATATGGGTATTCCTTCTGTTGCAGCCTTAGGTGTTTGAGAGCTGAGTATCTTAGCTGACCATTGTGTATCCATTTTGGCACTGAAGTGTCTGATGCTTGCAGTGGAACTTTCATCTCACCTCTGTCAGAGGTCTACACTGTAGACCTATTCACAATAATTTTCAGAAAGCAATAAAGAAGGAACAGAAGTGCAAAACAAAACCAGCCTTTTGCTCCCCACTGCTGCCATCCTCCCCCTTCCCCCCTTCTTGAAGTAAGAATCTTACAGACTGATTGCTACAATGCTGAATACAATACTTTTAGGCATATGGCTTTTAATTTCATTGCATTCATTTGGCTCCTTCTGCTGGTATCATTAAGTATTTGAATGGCACTTTAGTTCTTTGGAAGCAGGGAATTCAAAATAATTTTATAATTAAATACTAGGCCTGCTGTTTGCATGAGTGCAATTTAGATTGCCCAATTTACATGCATACTTCTCAGGTATGCAGGACTAATTTGTTCTTCAGCAAAATTAGACTACTGTGGAAATATTAGTCATTTATATGCAGACATTGAGTGTCAGCAGTACAGTCTAAGCTGTTCAGATGGAGACTCATGAAGACAAAGCTATGGTGCTAAAACTGAGTTTTGTCTGTTAAAACATGAGTAAGAGTTAAGAATGTTTGGGGTAAATATATCAAAGCCACCTGCTAGAAATCATTTTGGCTCTGCAGTGTTCCAGAAGTCCTGTACTTGTTGGGTCTGAAAATAAATGCCATGTCGCATTTCATAGCTTGCATGTGGTATCATCAGTGATTCAGTTCCAAGCTAAAAGAAACCTTGAAAAGGGTGTCTCCTCCAGAAGTCTGAAAACACTGTGGCAATTTGGGGCTGTAAGAATATTCTGCACCTGTTAAAGAAATCTAAAATTTCAGTAAAAGACCATTTATCAAAAACTAAATAAATAGAAGTGGCCCTACTTTTTGAAAGATCTTTTGGAAATTCTCAGAGGTAGTTTGCTCATAGCTGCAGCATAAAAATAAAGTCATAAAAGTTTATTCACTGCCAATTGTCTATTTCCATAGTTCGCAAGAAGTTTAACGTGCATCTTTTTTAGTCACAAAAATGACTGGATAATAACAGCAGAGTTCAGATAATTTCTGAAAAACACATTTTTCATGCGGTAGAATATCTGACCTTGTTATGAATACAAGAGAATAAAGCAATACACATGTTACCTCAGAGATACAGTTAATTCAGGATTCTTGTAGAGTTCAACTGGAATTCTATTTTGATATTTTTTATATTTTGTTTACTTGTATTAATTATTACCTTGAGTATCCCATTATAAGAATAGTCCCTTATGAATACCTTCCAGCTTACTCCAACATAGCCAGGCAGTTTATATTTTTGATTTATTTTTTAAATCTGTATTACATTAAAAATTCTGATTTTTCCTTTTGTTTTATCCTGGACTTGATGTGGGAATAGTGCAGAGGAAGAATGACTTTTTTAGCCCTCACTATTTTGGCCTCCAGTGTATGTGCCCACTTACTAAAGTAAATTTTAATGGGCAGCATATATGTAACAATACAACTGAGACTGGCTGGTATATGAAATACCATCATAAACATTTTCTGTATCTAATGTTTTGTCTCTAAAGAATCTGAATAGAAGAGGTATTAAAGTTCTTGATTCTAAGCTGTGACATAAACTGATAGTCGACTGAAAAGAGTGTCTAGTTTGTCCTGTGATATCAATAGGTTAAAGTCAGCTCTTAAGGTAGGATGTCATGCTTTTCTACAGCTGGAGTAGGGTTTGTGGTGTTTTACTATTTGTTTGTTTTAAGTACTGTATAGAATTTATATAACTGAATAGATTCAAACTTTGTGAGCATTTCACATTGTTTTGGTGCACATTATTACCTTTTAAGAGCACATTGATGTATAGTGATTTGATTCACACAAACTGTTGATTCCATTGGGAGTTTTGATATGGATTCCTGTGGATACCAAGACACATACCCTGATTCTATGCTTTAAAATTCAGCTAGCAACATTAAGAATGACAGTGTTGTCTGTAGAGACATGTTCAATCACGGTATGAAAACAACGTCTGCTTAAAAACCATTGAAAAAGACCTTGTAACTTTGGTTGCTACTCTTTCGATGTTTCTGTTTGCACAAAGGGCTGAATAAACCTTGCAATCAGCCTTTAAAAATATTTCCACATTTCTGTATGAGAATAATTTTTAGTTTAGAGCTTCAAGAGCAGAAGTTAATCACTAACTTTTTATCCCAGGGCATTTGCAACAGAGATACTAAAGAGTTAAAAATATGGTGGCTTATAATGAAAGTTACAGCTCATCTTTAAGTTTGGAAGGACAAGCAGTACCAGTTTAATTAAAGCTGTGTTAAAATAGGACTGCCATTTGTACCACAGTGATTCTCCACCCCTCCAAGAAATCCTGCTGCCATTTTGTACCACACATTCCTGTCTTGTGCAAATTAATAGATCATTTTATTTTCCGCAGGAAATCTGAAGACTTTTATAGCAAATCCTCCAGTGTCAAAATGAACACAGGTATGCTGCATCTGCGAGATTATTCTTCTATGTGTTGTCTTGTGAGCAGAGAAGATCCAAAATTTATTCAGATTTTCATGAACAGACTGTGCTTTAATTGGTGCTGAACTCAAATGTAGCGAGATATTTTAGTAGTGTACCTGCTTATATGCGTTTGTATTCCATATAAAAAATTACATACATATTTTGCTATGTATGGATATATATGGATATGTGAAATATGAATGCATGATTAGCCTTCTGTGTTTAAGTCAATAGTATCGGTTTTATGTGTCTGTGTTTTATGTGAAAATACATAGTATGAGGACATAACAGCTATTGAAAAGTGATGTTAAAGCATCACATTTCCCTAAGAAAATGCACATGCTTTTAAACTGCTTTGTTTTCATTCTGTCTTGTCACTAAATTAAGCGACATATAAACACTGCCCTGCATTATTAGCTATACTTGCATATCAGGTGAAGATAACTGTTTTGTTCTTACAGAGGTTTGTACTTTCTCTCAAGTTACTGTGGCAGATGTATTGACCAAATTAAGTACTGTATAGGAAGTTACCTTCAAGTTCTATGATAGCATACTAATATTTGCTCCTGAATTATTGAAGTCAGGTAGGTAGTGCTGCTATTTGTATTGGAGGTATTGGAGGAATAGGCCTCTTGAAAATGGACTGCTGAAATCCTGGTCTCACTCATGTCAGGTGTAAATTTTCAGTTGCAGTCAGCTCTTTAGACTCCATAGGTGCACTGTCTGGTTGGCAGATTAACCATGGAACAAGGATAGACATATCCATCCTTTCCAGACCAGTAGCTTTGTCATTGACTACAGTACTGCACCATGAAAGCTGACAAAAGTGGGACCTGAGGACCTGAACTGCCTTTGAAGTCTGAATTTCAGTGGCACACTCTAAATTAAAGGGATCAGCTTTTTCCTAGTATAGTTTGCCATTATCTAGATCCCTGAATAATCAGGCTTCATGGCTTTCTGTTGTCTCAGACAACTGGACCTCATCTTTTGGACATATTTTTAATACAAGGTTAAAATATATTGGCTCACTTGAAACTACATTTTTAAGTATAATAAGCAGGAGAAATTAATTTTCTCGGTTCAGTTTGTGCATTTTTCCCCGAAAGCTTTGGTTATTCTTTATTATTTTTCAAATGCTCACCAGGGTGGTATATTTTTCATTTATAAAAGTACTATTTGAAATTTGTCCCATTCTCGCACATTTTTAGTGAAGATATCTTCCCTAAATTTGAAAGTCTGTATAATTAAGGTAGTAGTATGGCTTGCTTCATGTAGCTGTAATTTCAGAAGTTACTTGGCTAATCATCATACTATGATTACGTTGTGCATTATCATCATACCACTTATCAACATATGATAGAAGTAATTTTATAGCTTCTACTTCAAAAAAAACTTGGCTAAAGACCTAAATTGCCAGTTTGTGCTGCTGCATCTCTAGAATATGACTTTGTTCAATGTTGTACTAAGATTTTTCATGTAAGTTAGGAATTCTCGAGTTAAATAGACTTAAGATCTTACTTGAATAATCTATGGCTGAGTGTCTTCTGCTGGGGACTGGGACTCTTCTGATCACACACAAGCCTTGAAAACAAATTTTAAGGACTGAACAAACTTGAAATCCTTTCCATTTACTTGAGGATATCATGACTGTAAGCTGAACTTTAGTCTGCTCTGCAATTACACAGTGAAAACAATTTTGTTTTGTGTATGCTTGATATATTAATGCGCATATTACTAGCTGCAGTGAAAGAATATCTTGACAACAAATGTGGTATTTCCTATGATTTCTGTTGATGTAGATTGTTTCCTGGCTGTAAAAAAACCCAACAGCAACAACAAAAAAAGAATCCCAAATCTGTGAGTAGGGTGCACCCATCCTTGCACCTATTTACAGTGTCACTTCATTCAGAACGAGAGTGGCTCAGGTAGAAGCTGTTTTGCATGGTGTTCTGGTCTGTTTCTGGTTTTCTTTTTTATAATTATTTTTACACTATACTGTCTTTGAACATGAGTGCTACGGTTTTAATTTGACTTTTTTTTTTACTTCCCTGCTTTATAACATGAATTTGTAGATTACTCAGTTGGAGGTTAACAGATACTATTGATTTGCAATTGGTTTGTTTTAAAAATATGCATTTCATTAATGACTCCTGCAGATAAATGAACACTCTAGTTTGATGCCAGTGACTGCTGGAGTGGCAAAGCTAATATATGTGCAGCTTTAAAAAGAAACAGTAGATCTACAGCTCAGGCTGGTCTTCTCTAATACAGTGTTCCCTGTGTCTGAAGACTTGGCAGTCTGTCTCAGCTTATTTTTGTCTACTGAAAAAATGTTTTGAAGACATTTCATTTTCAATACTCTACCATATATGGGAGAGATTTTTTACCATTTGATGTTAATTCTGTACCACATGTTAGGAAGGAGTATTCAAGAGCATAAGGCAATGAAACATTTTTGCAAAAGCAAAGACATAAAGGTCTCTGTAGAGGAGTTTTTCAGAAGTACCAAAGGTACTTTGGGCTCATGCTCCCTTTTGGTGTTCAAATGGTGTCATAATTTTAAAATAGTAGTCTAGTGAAATGTGTACCTTTTTAAACCCAGACTAAGCAATCAGCAAGGGAATATTTTAAACAATATATGGGGGGGTTCTTCAGGAAGCCTTCAGGTATTTTACAGGTTGATGAACATCAACTTGGCAACTTGATTGACTAAATCACAGAAAACATGAGCCATCTATGACACTGACATCAGATTAAAACACAGGATAAATATGCTTATTGTTCATTATACATATGTGCATGCATAGCTGATGTCAGGGGAGAGGTAATTGGATTGAGGCATAATAAATGGATACAAGTTAATAAGCTAAAACAGATTCTTAGTGTTCATTTGTAAATATTTTGGCTGAATTTCACACAGATCACTTCTGATTAATGTATCTAATATTGAAGTTATTGAACAAGTTAGCTGTTTGCATTATATGAAGCACATAAAGAGTAGCCAAGACTGAAAAGTATGCATTTCTGGAAGACTGCAAATATATTCTCTTTGTTAAAATTATTAGTGTAAGTCTCTTTGATTAGTCTCTTCTACTCCATGGACTAGACTCATTTTATCTGGGAGACGAGAATAGACTCTTGGATTTGTGCGGAGTTCCTGAGTAGATTGTGAAGCCTTTTAGGTCACTGAAGTAAATTAGGTGGGCTTCAGTATTGCACACATTTTACAGAAAATTTGTATTTTAGCAGCATCAAAGAAATAAATATTAGTACGTTCACCTGTCAATGTAAATTATGTGATAAAAGCTTGCAGGACCACAAAGGAGTTCAGAGAAACTGTGGCAGGAGGGGAAGCCCAAGTAATAGCGTGCCCTGCTAGGCTACTCACAGGCCCTTCATAGGAGCCATCAGAGGCGTATTTCTGCAAGTCTAGAGGAGCACAAGGACACAGGGGCAGGCAGGAACAAAAATTAAGGAGTCCCAAGGAACAAAGGGCCTCTCCTGTCCAGAATCTTCCCAGGACTGTACCAGGAGAGCCTCTGCCTTGCGGTCTAGACATGGAATGAGTGTATCTAAGTATCTAAGCCCTGTTGCTGGAAGGATTGATCTTGTACATGTGTGCCATTCTTCCTAGTGGACCTTCCTAGAGGGCAGAGGGATAAGACCATTGTGCCATCTGTGTTAGTGTGAGTGCTCAGAGCTCTGTGTCCAGCCATGTGTATATGTAGTGTATGTATGTGTCTGCTGGGAGCACATCTCCAGTCTTCTTACTGGTGGACGTGGAGAGGCAGCAGCTTTGTCAATCTTGGACTGTTGGATTCAGTGCTATATATTTGACTCGGAAGGTCAGTTTGCAAACAGGGAGTAAGAAGCTCTGGTCTAAAGACTTCTAAACTTGAATTCATGTCATGGTTTGGTTGGGGTTTTTTTCTTCTGGCAGCGAGGGGGTTAATAGCTTCTCCCTGGGCCCGTCTCTGCTATGGTGATCAAGGTCAGAGCAGAGGGAGATAGAGACCTCTCTGTGAACAATATATTTGAGAAAGGAAAAAAAAAAGGTTAGTAGCAAGATGTAGAGTGCCAGAGCAGGGCCTGTGTAGAGAGGCTGAAAGGTATGAAGGCACGACTAGACCGGCCAGAGAAAGGGTAGGAAGAACTCCAGGCATCCCGCTGCTGTTTGTGGAAAGGACCGTGGTGCAAACCTATGGAGAGAGAGAGACGAACCAGTGATGCAGAATCCACCTGAGGCTACGACTGAAGACGGAGAATCATGCTGCAACAGCTGCAGATGTTGTGGGAGCCCAGAAACACAGAGCTGGAGCTGAGAGCTCGGCAGAGATCCTTTGGACAGGCATTTTGTGACAGAATTGCATTGTGGTAGGATCTGAACTATGTACTTTGGGATGGGCTCATATATGAAGCAACAGAGTAGCACTTAAAACACTGCATCCTGTGCTGTGACTCTTGGACAACAGAGAATGGAAGAACTGTCGTCCCTGAGGTCAAGATCTCACTTGGGAAAGGGTCATGAAAGTCTTTTCCTCTCATGAGAGAGAGAGACAGAGAACTTTATGGAAGGGCAGAGAGATGGTTCCTACCTTAAATCTGGTCAGAAATACCAACTTGCCTGGCTTATCCCCTACCATGTTCCCCGTTTGTCTCCTGGTCGAAAAAGGAAATATGATATCTGTTGTAAGAGAAGGAGGGGTGGACGGAAAAGGTTGCCTTTAAAACTATGCTTCTCACATTAAGCTCTGCTCTTGTTAGTTAATAATAAATCCTTTATATTCTTCACTTGTAGTTTGCCTTCTTTTGCCTGTGATAAGATTTTTTCCAATTTTTTTCCTCCAGGAGAGGGTGTGGGTGAATCTCTGGCATCCAGCCAGGGTCAAACCACGACAATTCATTACACAGACAATGGGAAAGATACCATTTGCAAGTACAGTGAATAGAATAATAATCAGCAAATGTTATGTTTATTTGCCATTTCTCTTTTCTTTGAGGTGTAAGAATTTATTTAAAATTTCCTACCCTGTCTGCTTTCTCTCACCTCTTCACACAAGGTCACCATCCTTTCATCTTTGCCAACTTTATTTATGCCATTGCTTTTAATAACTCTCTGAAAGAGTTTTTCCGAGAAACCCAGCCCTTGTTCTTAAATGAAAGTGGTGTTGGTTTGAATTGGCTCCATCCTGCTTTGAAGAACCTAACCAATAGACTCTTTGGTAAATGGAGATACAGCTCACTTAGGGTGGTGCTGTCTGTAGTGGGAGCAGTTGTTGGGCTTATGAATTTAGGGAGAAAAGGTTAAATGTGGAGAGCCACAGAATTAAGGGAGAGAGAGAAAAAGAAGCTGGAATTGCATTTTAGGCAGCTGTTTTGATTGTAAGTTATTGCCCAACTTGATATTTTAGTATTGTTTGTAGATCTTAGCTGGTTCACGTCTTTTCTCCCTCAATGTGAAAGGAATACCTAGGGCTTATCAATGAAGAATTTTTCAGGTCAAAAGAATGGTATGTGTATACATATTTGCCCATATTTTTATGCACATATATTTGGTATAGCTTATTTCACATATCCTCAGTTTTTCCTTAAGTAACAGCTGTGCAATATTAACTGCATATGCATAGTTTGCAAGTGAAATGAGCAGAAGATCAGTCTCCGTGTTTCTTAATACTCTGTACTCCAGACTTAGATGTTTTTGGTGTTACTTGTATTTGGACTTCAAGAATCTGGGTGAATATAGCTGGTATTTGGTGGAAATTTGATGTAGCTTTGGAAAAGGAATACAGGTCGGAATAATACTCTTCAAGGTAACTGTGTAAGGCTGTGCAGATAAGGGAAGCAGTTTGTAAACTGCTTCTTTTGAGGCAGGGTGCAGGTTCTTTTGATTCTTACTCAGATATGATGCTCTTCATTTAATAGCAGCCTGGCCTGAACAAAGATGGGAAGGTGAAATCCATCATGCAAACATATGTGCTTGGCCACAAATATTCATATTCGACAAATATCAGAAATTCTTCACAGCTCAGTATGGTATCAATGTGCAGACATGTCTAAATCAAGTGCTAATTGGCTCTCATTATTTTGTACAGATCCTGATAATTAGTGCGGGTACAGACTTGCTTATAGACTTCTATATATGGGCATAACTATTGTATGCGTTTATCTGTATAGTAAGTTACATCTGTTTTACTTACATTTCATGAAGTGTATGAAGCCTTTTCAAACACTTCCCTAGATTATGGATCCAATAAGTATGCAACTCTGACTCAGTTCAGTTACATTACAAATTAAATTGAAGTAGAATTTCCTGAAGTTACAGTAATGAAATATTCATAGTCAGTTTTCTTCTTGTCTTCCTTTCTTCCCACTTCAGTTTCTCTATTGTGAAAGTCAGGAAGGTAGCTCTTGTGAAATTGTGAAATAGTATTGCTTTGTTTTAATAAAAGATGTGACAGTATAACAAATTTGTTTGCCTGTTAGCTTGTATTAAATACAGTATGCTGTCAAAGTTTGCCGATACTCACGTTAGAGCAGCACCTCAGTGTCAACACATCATCAAATCTCCTTGGAATTACCTCTGTTGTATGTAGAAGGTGCGGAAAACGGAATGCAAGAATGGAAAATTTGATTTTAATTAGCATTGCCATTCTATATTTATGTCAGCAAACCAAAACAAATATGCAGATGTGATAGCCGTTGCCTTTGTTTCACGTGTACAAGGCCAGTAATTGATGGCAGGTAATGTATTGCTTTCAGCTACTGCTGACTGAAATCATTTGGCCTTCTGCCTTGAGCCTTGGAATTGGCAATGAGTCTTTGGTACCGCTTGTACCTGAGGCAGTGGCTCTGATGTTTGCCAATGTTAACAGCTACTTAATGCATCTNTTTTCCATTCCTCATTGTTTGAAATACTTTTAAATTTCTAGTCATTCAGTAAGAATGTTATTCAGTTCCAAACATATATTTTTTTATCTTCCATTAGATAAAAGAAAAGCAAAGAAGGAACAAGGATATTCCACCAAAATGAGAAAAAAATTATGCTTTCCCTAGTAATCTTGTTTCTTGAGCATAAAGGATCCAAAA